>CM023457.1:94024260-94344823 GCA_013339765.2 Haemaphysalis longicornis | reverse complement strand
ACACGGATTGCACACAGAGCTCTAAATGTAACCTCTCCACATATAAAAGCTTCAAGGGCACCTCCAAAAGGAAGGTAAAAATGCCAGCTGCTGGGAAGTCTGAGTAAAATAAGTGCGTGACTTGCATTTCTGCCTCTGTCCCACACCCAAAACACTCCTTCTCACAATATTTCAAAATCATCAGTCTCACCAGAATGTGCCATTAAACTGCAAAAGGAAAGGAGAAAAACAAAAGAACTACGGTATGGGAGTAATCAGCTACGCCTGTTTAGAGCACACTTTCAGGCACCATGTCATGCGTACCTTAAAAGGACCATGAAGACAAAATGCAAGCTTGATTCTTTCAAAAGACTGCGATTGCCTTATTAGAATAACACTGACGCTACTTTTAACACAAACTTCACTCAAATAATCTGTATAATTAGGAAGAAAGAGAATGGCCATGCGACCCACTAGCTCCTTTAGCGCAACAGAACCTATGATGTCAATCCAAGCTCTGCGATTGGCTGAGGCCGTCGAAAGCAAACGCAAATTAGGCAGGCTTGATCAGCTTACCGAACAAGTACCAACAGCAGTACACATCGGTACTTTTATGTTTACGTGCATTTTCGTAATACATTGCTTACGCCAACATTCTTACTGCTTGAAATGAATGTGCATTACAATGCAAATAGCCCGTTCCGCAAGTTATAAGCCCTGCCTTATTTGCGTTTGCTTTTGCCTGCCTGTCAGTCGCACAGCTTGGCATATGACCACATAGGTTCTATTAGGTAATCAGCTACTGGGTCGCATGATCATTCCCTTCTTTCCTAATTATATACTTGTCTGAGCGAAGTGTGCATTACAAGTGATATCAGTATGATTCGAACGAGGCAATCTTTCGAATGAACCAAACGTGTTTTGTCTGCCTGCCCCTTATTTAGAGCACATTCTTTTTGTAGCAGTTAGAATAATGGGGTAAACAGTGCAAGTTACGACAGAGAAGTAGCGAGGCGTACTGCTGCTGTACTGGTACTGGCACACATACTTGTTTTAGCTGCACAACAGTACGGCACTTTGGGTTGTCTCAGACGACACCGGCCGATTGGCCTAAGCAACAGTGTGTTACGAGACCATATTTGTCGAGTGAACACTATGTTTCACGAAACAATTATTTTCTACTTAACAAAAACAAGGCAGGTGCAAATATGTTCAAAAACAAAGCATAGGGAGAAAACGGTCTGGCGTGTATGGTGGCTCCTTTAGGAGGACTGACGGTAAACAAGGCTCAGCAGTCGGCTGCCAAAGCTAATGGTGCACTAGGTTTCGCTTGAAGACCTGTTCTTGTGGTGTAATTGCAGACGTCACGAACACATGATTTGGGGGAGAATCAAAATTTTAACTTACCTTAATAAATGTCTCAGTTTGCTTAGTCAGGAAGCATGTCTCAGGAAGCATCGTGTGCTTCCGCACAAGCGCGGGGGGGGGACTATAAAACACGAAATCTATCGAATAAAGCAAACTTGCATTCTGTCTGCAAGGCCCCTTTAAATTGTGTTGCAGTGTGGCTACATGAGGAAGGTGAGCCCACAGCTAATTCTTCTGGTACGGCAAAGTCAGCCACACTGACAGGCTACGAAACTCCTGCACGGCAAAACAGCCTCACACCCATGATTTCGGCAAGAACAATGCACAGCACGCTGCCTTCGTGAGCAGTGTACAGTATAGGCTAACCTTGTACACAATTACTTCTCGCTCAGCTTGGGTGGCTCTCCGGTAAACTGGTTCACTGTAGCGTGCTGACACATCAAACAAATGGTGCTGACCAATTTTCAAGCCAGGCTAGGTGCCCGAATATAAGCCCAACGATGCGCAGTCCTATGGCTGCGGCTGCTCTTTCCACAGTCCCCCAAAAATTGCCCGCAAGGTGACGTGCCCATCGCAGAAAAATGGCAGTGCCCTGAGAATGCCGAAAAATTCTGCTGTATAGATAGCATGTTTACGAAAAGTTCTATACTGGCAATAATAAGGCAATACAGTGACCGAGAAGTGAAGAAAGACTGCTCCTAGGCTATGAGACGGGACGGTAGATATCTACAACCAAATTTAGAACGTCCAGAATTACTCAATTGGTCGTGCTGAAACAGCACGATAAATTTTGGACTTTCATAGCAGATGCAGCCACTGCAAAATAGCATAACAGCTATGCCCCTACAGTATTGAGGTGCTAACAAATTCTTTTTCCCATAGTACATAGTGGTGGAATGCTTCGTGTGCTCAAAATTTTACAAGTAAAAAACCAACATGGCTTCCAATTATCACCATATCAAAATTACCAATCACACAAAATATTACTAAAAATGAATGCTACAATAGAAGTTATTACTTCCACCCTATTGACTGCTCATTACTGAAGTGCTTATATAAGAGAAAAAAAATACAGGATCCAAACCTGAAAATTCCTCGCCTGTTTGGGAGCTTCGATTGATGAACACCATAGGAGCGCACTGCGTACCTGACAAGAAAATTCAGTCAGCAGAACATATAACCAGCAGTTAAACAAAATAGGGAAGGTACCTATGGCACTGGTAGTAATGGCTGCCTGTGTATTTTGGCTGCAGGATACATTTCGGCCAGAGGCTGCATCTGTTGACGTTGCCATGACACAGCTCTTAGGCATCAATCAAGTTGAACGTGGAATGCCTGCTATTGGAATTGGGTCTCCTGGAAGAGAAAGACACAACCATGGTTGAAAACTCACAAAATTACTTAGATGCCAAGAGTACCACTAATAAGACGATTTCTAGTTTTACTTCTCCGAAAAAAAAAACAGCAAGCCACGGGAGTAGCTTTTTCAATCAGATAAACGTCTGAAGAGAGAAGCATCCTTGCTATGCAAAACGGGTTATGGTCTATTCATGTATCCTTCATTCCCTTCTGCATTAGACCGTACTGGAGGAGGTGTCAGTCTGCGCGCCTCAGGGACTTCTTGCCATTTTAAGCTTCTCCCTGGCTTTTTTAAACCGTTTAAAACAGATTTACTCTGTTAATTTGCATCAAGCTATATTATGTGAGTTCTAATTGTATTTACAGGCTTACCACTTCATACAAACAGAGCTTTATCAGTTTTCTATTTACAGCTTTATCGCAAGCTTCATCATTAAAATGAGCACCAACACATGCAACGCCATCCGACCACAAAGATTGCAGTGTCAAAGTAGACAACATGGAGTTTTCAAGCTACATTCTCCTCTCTTGAAATATACGTATGGCCACTTTTTCAATGCAAAGCATTCTTTGGCGATTCCAAAAGCACCTGCACGCAGCCTCGATGGGGGGCGCCACGCAAGCAAACGGCGCTGTGGTTAGTTTTACGCCCGTAAGCTAAAGCTCGTGGCTGCACAGCCGGCGAATTTTTTTTAATATCATGTGAGCGTTGGCCTGCGCGTGGCTCACCGGTTGATCATGGTAGAATGCGGCGAAACGAGTAAAGGTGGGTCGCAATCGCCGAACCGAACGATTCCGCCAGCGCAAACCGTCGTCTATAAGGCTGTGCCCGCAGGTCGAACACAACCCTTTCTGCCGACTATCTGCACTGCCTGGCAACGGTGACTGCGATTTCGCGGTGTACCTTGTTCGCGCCAATGAAAACAGGCGGTTGATTACCAGCGGAATGGGGTTGTGTCGTGCTTGCGGGTACAGCCTAGCAGACGACGGTTGCACTAGCGGAATCGTTCGCGCATGTGACCTGCCCTCGAAGGCGCCGACTCACACGATAGTACTAAAGAATTCGACCGCTGTACCTCGCGTGTATTGCCACGTATCATTAAGCGGTGCGGTTCTGGATTCATTCCAGCGTAGCTCTCGCGGCGGTATTCACAAAGTGGACTTGAAGTAACTGAATTTGGTATTAAGATTGTGCGTCGAGCAACGTTACCTGAAATGGGTATTCCCCGGAAGGTGGTTGGAGGCGTGATCAATCGCTGCTCCACCACAGCAAATACCCCGGGATTCAGGAGATGCAACAGATACACACGTCACTCCACTCAAACAAAAGGCAACTGCTGCAAATGGGTAGCCGTCAGTAGGAAAAACACAGGTCGTCGCTGGACGCTAGACACGGCAACCTCCATCGACGTGAGAAGGCGGGCAGATATTTTCATTAACTCCTGTGAGGCACACATCGATGTGTTAGCGGTATCTCACGAGGCGTCTTCACAGGCACAGAAGACACGATTCTAGCCGCGGTTAATCCGTCTATAATGAGCTAATTTTCTGAACTACACTGACAACACGTTTATGCGGAGACGTTGTTCGAACCAACCTGTACACAAAGCATGCCAGCCCTATCTGGTTGAAATGATTGAAGAACCCGGGTATAGTGAGGGCGCCACGCTCCACTCTGATTTGATGGCAATGTTAATGCGAACGTTTGTTTCGAGATGAGGTGTTGGAGAGGTCTCTCGGCGTCGTCTGCTATGCGACGGTGTCTTCCTCCTTACAAAAGCCCGTAAATGGAGGAGTTCAAACGTTATTAGAAAATTTTAAAGACGCATGTGTTTTGCGTGGCACTTCATAATTACTAACCGCTGTTCGGTGTGCTGTTTCCGCCGCGACGATTGTTTCACCACAAAATCTACGTTGTTCAGGTCAGTGCATTAAGTACGGCATCCAGGAGTACTGTCACTTACTAGCCCTTGCGGCAGTAGCTTCTTGCAGGTGCCGCCAAATGCCCCCCTACCCCGCAAACCAGCGTCATACTAGCGGGGCTGCCCAAGGCGTGCCGTGCTGGAAGCGTTCCTGAATGTTGCGTAGGGAGCTCATAACAACCATATGGGAAAGGGTTAAAAGACTTAGGAAGGCTTGGTGGACGAAAGGTACCGTCAGAGGCCACTTCATAATTACTACCGAAAAACAACGTTGGGTCAGTCCGCACACACACGCTTGCACCATTTCTTTCTCTATGCTTGCACCCCCGTCGTTCCTTACAGGCACGAGAACGTTTAACAAAACAGCCGTGGGACGGTTCTTGATTCCTCAGTTTAGACGCCGTGTTCACAAATCGTGCTGCATGGTTTCGCCGGTTTCGCGCGACGTTTTCACTGTTATCTACCTAGACATTTGCTGAACGAGGCAATTTTGCGCACCGTTGATTTCGCGCTCGTCAATCACGTGTGACGTCACGTTTTGATCACGTGACCCAAGGATTTCTTTCCTCCACTCAGCCGCTCCGGTCTGTGCTGTCGTCGTTCTCGTGGTGGATCGTTTCATGGTGCGTCTTGTTGTCTTGTGCTCTATTTTAAATCTGCATGGTGCTGAATGCCAGAGGCTCACTGCGCGCTGACTGAACATTGTGTGCGCCTGTCCAGACTCTCGGACGAGAAAGCGCTAGTAGCTCAGCTTGTACGCAACAGTTTGGGGCCCCTGCTTTGTTGAACGAGATACCAACCAGTCCAACTTTCTACGTTAGTCACTGCTTGCTGGGAGGGCACAGACGCAGGAAGGGGACACCGGCGGCGCTTGAATTCAGTGTATGAAACTCTATGCTTGAATATGCGGGACGATATGACCCACGGGCGTGCAAGTAGACGTCGCTCTTACCGTCTCGTTAAAGAACCGTCAGGCGTCACGTGAGCATACGCTGTCAGCGCCGTTGCTCCGGCTGGGCAGTCTACGGAGCGTTGAAACCGCATTCCACACTAGACCCAAAGCTGGATCTGAACAGTGCGCATCCCTCGTGATGTGATAAGTTCGCGATGTTCTACCGTGCATTCTGTTTTGTGTGCTGTATTTTCATGCTTGTGATCATGCGTGCGTAAAAGTCGTCTGCGCGGAAAGTCGCAGTGCAGAGAAGTAGCCCACGCTAGTGCCTGACGGCGCGCGGTCGAACGATGTGTGTGTGTGCGTGTCTGTGAAGACAGTCGGGTAATCTCGTGATATACTGAAAAAACACCACCTCCGTGGGCCTGTCAGCATAGAGAAACCTCTCGCAGCATGAGACAAACCTACCGATAAGGTTTGTCTAACATCGCCCGAGGTGTTTGTCGTGTCTTCCACCCAGTGGTCTGTCCCGAACCATTGTTCACGTATGAAGTGTCAGCGCCTCGTAGGCGTTGTGAAATCTCCTCCACTAGCCCGAGACTATGCTAACTCCTGCGAGGCCACATGCGCGCATTTCACCTTCAATTTGCACGTATGTGAATTCTATACCTCTATGAACTCTCAGACGGGCGTCGTCATATTCGTGCCGGACTCGTGAAGCTCGGCAACTGGCCGCTCGCTGGCGCGCGGCCCGAACTCTCTCACCGTTTCCTGCCCTTGCATACTTTTTCTATTTCTCCACTTGCACTTTTAAATTCTCATCTGTTTAACTACACCTCCTGCGCCCTCATCTCTTGCCTGCTTTTCTTCCAGCACAACTCCGTCAGCACCCGGTCGACGCGTACGTGTCGGGGGGGGGGGCGCGTTGGCGAGCGATACGGCACGCATATCGCGGCCCGAAGACCGCGAGGCGTACGGTCGCCGGTCTCGCGAGCGTTCCTTGTGTAGGGGGAAGATTTCACAACACCTACGAGACCTCCGTGGCTTCCTTTCCGTCACGTACGGAGATGTGCTCCCTTGGTCCGGCCGGAGTGGTTTTCAGTTGCTGTACAGCCGATCCGGGTGACAGAACGTTTTGCGCCTATTTTCGGTCATGGTTTATTAGAGAGAGTTTTTAGAGAGAGAGAGAGAGACCAGAATGCAGGAGAGGAATGCGGACGAGACAGGGCTAGATATTAGATATTATACCCGTGACCCACGTTCTGGAAAAATGTGGTTAATGCTTAAGGCGTCAAGATTTAATGGCGTTAATTCGCTGCTACACGCAAAAATCTAATGCCTTCGCTCTATTATTATTTCGCTGTGTCTAAAGGTACGTGGGACGTACCCGCAGCATTTCTTAAAGATACGTCGGACGTACCCGCAACATTTCTTAAAGATACGTCGAACGACGCGCAACGTACGCCCCGCAAGATTTTTTAAAGATACTTCAGACGTATCCGCGAAACTTTTTTATGTACGTCGGTGTATTCGGTTTCACTCGGCCGAAACATGCAGCGTACGTTCAGCGTTTTTCTCGCGTCGACGTCGCGTCGCCAGAAATGCATGGCGACGCGAGCTGAAACTCGAGCGACGCCGATGTCTACGCTCACCAGATATCGGCGTCGACGCAGCGCGAGAGAGCATCGGAAGCGAGCGGCAGTGTCCGTCTACGCGTGGTTTGGGGTCGTTTCCGTTCAGCAGAAAACAATCAATTTATTTTTACTTACGGTAATCGGTTGCCTTGAGACAAATTGCAAGCTATTTCCTGTTCGCAAGCGCTCATCCCATTTGTGGCTTGTCCGGCTTTCATCGGGGAGATCGGGGATCTGCGATAGCTTTGTGTGAGTTTAAATGAGGGAGCTCTGGTTACATCGCATCCAGTATTAGCATAATGTGGCTTGTAAGCTAGATCGGTGCGTGACGAGCAAGCGTTATCACGCCAGAATTCTGGCGCATTCCATTCCATTCGTAGCTCGCGTGGCTTGCACAGGGGAGACCGGGGATGTGCGCTAGCTTTTTTTTACTCAAATTAAGGGAGCTGTGGTTACATCGCTTGTAGAACTAGCATTATTGTCCTCGGCTCCAAGACCGATGCGCAAGAAACAAGCGTTACCACTGCTCAAAGCTCTCAAATACGACCAAAAGAAAGCACACCCGACACTATTCGTGGGCAGCCTCGGTTGGTACACCGAATTCTTTAACTTTCTCATCTTCCTTGTGTGGTCGGGCGGTTGAGAGCCGGGCTTCTGTTTTGAAAGTCCGTGGTTCGAATCCTAGCAAGGCAGTATTCTTATTTTTTTTTTTTTTTTGCAGCGAGGGTTTGATCAGATTTTTTTACAGGGTACAGAAGGGTGCCAGAGTGCCTTTCAACCTAAACCTACAAATGACGTTCGACGGTAACCTCAGTATCAAGGCAGCGCTGAAATTTGTTTTGCTTGCAATTTGAATTCATGAACGTGCAGTCGGTACGCAACATGAAGGTTAAATCAAGTAGCAACTAAAGCAGTTGTGTCTGCGTCGATCAAGGTGCGTCTTTTGTTCTGATTTGACCGTGATGGCTCGAGATACATTTCGCAGCATTTCAATATTTGCCCGCCAACATACTTAGCAATAAATAAAGACGCCAAGTGATTTTTTTCTTTTTTTTTTTTTTTGCTGAAGCGAAATTCTTGATAATTGCAGTTCAAGAAGCGACAATAACTGCTCATAAACGACTTCAACAGGATGGCATATGTGTCCACAACGCCCGCCGACGCAGCGACTGGCGCGCGACTTCGCCGGTCTCCTGCGGGCCCGCGTTGACGCCGAACTACGCCGACGCTCGCGCGACGCGGTTTCGCGTCCATGTGGTTACTTTAAACAGAAACTATGAGGGGGAAAAGAAAGATACTCGGTCGCACTGGGCAATTTGTTTCCCTCTTGCGAGAACCCGTATGGTCCGCATTCGATCTCTGACCTCAGCGAAGGCTCTAACCGCCCCTTCAAATAAGGTCAACTAGAGAACAGAGGAAAAAAATCTTCTGCGTAAGGTTAGGCATCGTTAGATTCTTGGCTTATATACAGCAAACGCGTGATGGTTTTGCCGTCGATTGGATAACACGCTAGTTTCGAGCAACGCCGCTTTCGAGCCACTCTGGGCCCTGTACGTAGTATCTTTAAAAATCTTGCGGGTATGTCCGACGTATCTTTAAGAAATTTTGCGGGTACGTCCGACGTATCTTTAAGAAATATTGCGGGTACGTCCGACTATCTTTAAGAAATTTTGCGGGTATCCGACGTCCTTTAGACACATCGTTATTATTTTTTTGTCAGCCATACAGACAAAACACAAGTTTGGTTCATTCAGTTTCCATACGCACCACAAAAACCATATAATTAGCCAGGTGCAAATACATAAGGCTCAAAAAAAACCAAAGCAAATTAGAGCTTATAAGCTTGCTGAACGAGCTATTTGCGCCTAAATATAATGGATATTCACCTTACAGCAGTAAGAATGGTGGGGTAACAATGAAGGTTAAAAAAGTACATGTAAACATAGAAGTACCGGTGTGTGACTGCTGTTGGTATGGGCACACTATGCTTGCTTTAGCTTGCCACAGCAGTCTGCCGCTTTGGAGTTGTCTTGGACAACACTGACTGATAGGCGTAAGCAGCGTTGCCCCACTGACTATGTCTGTCCAGCATACCTGCGTTTCCCGCAACAAAAACAAGCCAGGTGCAAATACGGTCAAAAACAAAGCAACAGGCAGCAACGGTCCGCGGCTAAGTATGGTAGCGCCATCTGGGAGGACTGACGGCAAGCAAGGCTGCAGAGCCTAGTGACGCACTGCAAGATCGTTTGAATACCTGCCCTGTAACTTCATGGCAGACGACGTGAAAACACGATTTGGTTGGAGAATTAAAATTTTAACCTAAATTGATCGATTTGTCAGTGAATGCGGCATCGTTTGCTTGCTGATAAAGCGCTGGGGGCACTCTAACCAGGAAATTTTTAGAATGAAAAAAAACTTGCACTTTGTCTGCATGGCCCCTTTAAGGAGGTCCGCTCAACTCATTCGCCACTGCAAACGCCTTAAAATCTGCCTACTCTCGAACACAACGGGCAACAAATTAAACCAACAAAACTTTCGGCACCAGAGGAAACAAAGGTCAACATCGAAGTGAGATTATTTCTTTTGCCCTCTTGGTGGCGAAGTTCTGAAGAAGACAAAGTTCGCTAAAACAGTGGCAAAAGGCAGAACGTCATATTACTCGTTTTGAATTTTTTTTTTATTTGGCCACCGCTGGAGGGCGAAGCCAGCTGCTCTTAGAAACAGCTCACAACATTTTTTAGAAAACACTATTTCTCATAACGTTTTTTTTTTCACAAAAAAACATTTTTCACCTTTTTCCAAGACGTTGTTGTCCATTGTTTTAAATACACTTTTGAAATATCAAGTGCATTTCTCTCTTTTGGAAATTATCACCATTCATGCCTAACATTGTTTCATGCCTTGGCATTTTGCGTTGTAACCACCAGCCCCACCCCCCAACTAATGTCATTGGTTTTCGTTAAGGCTTTTTTACACATTTATTAACCATAAAACTTGTTTATGTGCGGCAGCTTCCATTTCCGAACAGATTAGGGAAATCTTCCAAGGCATGTCAACGATTACAATGAGGGCTGATGAAGATGTGGTAATCGTTCCTCACTGGCAACTGTCAAAAACAGGAACTCAATTATTTCCGCCAATCCTAGTAACAACCCATCACGGTTTTATAAACAAGAGGAAGAACGTTTATTCACGATAATGTGTGGGCATATGTGAGCCTGATGCGGCTGCCTTATCACAGCCAGGCGGTTTGCAGAAATGGTGACATGGAAAAGACTCAAAGTGTGTTGCACGAAGTGACACCGTCAATAGCCATGGTTATGTGATGTGCAAAGAAGCATGTGTTGTTGTGTTCCGGCGATTTTCGCAGTTCTAGGTTTTGCTTTTGTGATATTGTGTAGTGGTGGTTCCCATCCACAGTTTTATCCGCACGCAATATCTCAACCTTTCGAAGGGTGAGGTCTCTTAAAAAAGACATCAGTCATGCAAGCTATCGAAGGTGGTAAGGTGTTTCTATTTTTAACTGTTCTTAGAATAGAAGAGCAAAAAAAGGTCACCATTACGATGTGGAATGTTTGCTTTATGAAGCTGTGCATAGCAACACTGTTTAACCACTTATCTGGTGGCAGTTTGGTAGTATAAGTGTCTGGATAATGTTTTCTGCCAAAGAGGAGAACTAAGAAACGGCTCACTGTCAGCCCTATTCTTATTTGTGCGAACCTGCCATGGTGGCTCAGCACCAAGATGTGCTGCTGTGCCCAAGCACATGGGTTCGATTCTGGCCACGGTGGCTGCTGCTCCAAAGAAGATGAAAATAGTAAACGCCTGTTTGTCTTTATGTTTTGGTGCACACTACAGATCCCCAGATGGCCAAAATTAATCCAGAGCCCACCACTATGGCACACCTCATAGCCTAGGAGTAGCTTCAGTGCGTTACGCCCCACATTCAATTATTTGTGTGATTGTTTGCAGTTTTGCTGGTGACTGTTTTTTGCCTTCAGAAGATGCCAACAGAAAGCATGCCACTTGCAGTAACGTTGATGCCTGAGAACTTCGTCATGGCAGTGCCTACAGCTGCAGCTCACTACCGGGATGTGTCCTGCAGCAGTCGAGGAACACAGGCCGCCATGACCCTTAGTGCCATGGGTAGGTATTCTATTTTTTACTTCAGTCTGTTCTATTCGGTTTTCTTGCTTATATTCTAACCTCTGGTCTGTATTAACTACTGAATATGTGTCAATTTTTTCTCAGGTACGCAAGTGTGCTCTCATATGCCTCAACAGCACGAGCTCCCAAACAGAAGAGGAATTTACAGGTTAGAATTTGTTGTGTTTTTTTCCTGTGCAAATATTCCGGTATAGAGCAGTCAACACAAGACACCAATTTTTGTCATCACACACATTGAGACTGTTAATGTTAGGACATAGTGGTATTCTGAAGCGATGATAATTTTTTTATGTCTGGAATAAAACATGACACTGAAGTGAATATAAGCAGTTTTATTGCGGTACCAGACTCAAACGTGGAATGAAGAAGCCACCTTCAGAGTTTCTTTGGTCAATTTAACAAGTTTTGTAATGACTCAAACATAACATACGAAGTCCACTTTCTGCGTTTTTTTTTTGTCAATTTAATGATTTTTTTTAGAAAAGTGGGCATGAAAGTGGCCGTTGTGTTTCATCTTCCTCCCAACTTATTTGCTGCAACGGCTTTGATGACACATCAGGAGGGCTAAATTTAGCAGATTCCAAGCATACTTGTAAAAGCTGTGGGTTAACAAAAGGGAATGTTGATAACCGTGACCTGCGGGGAAAGGTTTTGAAGGCGGGCTGAAGTAGCATGAAAACAGGGTAAGTACTTGGGTGGTAGATACCTTTAATGCTGTCTTACAGCCTAGCAGCAGATGTACAAACTTGAAAAGTATGTTTTTCTTCTCTTGTTGGTAAATATCAAACCTTGTAGCAGACTTTGCAATCTCGCTGGGTGGCACAATATGTTGCTTTGTGCTTTTGCATTTTCATCTTCAAATTAATATTTGTGGAAAAATCAACAAATTTACTTTACATTCCTCTTTACGTATTGGAAAAATTTTGACCTACCTCATTTTTTCTAGTGCGAAAGCTATAGTGCCAAATAAAATGCTCTCAAAGTTTTGAGTGAAAATGTGGGTTAGAATAAAAGTAAATTGCACTGGCACTGGAATTGTGTGTGATGGGAGCTCAAGACACTGCTCATTTACATAAATACCTTAATTGTATTATCTTCTATTCAGCACAGTAAAAGCTTGTTAATTTAAAGAGCGAGGAGCACTATCTCAGTTTAAAATAATGAACGTGAACAATAATGACAGTACATGGCAATTGGGAAGCAGTAGGGTTTTCAACGCTTTGGTGCTTGAAAAAGCCAGTGAGAATGGCCCGCCTTTTGTTCATGAAGGCGACAGTCAGCACTTTTTTCTCTATCAAACGAATGTAGAAGAAAGCCTCATCTCCACCGTCTTGAACACCGAAGAAGAGATGGGCAGCATTCAATCCTTCCATGACTTTATAGTGGACAGCTGCACTATGTTTTGTTTTTGTCCTTGCTGTCATTGGCAAGCACAGGTTCAGAGCTTCTGACCTGAGATTTGATGCCCTCATCTGCAACGCTAAATCTTCCAATCATCCATCATGTGGGATATAGGCGCCTGTTGCATAAAGTCTACCGAGTCCCCCTGCAGGTCCTCACAGCACTGGTACTGCCAAAATAAAACAACTTGGTATCCACAATACCGCTGAGGAACTTATTGAGGCCTGTCTAATGGATCAATACTCCTGTCTAGCATCATCCCCTGCGGGACTAACAATTCTCCGCCAATTACACATCCACATCCCCATCTTCACTAATATTGCCCCCCCCCCCCCCCCCCCGATTCCCCCTACATTCGAAACAGTATCCTAACCCGGCCGCAACCCCGCAACGTGCACCCTGCAAACCACGTCACTCGTAGAACACGCTCATTACTTGGCAGAAAAATACCCCCCCAAACTCGACAAGCCACTATGTGGATGCCATTAGCTACCGAAACCACAAAGCCTAAGCCTTGGCAGTCATCAACAGTCTTAACTCACCCTACTCACATCTCTCACCATCCACACCCATTTACCTACTGAGGCAGAAGCAGCAGCAATAGCGCTAGCCCTTTCTCAGAGCCCTACCCCAAAAGTCATGTTGTCCGATTCTCAATCAGCTATACGGAACTTTGCCTGAGGGTGCATATCTGCCAAAGTTCTTAAAGTTCTGCGCAATCCCCCTAAAACTCCAGCGGAGCTCTTGTGGACACTTGCCCACACCGGCTTAGCGGGTAGCAAGGTGGCCCATGCAGCATCTCAAGATCTTGCTGCCCGAGCAGGCCCTTCTGTTACCCCTAACCACAGAGCTCAATCCACTCGAGATAGCCTTATTAATAACATAAGGGGATATTTCTGCGCACTGCCGCCTCCTCTGCCAGAAATACCACCCAGCCCATTCCTCACTTTCTACAAAGGTAGAACGCATGTGGCGGCTCCTTCAAGCTAATACCCGCCCGTGTTGCATGTACCCTGATCAGTACCCATCACCCCTATGCTCCACTGCGGAGATGTCGAAACCATGTGCCACGTTATGTGGGCATGCCCTCGAAACCCCTTACCCATAATCCCCTCTGTTGATCAATGGTAAGTGGCGTTGGGCGGCTCTGACCCCGGGGTCCAGAAAGCCTTGGTGGAACGTGCTGCCGAAGTGACCACCTGCCTTTAAATTGCATTCTGCAATGAAGTTTATTCCTTCTCTTCTTCCTTATCCGTTCTACGGAGCCTTGTGTGTAAGCAGAGGGTGCGTTTCTCTGGACGTGTGCCAAGTGCGCAAGCACCAGTGCGGTGCCACGTAGTTCAAATTATCTGTGGCAGAATCTATTGAGGTTTGGATAACAGGCTTCTTTCAACATAGGCTTTTATGAAGCTTTGACCGGGCCAAATCGTGCAGTTCGAATTATTAATAAATGTGAATTATTGAAGTTCGAATTGACATGCTACCACTGTATTTTATATAGACGTTAAATTCAAATCAAACCCAGAATTGGAATAAGAGCTTAAATATTTCTGTGTATGATCAAACATTCAATGGCATTCTTACGTCGGATTTAAAGAAGCGATATATTCAAGCTAATTATGTAATTGTGATTTTAAACCCATGCATCCCCACACCTCATTCAAATGCTCGTATAAAGATGGCGATGCAGTGTATGCGACATCTAATGAGCAATAGTGAAAACATGGTGCTTACCTGCTTGGGAGCAGACACACCAACAGTGCTAGGTGAGATTTTTGTAATTGTTTGCCAATCTTTCTTATAAAATTTGTGCAAGGCACCTGTTTAATACCTTCTCCCATGCTGGTTAAATGTCATTAGGAATAGAAAACGTACTGCACAAGCCGTCTATGCCACAAGGAGAAGTCTTGGTTCGCAGAAACTGTTAGCTTCTTGGCACAAAGGTGTGACATCCTTAAGGGGGGGACATGGCTCTTAAAAAAATTTGTTTTAATTTTTAAGTAAACTCTGTGAAACTTTTCAGTCTTACTGCTTTTTTCACACTGCTTTGAAATACGGAATTATTTTTTTTAGTTGGGAAATTAGTTCCCGGGATAATTAGAGGTAATTAAACATTTTTGGAGGAACAATAGACAAAACTGTGTTGGCCATGAAAGTGTAATCCTTACATTTTCCAACACTGTGAACCTTGGGGAGTGCAGTAAGACAATCAGTTTTTTGATGCTTCCATGGAACTAATTTTACAGCTCATTTAATTCAGTGTTTGAAATGGGCACTCAAATGGTTCCTTGTCACTGGTGCCACCAAGGTTTATTGAGCTGAAAAATTGGTTCCAAGCGATGCATCAAAAGACTGATTGTCTTATTGCACTCACCCGAATTCATAGAGTTGGAAAATGTAAAGATTAACATAAAAACCCGGGTATAATACGGACCCGAGTATAATACGAGGCTTAATTCGGGGACAGCAAAATCAGAAAAAAAAGTTTTTATCCACATATAATGCGAGGTAAAGAGCACAGAAAACATTTTTTTGCACTGCAGTTACCGTTCAGTGATTGTCAGTTTTCGCTACCGCTGTCTCCTGAAGTCGCCTTGTCGGAAATGTCTTCCCACAGAGAGTGGTCCTCAGTGCCATGAAGGGCGTTCGAGATGCCGCATTTCTTAAAAGAGCGACTGACGAGCTCCTCTGCGATGCTGGCCCACGCATCCGCGATCCAGCCACAAAGCACCGCTGGAGAAGCCCGCGTCAGCCATCCGGTAGCTGCCACTTACGGGTCTCCTGACCTCATGCACTCTTGGTAGCAGGACCTGATGCATTGAAAGGCTTGTTGATGCCAACGTCTAGTGGTTGCAGCTGGGATGTCATTCCTCCCGGAATGACAATGAGTTGGTGCAGGGTTGGCGCAACAACTTCTTCACGGAATCGGCCAGGTGGCAGCGAAAGGCGTCCAACACGAGCACTGACGGGAACCCCCAACAGTGCTCCAGGCCGCCGACACAACACAGACTTTATCCATTCAAGCACCAGTTGCTTTCTCCACCCGCGAATGCTGCCTTAGGTGACACCGAACTGCGGTCCTGCGGGCAATTCCTGATGGTCTCGGCACATAAAATAAGTTTTCGTTCAATTGCAGCCGAATACTGCCTTCGTGCACCTGACATCGTGATAGACTTGAGGTGAACGTGCCGGTCCTTGGCGTGGTCAAAACAATCGAAATGGCGTCGGCTGAGAGAAGCAGCAGCCAGCCGCAGCCAGCTAACGCCACCGCAAGATGGCGCACCCTCCGCTGAAACCGAAACCGAAAGTGAAAATTTTTGGATGAAAACTTTTCGTTCCACATATAGTACGAGGTACAAATTTTACCTAGTAAAATGGGGAAAAAAAACCGCGTATTAAACGCGGGTTTTTAGGGTACAGTTTTATGACCGATGCTGTTTTGTCCATTGTTCCTCTGAAAATGGTTAATTACTTCTAATTATCTTTGGAACTAATGGACCAACTAAAAAATAATTCCATGTTTGAAATCAGTGGGGGAAAAGCAGCAAGTCTGACAAGTTTCACAGAGTTTACTTAAAAATTAAAAAGTTTTCGAAGAGCGGTGTCCCCCCTTAAGTTAGTGCAGCTTAAGCGGCACCTTTTTTCTTACAAAAGTGTCAGATATACCAAAGTAACTACCATGTACATGCACTAAATTTCAAACTAACAGCTTGCGACATCTTACCACATCCGTTCACTTCGCAAATCGCACAAGCATGAGCCTGTTTCGAAGTTTTACCTAGGCATGTCAAGCATTTACTGGCAACATTCATGGCTGTTCAGTCTCAACACTTTTAATGCTGCACCATTGACTATCATTTAAGGCTTAAAGTTTGCCTTAGGTAGGTAGCCATCCACAAGTCTAAGTGGGGCAAACATGTAGGGAATACATGTATGAAGCTTGTCTGAAGATTGGTGGAAACGCTCATTGCCTGTATCTGCTCTAACTTGTTCTTCCCAGTTCTGGAGGTGAATGACGCCACAGCTTGGGACTCAAGAAAATTCTCTGTTTCACAAGACGGGTCAAATATTGTGGTGAAACCTGGTATGGTCTGCTCCTGCTGCACGCATTCTGGCAACACAGGGTAGGTGAAGTGCCAATGATGATGTTTTTATAGATTATAACCACTATTCAAAACGCGACCTATCCTTTTGATCTGTAGAAGAGATATGTTGTTACAAATATAGTTGAGCATGTTCGTGTACCGATCAAGATTAAAGCATCACAGGTAGCCTGTGGAACACTTGAAGGATATAAAATTTAAACCCACATATAATACGGATGCTTCTATTATCCCACTGCCAAATCCTACACGTCAAGGTTTGAAAGGATTTCATCCTTTAGTACTGCTATTGAGATAAACGTGCTTAGAAACACAATAGGCCATTCAAATTTCGGTGAAAAATTTCCTATTTCCAAACTTTTTGTCAGTAAATTATGTAGCACTGAAGCTATACATGCGTTTGTTTGCACAATATTTCGACAAAATCTGTTGCTGACAAAGAAAGATCCCAGCAAGGCCTGTGAAGAACAAAATGCAGGGCCTGCTAGCTTGGAAACCAGTCTGCAGATTTCTTTTTTGTGTCTCAGTCTATCTTGCCGTCACACAAAATAACATTTACAGTAAACCTGACACCATGTTCCCGTATAAACGGGGTTAGGACCAGTTTGACTTTGGTGAATGCATTAAAAACTTGTGTCTCCTGGCACAGTTGCTTGGGCTCTTTTGCTGTAACTACAGCTTCTGAGAGCAGGTGATTGTCTTGGAGCCATGACCTTGTTCTAGCATGGTGGCTACATTGTGTGGGGCTCACTCCTGGTGTCAGTGTGGTGACACAACGTATGCCACACTGCTGGCAACACAACATAGCTATTTCAAAATTTTTGATGAGGTTTGTTACTTACCTATAGATCTGACTGTGCAAAGAAACCATTCCCGTGCTGTCCCACCTCTTCATGTGAGGGTTTGAGTGCATACTGCACTTGTAGGCAGGAAAAGGACGCAGTGTATAAGCGCTGCCACTTTAATAAGGCTGCAAAAAATAGGAAATAATGGCACAATCCACAAACAGCAGTTTCTCTCCAGGAGTTGTGCAAACAGGCTGCAGTTACTCCCCATTAGGCAAGGACGTGCACGCACTGCAATAGTGTTCAAATTTATATAAATTCAATTAGTGTGTTTTAGTGCAAATGCTCTGACTCGCAAACATTCTTTATAGCGGATGCATTCAAGCAGGTTGAAAGAACACTTGCTGTCACAGTTGGGCTACAGAAATATTGCCACAGCTGTTAGATCATTGTAACGTCATCTGTACCACCAGTGATGCAATGAGCAATTCCTGGTCATCATCAGCCTGTAACCGAAGTGATAGAAGGGAACTCTGACGGCGTGTGTTTGGCGAGCTGGGCAACCATTTGCCCCACTTTTGTTTTAGCTGTTCGCGGGTATGAAACACCTGGTTTTCACTTCTGAACCTCTCTCTTGTCAGAGTCATAGTTTCAGCCGTGACATTTTATGGTGGAGGAGCCGGGCATGTGTATTTCATTCTGAGCCACCCTCAATGGGCCTGCAAACCCAGTCCTATAACAAGACCAGGCCACCGAGCGTTCATTGAAGATTCCAAAGCTCTGCCAGCCAACGACTACAAGCCCATGCAATGGAGTTTCGGCCCCTACCTTTGCAGTGAAGAAAGACGCAGGCAAGAGTGGCAATAACCATGATGTCCCAGTTTCAGCAGACTGAGGGACTTGGATCACCCCTCATTTTTTGGCCTACCACACCTCATGGTCCTGTTCCATTCTATTCTGTTGCATTTGGAGATGCGGAGGGCTGGGTCCAGCAGTTCAAGCAAGTTGCTCGTCACAATGGCTGGACAGACAAACAACGCTGCCACAACTTGTGTTTTTTACTCAAAGGTACAGCACTCAAATTACTCGAGAACCAGGAGGCTGACCTCACATCCTAGGTGTTGTGCAAGGACAGTTTACTGTGCACTTTTTCCAACCAGTACCGATGACAAAGAGCTGAGGAACTCTTGAAAGCCAGAATCCAAGGACCAAATTAGACAGTCATCAGCTTTGTTGAAGACATGCTGCTGCAGATGGTGCAGCCTGACCCGCTGGCCATCAAGGAAAAGAAACTGTGTGCCCTAATGAGAGCTATGAGAGGCGATATTTATTGTAGGGCTAGTTCACAATCCCCCAACGACAGTCGACGCATTTGTGGCAGAAGCGACAAACATTGACGGGACACTCTGCTAGAAGCAACCACTACCACCGTCTGTCAACAGCACCAGCAAACATATCAGCGTTCACGTCATCTTGGCCTGGAGTGGAAGCCCTTTACAAGGGTGCGATTCGCGAGATTGTCTGCAAAATACTCCTGGAGGAGCTGCGGAAGTTCTTTTTAATCTCGGAGCAACCAGCCACTTCCGTTTCAGCTGCAGAGGTTGTTCGGGAAGAAGTACACTGAGTGCTCCTTTCTGATATATCGGCCAACACAGCTATCAAACGCCCTGCAGTGACGTACACATGGCTGCCTGCCAGCCTCCCCGGTCAGTCACAGAGGAGTCCGTACAGGCACTGCAACGTGATTCCACTAGGCCGTCGTACTACCAACTGCACTGACCACAGCAGCCCAGTCCACAAAAAACCAATGTCTGAAGTACGGCGGGCAACTGACCACTGTGCTGTCACAGTGGCGAGGGTGACCACGTGTATCACCACTGCCCGTATCCTGAACTCGGGCTTCATGGAATTCATCTGGGTGCCCTATGTCCACGCCACGGTGAACAGTGATGAAATCGTGGATTCCCTCCGACATACACCAATGGCTGTAGAGAGTACAATGGCTGTACTCACAATCCTCACTCGCCATCACCTCATCACCTGCATTCGCCTGTCCGCTGGTTTTGCGGGGGAGAGCCTTTCACCCCTGCCTTACCAGGAAAACTAAATGCGACGACGCCTGGAGGTGGTGTTGTTAACATGGAACGGCGTAAACAGCCTCCACAAATGTCGAGTGGCCGGTACGCAAATACCAGTGACTATCGTGATTGTTTTTTTGGACTGACGTCGAACATACTTTGCATTGTAATTGATGGCCACGACACAATAGCACTGATAGATACCAGGGCTGACTACCCAGCTATAAGCGAAAATTTCTCTCACCGTCTCCAAAAAGTAGGGACAGGGTGGAATGGCCACAACAACGCACTGTCGGAAGACACCTTGTGATACCAATAAGAAGTTGCATGGCTTACATCAAGATTCACAGCAAGACTTGTGCTGTGAAATTTGTGGTTTTGCAAACTCCTCGAGAGATGCTACGTCAGCATGGGCTTCCTCTGTGAGGCCTGTGAATTTTCCAGGGGCCATTGTGCTGCGACACCGCAACCAAGCTCACTGATGTCACCCCTGTCCGCACAAGCTCTTTTGTTCTTGTCCTTCTGACGTGATGTGTGCACGGACCAATGGCGAAAAGTTTTGCCGACATGCCTATCCATTGCTAACACAAAGAACACAAGCGAAGCAAAAAATGGGGACAGCACAGCCGTGCACATGCCACTCGAGGGCAAAGGTGCTTTCTGAGTAAAAACTATGTGGAAATCTATCACACCAAAGTTTTAACAAGACGCTACAAACCTGTGCACTGGAGCAGCTGATCATGGCTATACCACCAGCCGGCAAGATGCAGCACGTGTAGCACAAAGAGAAACAGAGCTTATAAGAGTGAGCATCTCGGCACTTTACAAGTAATCTAGACTTGATAGCCATCATCTGCTGCACTGGGTAAACTTTAAGGGCATTTTTGAACTTAGCATATGGGAATTAGTTCTAAAAATCTTGCTTCTGTCTAATGTTGATAATCAGTACAGTATAGCCCACTTATAGCGAACCCGGTTTTAACGATATAGTGGCTATAACGAACAAATCTTCGTTTCCCGTTACCATTGGTATACATGGATTTTCTGTCCAGATATAGCGAAAAACGGATATAACGAAGTGATTTCGGTTTCCCGTTGTATTCGTTATATGCGGGCTCGCCTGTATATAGTGCATAGTTACGGAATAGTGTTATTCCTACAGCTTTGCTAATCAGCTGCTAAAGTTGCCGTCAAGATCTTTCTCCAAAGCACAGTTATTCTTCAGGGAGCAGTTACCAATTGTGCCTCTTCAATTAGAGCCTGTTGTTACCCCTTAAAGGAGCCATGAAGAGAAAACACAAGTTTGGTTCATTCGAAAGATTGCCTCGTTTTTTAACCATACTGACACCACTTTTAACACAAACTTCGCTCAAATAAGCTACATAATTAGGAAAAAAGAGAATGACCATTCGACCCACCACCTCATTTACCGCAACAGAACCTATGATGTCACACGAGAATGCTCTGCGATTGGCGGAGGCCGGCAAAAGCAAACGCAAGTTAGGCAGGGCTTACCAGTTTGCATAGTGAGCTATATGCCCGTTAAACATACTGCACATTCCTTTTTTGACACTAAGAACAGTGGAATAAACGGTTGAAGTTCCGAATAAAAACGCAAGCGTGTATGCCAATGTGTACGAAACTACCGCCAGCCGGACTCCACATCTCGCCGTCGCCACCGTCGCGCAGACGAATTTTCGGGTTCGAGGCTCTTCGGGGCCAACGAACCGTCCCAGCACGCACAGCCGCGACCTTGCTTGGTATCGTAATCCCTTCACAGGAGGTTGGCTGTCATATCGCCAGCCAGCAAAGGTAAAAATAGAAACGAGGGGAGTAAGGAACAGCAAGCAGCGACGAGATAGTGACAGTCGTCGTAGAAGTTTTGGAATGGTGTTGGCTTGCTGCTGTTGTTAGGAGCTCGTTTCCAGTTTACAACCTCTGAAAACTTCAGTTTGTTCGAGTACTTTACAATGAAATTTCGTTGCTGCGTTTTCAAATGCCCATGTAGTACGGGCAAATCGTCGAGGGAGTGCGACATCCCCGCCGGTGAGGAGATCTCCTTTCATGTGCTGCCCAACGACGAACCTCGGCGAAGCAAGTGGCTACGTTTTGTGAACTTTGCAAATGGAGGAGGAAGAGAGCTAAAGGAAGTACGAGTGTGCTCGCTTCATTTCCGAGGAAGTGATTACGGCAGGGACCCTTACGTTAGCTCACTCCTGGGACATACTGGCGCTCGTAGCCGACGTCATCAAATCGCCGTCAAAGCTCTCTGACCTTGGGGGAAAAAATGCCGTGCACACCGCGCATTGACGCTCGTATCTTTCTGGTCGGAGCAGAGAGCTCGCGCGAACGGCTTTCCATACACGACACCGACCAACTGGCATAAGCGATGCTGCTACTGAAATTGAACAATTATTAATTGTAATAAAAATACGGCATATATGTACCAGTCTGTATTCGTCCGTCGCGACGGGGCTGACGAGGCAGCGGTGCCGATGGCTGGGCGTTCGTCTTTTGTGGCTATCGCGGAATGGTCGCTTTCCATCCATCCGCGTACCCCACAACTCCTGCCGTTCGTGCACTTAGAAGCATTGAGCGTTCAAGTGGTGTGAGGTTGTTAAATGCAAGCCCGAGCTTCTCGGCGAGAGTTTTGTTTTCCGGATGAGGCCATTCCATGACTAGGGCTGCGAGTGCACTTGGTTTTGCTAGTACTTTTAAAATGGCCGTCGTCTCGGTTTCGGCACGATTTCCGGTTCCTGTTTGATTCCCGCGTGTGGGTGCTATATGGAGTCGACATACTAAGAATCTGTTTCATGGACCGGCTCATATGACGCCATTGTTCACGTCACAAAATGTGCAATTTAGCGGGAGATTTAAAATTTTGACTTATATTGCCTTATTTCTCAGTGAATAAAGCATCGTTTGCTTCCGGGAAAGCGCTTAGGGTACTATGAAACACCTAATCTTTCGAATAAAACAAACTTTTGTTTTCTCTTCATGGCTCCTTTAAGTAACTCAGCCAAGGGCAGAAAACTGCTAGAAAAACACTCCGCTGGTATTGACAGCTTGCAGTCAGCAAAAGCGTCGCAGCCCGAATTATTGACACACGCTACACATGAACTTGACATGGCACATTCATGTGCTAATTTCACACTCGCAGCAGAAAGAATTTCAGCAGCTACAAGCTTTGGCGCCACTCTGACCAAGAATGCTGAGCTCATTTGAGAGGTTCAGGACAGAAAGGAGGTCCGCCACCATTGTGGAAAGACTGGATGCCTAAATCTGTCTGACATGGAATTTCTGGATTACCAGTGCTAAAATGAATGCTGAAGATTCTTAGTAGCACACATTCTGGTATTCCAGGTGGAATTAAATCATGGAGTGTCCCAAAATATGAGCACGCTCCCCTAACGTCAGTGGATGTTGAGCGCTGTTTTTTCACACAAAATTATCGATTGAAAGGAGGTGCAATTTCAAGCAGGTAATCATTGAAATTGGTTTGGCTTGCCGTGTCTTTCAAGCCTTCACTTCGTTGTCGAATCACCCTGGATTTCATTCAAATCCTACAAAAGCAACTCTAGTGTGTCTTATTTTCACGAAGAAAATAAAATTACTTTTCCACAGCACACCATTCGTCGTCTGTTCTCACTACAAGTGACAAATTTGTCCTAAAATACACTGCTGAAGTAAATACGAATTGAGACTATATACGCCTAAACGAGAGTAAGTGGTGCCAATACATGCTTAAATGGAACTTTTCAGTACCTATTATAGGCGCCTAAAAATGTCTTTTTGAGCCTAAAGTTTCAGTCTCTAGTCATAGTGCATGGAGAAGAGATGGCTGAGTCCACCATAGTTGTTGTGATATCAGAGACTCAAGAGACTCAAAAATCTCCCAAATGAGAAGCAGCATCAAGCCTTAAACACGATGTTGATTTAAGCTTCCTCCAGAGCACTGACGTGAGTTGTTGGATCAGTTGGCAGAGTTTCATGACTGTTTTCAAAGCTTTCTGGTGTCGATCGAAAGGAATTGCTAAACACCGAATACTAACTCACGAAGCGAGGCACCCAATTCACCAGCCGCGATACCGCGTTTCCCCAATGGAGCAACAACCTGTAGAGAATCATGTGCGAGAAATGCTAAAAGATGACAGGATTCAGCCATACAACAGTCTCCGGGCTGCACCAGTGGTTTTTTCTAAAAATAGCGATGGGATGATGAGATTTTACGTGGTGTATCAGTCCCTAAATAAATTAACCAAAAAAGGATCTCTATCCACTACCCTGGATCGACAGCACTCGATAGCCTTTGCCATAGTCTCTACTTCTCGTCAGTCCACCTGGAAAGAGGATATTGGCAGATAAAAATAGATGGGTGAGACAGGGAAAAAAACAGCGTTTATCACTCGGGACGGGCTTTATGAGTTTAAAGTCATGCCTTTCGAGCTAAGTACGAGGCCAGTGACATTTCAGTGAGTAATGGACACTGCGCTCTCTTAGCCTGAAGTGGCAGACTTGCTTCATGTATTTTGATGATGTCATCGTTTCCGCACCCTCGTAGAGCACTTCAAGTGGCTCAGAGCAGTCCTCCTTCCGGAAAGCATGGGGCTCTTCTTAGCTCGAAAAAATGCTGATTCGGCTATGACAAACTGATGTTTCTCGGCCACATAGTTAACAGTGGTATCAGCACTGACCCAACAAAAACAATTACCATACAAGCAGTCCCGACACCATCTGACACAAAATCAGTCTGGTGCCTAAAGGTTGTCTGGTGGTTTTTGGGATTATACATTTATAATGGGCAATCTGTTCCATGTTTCTTGCAGACAGCTGCGCCACTCACTTCTCACCAAGGATGACGCTCCATTTCAATGGACCGAAAAAAAAAACAATGTATTTTTGAGAAAATGAAACAAGCTCTGCTGACAGTGCCAGTCCTGGCGCACCGCCATTGAGATGCCGAAACAAATTCATACCTATGCCAGTGACAAGGGGCTGGGCACTGTGCTCATTCAAAGGGAGGATGGCAATGAATGTATCACACCGTATGCCCAGTCGTGCCGTTAGCAAAGCTGAATACTACTACTCAATGACTGAAAAGGAATGTCTCACAGTAGTTTGGGCAACCACTAAGTTACCAACTACCTATATGGACGCCCATTTCATACAGTTACGTGCCACCACTCACTATGTTGGCTGGCTTATCTGAGGGACCCTGCAGCGCGACTCACTCAGTGGGGCCTCTGCCTCCAGAAATATGACTTCACCATTACCCATAAATCAGTCCGTAAACACAGTGACGCCGATTGTCTGTCCAGAATGCCCGTTGAACCCCCCAGATGGGTATTAGCAATGACAGTTCTGCCTTCCTTGGGGCGCTGCAGATCTCGGACATGGCCGGATGACAACAACATGATCCCAAACTGAGCAAGTTGATTGCGCGTCTTGACGATCAAGACGCTGTTATTTCTTAACCTTCCACTGTCACTTATAAAGTCGGAAACGACGTAATTTACAAAAAGAACTTCAACACGAACTGCCGGTCTTTTCTGGTCATGACAGACAATTTGCATGATATAATCATCCACGTATGCCATGATGACCCAGCCGTAGAAAACTCTGGCTACAGTCAAGCGCTAGCAAGAATTTGTGAATAGTACTATTGGCCTCAACTGCCTAAGACCGTCTGCCACTACACCTAAACATGGTAGGAACGCCAGAGGTGCAAGAAACCCACGGTACGGCCTGCCAGGTTTCTACAGCCTGTGGAGCCAGCGATGATGCTCTTCCAACAAGTGGGAATGGACCTATTCAGCCCATTTCCTTAAATAAATGCTCGTATTTGGTGGCCATGGACTATTTGACTAGATATGCAGAATCAAAAACCTTTCTATCTGTAACGACTGCCGAAGTTACCGCATCTGTTGTGAAAGAAGTTCCCCGATTCCCGTGTATGCTGACATAATCATCATCATTATGTAAATAGAATTCATGGTACCCTCTGCACGTCCCGGCATCTTTGTCTTCTGCTTTTCAACAACATTGGTGCCGAAACCCGGGAACGAAACCCCCTTAAAGACTCGGAAGTGTCCGACCTTGCGTTCAAGAACGATAGAAGCCAGAGACCCCACCGATGCCGACGGACGTGCCTACATATCGAAGGGCCCATGAGAAGTGACCACAGGGGAAGCTCTCTGCGCGTAGTGGAATCTGAGTGACTAAACTGAGAGCCGCATTTCACTTGAAAAATATGATGGCTGACGTGGAAAAAGACAGTTTATTGAAGCTCCGTGCTATCATAGTCTACTGTAAAACAACATGGACTCCGTGCATTAATACAGACAATTCGAGATCAAGCTCTTGCTGCCATTGACTGCCCTGAGAACAGTTACCTAGCGTTGAAAAGCCTGCTGTACCGACTCCTAGAACACGGAGCGAAGCTGAAACTGTTCGACAAAGAGCTTGAGCCGTACGGAGCCCCCGAATGTCTCAAGGAAGAATATACCACACACTTTGAATGGGAACAGAATATAATCGATACCAAAACTAGACTTCAATGCGCTGCAAACCAAGGTACCAAAACAATCGCGGCCTTCTGTAGATGTATTATCCGGCATCGCCGACTCTTCCATCGTAAAGAAGACTGTGAAGGGACTGCTGGAACATGGAGCTCCGCATCATACAGTTCTGGTGCCGCCCTATTTGGTCACACCCATCGTCAATAGAGCCAGTTCAGGCGAAGCCTCCCCAGACCATCATCGAACAGCGGAGCCCAAATCCAATCGTCAGCAGCAGCTCTCGGAGGAAACACCGAACGTCACTGAAAAACCAGAGTGCGAGCCACTTTCACCAGACCTCGGACTGAAGCATCTCCCAAGGGACACAAACTGCGACGCGCTTCTGCTTGCACATGCTACAAACAAGCAACCGCAAAGAGAGGCTTGAACAAGCAATCTCAATACCTTTGTCCTCCTCAAAAGAAACGTGCCCAAACCAGAACTTTTCACAGGTGCTCGGCTAGTTCGACCGTTCAACCAAGGAAGCGCATTGACCATTTTAAAATGTACGAAAAGAAAAAAACTTGGAAGGCCACAGAAGTCCTGTATTAGGTGCACCGAAAAGACGCACTCTCGGAAGCGACGAAAAACTCATCGGTATCGCAAACACACCAGACCAGAAAAAGACAGTGAACCAGCCAGGTACAATCTACGCAAGCATCATAAATGGTTTCAAGTGATTCCCAAGAAAATCGTAGGCCCGCATGTGAAGCAAACTTTCATCAAACAAGCTGTAGTTTCTGTCTACAAGTCCGTATCCATACACAAGTCTGCCTACCGGAAGCGCCATCGACGTTACAAACATCGCTGGAAGATTAAGCTGCTTGAAAACAGAACTGGATGAAATTTGGAAGGGAATGTGCCAGTGAAATGGACTACAGTGATCGGCCAACTGGTTTATCACTCTGCAGGGGCGGGGAGGATGTTGTGAAAGAAGTTCCCCGATTCCCCTGCATGCTGACATAATCATCATCATTATGTACATTATGTAAATAGAATTCATGGTACCCTCTGCACGCCCCGGCCCTTTGTCGTCTGGTTTTCCACAACAGCATCCTTTGTCCAGCCTATCGTATTCCGACACGGCACTCCGAAGGTTCAAATTATGGTCTACAGATCCGCTTTCAGGTCTCAACTTGTGCAGGGAGTCCTGCGACTGAGTAACACTACCCACCGCTGAACAACGGCCTACCATACACAGGCAAATGGGCTCACCGAATGCCTGAATAAAACTATCACTGACATGATCGCGTGCATGTTGACAATGAACTCTGAATGTGGGGCCAGTGTGTTTCCAGACGTGAGGCAGCTGTGTATATGGCACAGTTTTTCAAACAAGTTCATTTCCCGGCACCTAGCCGCTTCAAACGCATAAAAATTGTGATAATTGCACAAAATTGTTCCACAAGTCTGATAAGCAAGGATTTTGACATCAGTTTCAGTGGGGAAGACAATGAGTTGACAACATTATTTTCCGGGCAGCCTCAAGATGATGCTGTTTTTATTTGATCAATCAGTCCGTCAATCAATCAACAACATGGAGATCGGATACCCAATAATGTCCCAAAGGTTGCTTTTTGAAAGTCACATTTTCGGGTTACCCGTTTTATGTGCTATATGTTTCCAAAACTTCCTCGTTAAAAACCACTGCAAAGTGCCATAGAAAAACAGTCATGTCAGCTGAGGGGACAAACTAATTGTTGAAGTTGATTGAAAAAACGACAATTTTTAGAGAACTATCTCCGGAACAACAACACCGAGCACCGCCACCTTGTCATGGCTGGGTTGGCCAAGTCGTCTTCTTCCATATTCCGGTTGCTTTTTTATTGTTTCTCACTGATGCACAAACGGCATAGCAGCCTGACAAGCAGTCTGACAAGCAGTCTGCCAGTGGTGTATCATGAAGAGGAAAGCAAACAGACCCGCACGTACGATGCCCGGGTTGGCCACCACAGAGCGAGCACAAACTTAGTATTGCTAATAAGTCCGAAGTTCACAACAAGCTGCTGATAGTACTCTTTTACTCTGGGAAATCTTTTTGTCCTCTGGCCACTGGCAGTTTGCTGCAGTTGACATTTTCTCCGGGTTTGGCTCGGCAACTTCGGTGTTCCGGACATTCCTGTAACTTTTATTCTTTAATACAGAGCGGTGCTTTTCGGCCTTCGACGATAAACCAAAATACCTGAATGGCAGTCGTTCGATCAGTCACAAAATTTGGAATGGAATTTTCAGAGTCCTTCCGCGAACTAAACTTGCACCTATCAGCTGGATGCACTGTGGGTATGGCCATGAGAACACCAAATACTGGCAGAAAAACTCCTTTAAGTTTAGCAGTCTGCATTGAGCTTGTTCCTTGTGTTATTGCTGCGCAATTTAACCTTGTCTCTTGCTTTAATCACTTAGGTGTTCTTCCAGTGACAGCCGGGAAGTCGAAATTGATGGAAAGCTTTCTTCTCGCCTGTCCTGTCAACAATGCAACCACCGGACCACAAGTCTGAAAGGATCTGCCACGAAGATGTCCTGTATCTGCACTGAGAGACCCTACACGTGTAGCATTTGTCAGCACAGCTTTAAACAAAAAAACAGCCTGACTAGACATGAGAGATCACACTCTGATGAAAGACCCTATGTGTGTAATTTTTGTCCTCAGGGCTTTAAACGAAAAAACGACCTGGTTGTACATGAAAGATTACACTCTGTTGAGAAGCCTCATGTGTGTAGCCTCTGTGAGAAAAGCTTTAGTCAAAAAGGCAGCTTGGTTAGACATGAAAGATCACACTCTGGTGAGAGGCCCTATATGTGTGGTATCTGTCAACAGGGCTTTACTCAGAAAACCAGCCTGGTTAGGCATGAGAGATCACACTCTGGTGAGAGGCCCTATATGTGTAGTATCTGTCAACAGGGCTTCCCTCATAAAACCAGCCTGGTTAGGCATGAGAGATCACACTCTGGTGAGAGGCCGTATCTGTGTGCCATCTGTCAGAGATCCTTTACCTGTAGCAGCCACCTGCGCTCTCACTTAAGAGTGCACTCTGGTGAGAGGCCGTATGGATGCAAAATTTGTCAGCAAAGCTTTGCTAGAAAATCCAACTTGACTAAGCATGAGAGATTGCACAATTCCGGGAGGCCCTACACGTGTAGCGTTTGTCAGCAGAGCTTTAAACAAAAACACAACCTGGTTAGACATGAAAAACTACACTCAGGCAAGAAGCCTCATGTGTGTAGCATGTCAGAAGAGCTTTAGTCAGAAAACCGGTTTGGTTACACATGAAAGGTCACTCTGGTGAGAGGCCTTATATGTGTAGCATCTGTGAGCAAAGCTTTACTCAAAAAGCCCACCTGGTTATTCACGAAAGATCACTTTGGTGAGAGGCCGTACGAGTGTAGCGTGTGTCACGAAGCTTTTGCTCTAAGAAGGTACCTGATTAATCATGAAAGACTGCACTCCAGCATCAAGCCCGAGTGTGTGGCAAGCCCGACTTCCTAAACAAATCGTCTGATTTATGCTGAAACTTTGCAGTTTGATGAAGAAGGTTATACCAGCAAGAGTTCTTAAAAAGCTTTGTTTTGAAACTATGCATGGTTTATTGCACAGTGGTGAAAAATATTTTTGTGTGATGCGAGCAGATTTTCTTTGAATGTGCATTTGGTGTTTGTACATGTATATGTGTATTAAATGGGCATGCACCAATAAGGCACATCACTAACTGGCGTCAAGTAGCTGCTAACATGGTGCAGATGCATGGGTAGACATCCCACAAAACCATGAATTGGTGCCCAATTCGCATTTAGGGTAACATATCCTTAAAGAGCAGTGTCCTGTAATCATCCTCGCAGTGACTTGTGCACACAACCTCGTGGGTTCTGCTTCCCTTCTTTGTTGCTGGTTCGACTTCTGTTGCCCTTTTTGGTATTTTCCTTCATTGCCCCCCCTGCCCACACTCCTCCCACTGCCACTGTTACATGGTTACAACATGTTACTGCTTTCTGTCTTGCACGCACATGAGTGTGTGCATCCTTGTCTCCTCCTTGCAGACCATTTTTGAGGTTTACAGAAAGAGCTGCCTTCACAGGCCACTTCAGTTTATATAATATTATTGCAATCACTTACTGCACATAATTCCTACCAACCGCACTTCAGTTTATATAATAGTATTGCAATCACTTACTGCACATAATTCCTACCCACCGCGGTGGATCAGCGGCTAAGTCGTACTGCTGACCGTGGGGACGTGGGTCGCCAATTTTCTGATGGAGGTGAAAAGCAAAAACGTCCATGGGTAGGAGATTTTAGCGCACGTTAAAGATTCCCAGATGGGCAAAATTAATTGAGGGCCCTCCACTACGGCGCATCTCATCGCCTGCATTGCAACGGCGCGTCAAACTGTACAATCAATAAATGCACAGAATTCCCGAAGAAGGCACTGACAAAACTGCTGACAGAATAAAATCCTTTTTGACATTCTACCAGTGTTTGCGACCCCGTTCTTGCCTGTGTACATGATATAATGCACTAGGAAAAATTCCATGTATGCCACAGCCCTATTAAGAATCAAAATTGCAGTGATGAAAGGCTCTTTTGCTTGCAGTGTTAGGAAAGATTCTGGTCACTTACCTACACAAGACAGCATAGTGCCGCAATAGCCAGTTTGGTGTCGGAAAAACATTGCCTAGAACGCAACTCCAGTAAGTTCACAATAGATCATTGTTCACTACCAAAAAGGCAGTGGAGTTTCCACGTTGACGTATAAATTGCACACTGGGGTGTGTGTTCATGAATGTTTCCTTATTAAGAAATGAATTCCTTACGGCAGTCATCCAGGTTTCAATTTTTTTTTCACTTGGAAATGAACGCATCACTGATTCCAAGCAAGAAATGTTTGTTCAAAAATTCAAGATAGTTGACCCAAAAGGACAATTTTTCCGTGAAAATGAATGCCAACAGGAAAGCCCTGACAACAAAATCGAATTTGGTTACTCATGCGTGGGTCTCCTATGGTGCGTGTGTTTTCCACCAATTGCAGCAGATAATCATAGGGCCATATTTTCTTTTTTGCCTTTCCGCCAACAGAGACATTGACGTGGCCTGCACTTTCCCTTCCTTACCCTTTGCTGTGGCCTACACCTGTCTCTCTATTCTAAGTGCTCAGGAGAAGGCAGCTGCCTTTCCCGCTTAACATTGCGAGCTACAAAGATAGTGAAGTTGAGTTTGTGGATTTTGCACATGGTTCACAGAAGTTGGTGAAGTTTTGAATCGTGAAGTGTTTTCTGCACACGGAAACACTTCGTGTGCACGCCAGCCATGCGGCATGGTGAGTAGCAGCAGCTTGACGCTGCCTGCGTGCAGCTGCAGCTAAAGCTTGCCACTGCTCACCAGAATGGAACTCGTGGCAAAAATAAACTTGCGCGTGACAAGTTGACAGCGGAGGGGAAATTACGCTACGGATTGTCATCCGTGCTGCTAGTAAAAGCTGGGATCAAATGTATTGTACAATGCTATGCCTTGAGTTCTTTCTGTGAATGGCCACAGAAGACCTGGCGATTTTAATGCTTTTAAGACATAAGGTTTCAGAAGTGTGTAGCTGCAACTGAGAGTGCGCTCGAAGAATAGGGTAGTGGAGTGGCCAATCAATGAGCTCTGTTTACTACTTGTGCTCTAGAATTGCCAGAAATATCCAGACTGGCCTTGAAGTGCAGAGGTGCCTGGAAATAAAGTGACGGGGCCGTTCCTGGTGGTGTCACTGTGGTCTTCCTCTACGTCAACTTTTGCATCACTCCTACCGCGGTAGTGACAGACAACTCCATCATTGTCATGAGCAACCCCCAAATGGGTGTGTGCCGAAACCCCCCCAAAGGTGTACGTACAAATTGGATTATAGGTCGACCCCCTACCTTCAGGTGGGAAAGGTTGACAGAAAAATAATTCGGCACAGAAGCGCACACAATGCATATTTATTTGCGACGCCCATCGGTCACTGCCACTCACTATGCCTGCCGAAGTCACTCGTCTGAGCTCTCAGAGTTGTCCGAGGATGACTGCTTCCCACTGTCATCTTCCATTATGTCAGGCGCGTTGCTGATGGAGCACTTCCTAAACGCTCGTGCAACCATGTTGTCGGGAAGTGACTGCCAAGAGAAGGCCATGCAGCTTGACACGGTCACGAGGGATGGTCTTCACAGCCAGCCCATATGGGTCTTTTCTTTGTCGCCGGCTATCCACGCATTATACAGTTAGCAGAGCCGGTCCACGGATGACCTCCGCTGTAACCGGGAGCGATCATGAGCGAAGTTCCCAGATGAATTCCGCCACTTGGTTTTTCAACTTGAGGTGCACCGCTTGACGACCACGGAACAATCTGTTCGGGGGGTTGCATGCGCACAGCTTAGCTTTCTGGCTCCGCCAGTACTGCACACTTTTCTCCGAAACGCCAAACTGGCGTTGCGCCGCCATATTCCCACTGCTCGGCGACTCAATCGCCTTCAGCTTAAACGCCGCGGTGAACTGGCGTCGACTGCCGCAACTCACCTTGGAACAGACACGTACAGAAATGTACGCACGCACACACAATGGACGAGTAAAAGACGAAAACTAGAGAATTAAAAGCGAAAAGCAAATAAAGGCCTAGTAATGTGAGAGAGCAGTCTGACACGAATGGCGATGGCGATGGACTTCGCTTGCACATTGTTGCCAGACAACAGTTTACATTCTGCCAGTGAGCGCTATATAAGACGAAGAGACTTTAGTGCGGATTTATTTGGAAAAAAACTCGATATATACACTGGTTTATACGGGTATGTCCCGAAACCCTCCCAAGGAGTATGTGCCAAACAAGGAAGTAAGAAGTGTGCCAACAGTGAAATGAACAAGGAGAGTAGAAGATCGAGGAAGAGGAAGGAGGCAAGCGTTGGGAGGAGGAAGACGAGAAGACCAGGCTGCGCTCCTGGAACCGACCCCAGGGTCATCGGAGCCTGGCGACGCATCTAGGCCGCTGACAGGAGTTCCAGGCTACGATCCTGGAGGGAGACCCCGCGGCAACGCACCATCGGCGGCTCCGGTCTCAAGAACTAGCTGGGCTACAGGCGGCGACGCTCGGGTTCCGCACCTAGGGCTACGCTCCCCTGCTCGGGCGGTGACGGCCAAGCTCACTGCCTGCTAGCACTACGAGACACAATGGGCACTATCCCTGCATCAAATGGGAAGACCTCGACCTTAACGTGAGGCGACACTATATTTAAAGACTTTACCACGTGAATACTTTTGTGACGATCAGTACTTGTCTTGGGCTGTAAAATACCGTCCTCATCAGCTAAATGTTTTTTTGTGTGTCCTGCCCACTTGGTGAGTTGACGTGACAATCATACAAGATATGTTGGAAAAATCACAATGGTGTTAAAGAAGTGACTTTTATGAAGGAATGATGGGCCGGATCGCGCGGAGAGTCATGAGCTCAACGTCATGGTTACAGCGCACGCACACACAAAACGGTGTAAATTCAAAAAACCAAATGAACCTATAGTCATGGCATGATAAGGAATTGCACACCAATAACTGTACATAAGGGCACGTCGAAAACTGAAGTAAGGGTGGAAAGTGCGGCCATGCTTTAGTCCGGAACGGTGCCGAAGAGGAGTGGTGGGCCTTTGGCTCACGGTGGTCGATGGGCGGCGACACTGTGACCACAATGCTGTTGAGCTCCGTGCGAAGAGATGCTCGCACCGTGAAAGCTGCCCAACGGCGAGGGACGTGGCAGCAGCCGATGCCTAGCGGCGGGACGGGAGAGCGTAGGCCTGCTTCAGGACGAGGCCTCGCTGCCCGCGCTCTGCGGTGCCGGAACACCGCTCACTCGGGCGCATCTTCTCGTGGTAGCGTCGGAGACATTCGTCGTGCCCTTACCACGAAGGGACTAGTGGCCGTCGTCTCTTTGCCAGCCGGGTGGTGGCTCGGACGTCAGAGCCGGCGATGGTCCTCGGGCCTACAGCGCGAGGGTGGCCGTCTTGCTGCTGCTGCTGATGATGATGATGTCCTTAAAAATTTGGCACGTACCCACCAGAGGGGATATGCCAGGGTTAAATCGGTTGTTGAAATACGTGGTGACTTCAAAATACTAAATTATTTCCGGAAAGAGGCTGTAAAAAGAAACTTAGTTGTGAATAAAACTGTATTACCCGTTAATTAGGACCGTTCAGCAATTCAAACGACCTGAAGCAGATAAAAAATTTTGAATGCAATTATATATAGTATCCCTTTTTGCAAACCCCAAATTTGATGCGCCAATACATAATATAAGTGGAATCGATAAAGTCCACCCCAAACGCTCGATTGGGTCCGTCAAAAGCAGTTGTCTAGCTGTTGAGAAAAGGCGACAGTAAAGAAAAAATGTTCGATTGTTTCAGGGACCTGGCACCGCACACATAGTTCCGTAGTGAAAAGTCCTGATCTGAACAGATAGAAATTAAGCCTTGGAATCTTGCAGCGCAGTTCAGTGAAGGTCACCTCGCATATTGCCGAGAACCACAAAAATAAAATTCCACCTGAACTTTAAATGTTGGTACTCTTCAAATGATAAAAGTGAATCTGAAGGAGTAGCGTCTAAATGCCAATATCGTCTTAATCTTGGAGACGCAAATAGAGCCATGTTAGGAATTCCAAATTGAATGGGAGCTGTGACAGCGAGATTAGCTAAATGGTTCGCTAGCTCGTTGACCCTGATGTCCGTATGACCAGGGGCCCAAGACAAGCGTACCTCCGTCACGTGCATAGGATGGGGAGGAGGAGGCAAAACGTTTATTGAGAAGAAAAAAAACTGTGGGTGGCCTCCTCAGTTCAGGAGGACGTGCGCCGCCGCTGCTCGCGTGGCCCGCTGGATCAGGCTGAGCTGCTCCTGCAGGTCCGAGCTGGTCAACGCGCATTACCACTGCTCTGAGGTAGGGGAAGGGAGAGGAACAAGGTGTTGAGGGCACAGGAAGACAAGGTGGGCAGTAATGGCTGGAACTTGACAGTCCGGGCAGTTGTACTCGAAGCGTGACGGGGAGATGTGGGAGAGAATGGTGGAGTTGTAGTAAGTGCCAGTAAGTAGTCTGCACTAGATTCGTGATTCTTTGACGGACAGGGTAGGGTGGGGCAAAGGGTACCTTCGGCGAGCGTGGCGGTAGTGTGATAAGATGTCGGTAAAGCAGGGTTGAAGAGGATGGATAGTGGCCGTCGTAGAGTCTGAGCCGCCTGGCCCTGTAGGGAGCCCACGGAAGTGAAGCTCGCGGGCCGCAGCACGTGCTGCTTCATTCTCAGGGAGTGAGGCGTGTCCCGGGGTCCATACGATGGTTATTGTAGGTAGGTCGGGATGGCTTTCAGGAGCTTGAGCGCGGCTTGGGGTGCTCTTTCCTGGAGGTAATGCCGGCAGGCTTGTTGAGAATCTGTGATTATGGTTAGGTGGGTGGTGGGTGTGGGTGGTCGCCGCAAGGGCAATGGCGGTGGCTTCAGCAGCGGTTGAAGAGAGATGAAGGAAGGTAGCGGCGTTGAGAAAGGTGCCCTCGTTGTCCGTGACTGCTAGGGTCGAGCGGTGGTGTGATGGGGTTTGGGCGATGTTGCTATACCGAGCATCCGGGGCTGAGGAGTACTTCCGTTGAAGGTGCTGCACTCTGGCTTTGCGTCGGCCGGGGTTGTATACGGGATGCATGTGACGAGGAATTGGTGCCACCTTGATATTGGTCCGGATGTGGGGAGGGAGGGGGTGAAGCTCGTTATGAGGGTTCGGCGTGGGGCGGCCTTGTGCCCTGGGGACAGTTCGGCCGGTAGGAGTGAGGGACAGGCGTGCCAATTGACTTGTCTGTTGTGCTTCGAGGGGTTCAGACAGGGTGTTATGCAGCCACAGTTGAAGCAATTTCTGTGTGGCGGCGAAAGCTGGAAGGCCTAGAGCGATTTTGTAAGCCCGGCGATTGAGTGGATCCAGCTTGCTCTGTTCTTGAGGTTTGAGACAGACGTTGGGGGTGCCGTATGTGAGGCGGCTGAGAAGTAGAGCGTGGACGAGACGGCAAGCGTCCTGTTACCTCAGTCCGTGTTGGTGTGTGCAGATTTGCCGGATGAGATGGATAAGTTGCGATATCGTGCCCTGCAGTTGAGGGAGGAGTGCTGCTCCAGACCCATCTGCGTGAAAAGGTACGCCGAAAATTCGCAGGGTTTTCAATTTCGGCACCATGAGCATCTTTGATAGTAATTTGAGGATCTGGGGTGGTGCTCGGGGGTAGACCACGCGTTTTGGCACGGAGGTCCAAGAGAGCGGACTTTTAAGGAGCACAAGTTAGGCCGCGAGGTGCGAGATACTGGAGGGCGAGGTCGATAGGTTGTTGTAAGGCATCTTGTTGGTAGCCTGGCGAGCTTTTGTTTATCCAAAGTGTCATATCGTCCGCGTAAATGGCGTGGCGCAGACCCGGTATGGTGGAAAGTCGTTTAGGTAGTTAAAAGAGGGCAAAGGGGAAATGACCGACCCTTGGGGAGTCCCTTTGGCTGGTGTGTTGGAAGTAGGGGATTTGTATGGGCCAAGGCGAAATAACAACAAGAAATAATAGTGTGCGGTACAATGGAGAGTCGGAAGAGGAAGTTGTTATGTATGTACCCGCAGACTGCACCCCCAACCTGCATACTGCCACTCCGTTTGCGTGAGCTCCACGGGCGCATCGACGCTACGTCTCGTGTTACAGCCCGCCGCTGGCACGCTCGGGCCTTTGCCCGCTTTATGTTCTCGCTTCTTTCTTTTCTCTCGAGACCCACTCGCTCACAGCGCATACTGTACGCTTGGCTCCAATAAACAGTTTTGCCTCCGACCCCGACTAGCGAATACCCCACTGGCGACGAGGATGGGATCGCCGTGGTCCCAAGCACGCAGCTTCAGCCCGCTCTGACTGCGTTAGCAAAACTCCCTGGATCCGCTCCAGTGCCAAAGAGCCCCGCTCTACAAGCACCAGCCGTCGACAATGGCAACCATGCTGCCTCCAGCCACCATCGGCGAATCCTCTCCGGCCGAGCCTTCTTCCTGGCTTGTCTATACCTGGAACACCTGGAATTCTTCTTCCAAGCGCACGACATTACGTCGGACGACAAAAAGCGCGCTTTGCTGTGCAGTGTATGCGGTGTCTATACATGAATACGCCAATTAACCCACGGCCCTCCGTCCCCAGCGGCTGCGAAGCAACTGACCACGGCGGCGGTCAGACCTGTGACGCAGCAGAGGGTGCTAAGAATCCCTGGTTCCGGACAGGCCGCCAATAGAATTTGAACCTGGCAACGTTTAACGCGCGAACCTTATCTAGCGAAGCGAGTCTCGAGGTGTTGTTCGAGGAATTAGAAGGCATTAAATGGGATGTAATAGGGCTTAGCGAGGTTAGGAGAGCAGGCGAAGGCTTTACGGTGCTGAAAAATGGACACGTCTTATGTTACCGAGGTCTAGAGGACAGAAGAGAACTGGGAGTGGGATTTATAGTCAATAAAAGCATAGCTGGCAACATAGAACAATACTATAGCATGAACGAAAGGGAAGCAGGTCTTGTAATTAGGCTCAATAAGAGGTACAAGCTCAAGGTGGTGCAGGGCTACGCACCCACATCCAGCCACGACGACCGAGCAGTGGAACGCTTCTATGAAGATGTGGAATCGGCAATGGCTAAAGTAAAATCACAGTATACCGTAGTTATGGGGGACTTCAATGCTAAAGTAGGCAAGAATCAGGCTGGAGACAAGGCAGTTGGGAACTGTGGTCTGGGCTGTAGAAATAGCAGGGGGACCTACTAGTTGAGTTTGCAGAACGGAATAACCTACGCATAATGAATACCTTCTTCTGTAAACGGGAGAGTCGGAAGTGGACCTGGAGGAGCCCGAATGGCGGGCATAAAAATGAAATTGACTTCATATTATGCGATAACCCTGGCGTCGTGCAGGATGTGGAAGTAGTACTCGGAAGGGTAAAGTGTAGTGACCACCGTATGGTAAGATCTCGAATTAGGCTAGATCTGAGGAGGGACTGCAACAAGCTAGTACGAAAGAAGCCGATAAATGAGCTAACGGTAAGACGTAAAGAAGAAGAATCCAGGATCGCGCTTCAGAACCGATATTCCGCTCTTAACGAGGAAGCCGAGCTTACGACACAGGAAGCCAGCGACAACCTTACACGTATTATCACGGAGTGTGCAGTAGAAGTCGGGGGCACTCTGGCTAGACAGGATACTGGCAAACTTTCACTGGAGACGAAAGATCTAATTAGGAAACGGCAAACCATGACAATCTTTACCGCAGCTGACAGAATAGAACTAGCGGAGCTTTCGAAATTAATCAATAAGCGTAAGACAGCTGAGATACGAAAGTATAATATGGAGAGAATCGAATACGCTGTAAAGAACGGAGGTAGCGTGAAAGCTGTGAAGAGGCGTCTTGGCGTGGGGAAAATCAGATGTATGTACTTAAAGATAAGCAAGGCAATGTCATCACACATAGGGATAAAATATTCACAGTGGCCGAGGAGTTCTACAGGGATCTGTGCAGTAGCCGGGACATCCAGGATAATGCCGAACGAGACAGTAGCTCAGAGGAGATAGACATCCCACCAGTAACGACCGAAGAAGTAAGGAAGGCTTTGAAAGAAATGAAAGGGGGCAAAGCACCTGGTGAGGATCAGATAACAGCAGATCTCTTGAAGGATGGCAGAGAAATTGTACTTGAAAAACTGGCAAACCTGTATACGCAATGCCTAATGACCGCAAGTGTACCGGCATCTTGGAAGAACGTGAACATCACCCTAATCCATAAGAAAGGCGACATGAAGCACTTGAAAAATTGCAGGCCGATCAGCTTACTGTCAGTCATCTACAAGGTACTTACCAAGGTAATTGCTAACAGAATTTCTGCAACCTTAGATTTCAGTCAACCTAAAGAACAAGCAGGGTTCCGTAAAGGCTATTCAACAATGGACCATATTCACACAATCAATCAGGTGATATAGAAGTGCGCTGAGTATAATGAACCCCTATATACTATAGCGTTCATAGATTATGAGAAAGCATTTGACTCGGTCGAAACCTCAGCAGTCATTCAGGCATTACGGAACCAGGGTGTAGATGAGCATTATGTAAGAATAATAGAGGATATCTACAATGGGCCCACAGCTACCATCATTCTCCATGATGAAAGCAGTAAAATACCTATAAGGAAGGGTGTCAGACAAAGAGACACAATCTCTCCAATGTTATTCACAGCATGTTTACAAGAAGTATTCAGAACGTTGAATTGGGAACAGGTGGAAGTAAGGGTTAATGGAGAATACCTCAGCAACCTCAGATTTGCTGATGACATTGCCTTGCTAAGTAACTCGGGGGACGAATTGCACAGCATGCTTTCCGCACTGGGCGAACAGAGTAGAACCGTGGGCCTGAAAATAATATGCAGAAAACTAAAGTAATGATCAATAACCTCGGGACAGCACAGCGGTTTGAGATAGGTGGCGAGGCAGTGGAAGTGGTAAGCAAATATATCTACTTAGGCCAAGTTTTGACCCCAGATCTCAACCATGAGGCAGAGATAATTAGAAGGATATGAATGGGGTGGGGTGCATATGGCAGACATTCTCAGATAATGAATAGCAGCCTACCATTTTCGCTGAAGAAGAAAGTGTATGACAGCTGCATCTTACCGGTACTCACCTACGGGGCAGAAACTTGGAAGCTCACTAAGAGGGTTCAACTTAAATTAAGAACGACTCAGCGGGCAATGGAGCGTAAAATGATAGGTGTAACATTAAGGGACAAGAAGAGAGCGGAGTGGGCCAGGGAGCAAACACGTGTTAAGGACATATTAGTAGAGATTAAGGAGGAGAAATGGCAGGGCATGTAATGCGAAGGCAAGATAACCGCTGGCCATTAAGGGTAACAGAGTGCACGTGGATCCCTAGAGAAGGCAAGCGTTGCAGGGGGCACCAGAAAGTTAGATGGGGAGATGAGATTAAGAAGTTTGCGGGGATAAATTGGTCACAGTTGGCACAGGACCGAGGTAATTGGAGAATAATAGGAGAGGCCTTTGCCCTGCAGTGGGCGTAGATAGGCTGATGATGATGATGATGGTATGCAGTGTCGACGCGTATGCTCTGCTGCGCTCGCTTTGCGCAACTAAGGCACCGTCAGAAATGCCGTTCAAGGACATCATCGCGAAGCTAAACGGACATTTCATCGGAAAGCCGAATTTCACGATGGAACGCTTCAGGTTCAACAAGCGCGACCAGCTCACTGGTGAATCCGTGCAAGATTTTCTTGCAGCGATTCGACAGTTGGCTCGCTACTGTGACTTTGAGGACTGGTTGGATCGTCTTCTGTGTGATCGCGTGGTTTGTGGCCTTCGCGACGAGACAATTCAGAGGCGCCTCCTTGCCGAACCAGACCTTAAGCTGGCCAAGGACATCCTCCTGGCTCGTGCAGCGGAAGAAGCAGCCGCCAAGACTCAAGAACTGCGACGCTCAAAGGCTAACTCTGTGGTTGACGCCAACCAACTACAAAATAGCGATAAGCGCCACGGTGCAAAAGGATCCGCTTCTCCTAAGCAACCATGTATGCGTTGTACTGGTGAGCATAACGCACAAACTTGCTCGTACCGTTCAGCTGTCTGCCACTTCTGCGGCAACGAGGGGCATCTAGAGAAAGCGTGTCGGAAGAAAGCAGCAAAAGAAAAGCAAGCTTCAAAATCCGGTCATCACAAGGGACACAAGAAAAAAGTCGCAACATCGTGGACGCAACCACCACGTTTCGGAGTCCTGTGACCCAGTTGAGGACGTCAACCCTGTCACTGCTGCTGATTCGTACTCCGACGAGCCTATACGTATGGAACGCCCAAGTCCGCCATGGTGAACCGAACTTCGCCTGCCTTCTGTGTGGACGTGCGCATCAACAATAGTATGCCACTTTCTATGGAAGTCGATTCCTGCAGCATCATCGGTGGGAGAACCATGGATAAGCTTGGTCTACCAAGACAAGAGGTTCACCCCAGTTCTCTGCAACTTCGTTCTTATACAAAAGAGCACCTAGAGATTCTGGGATTCCTGAAGGTGACAGTTTCGCACAGGGCAAAGTGCGCCCACCTTCGCCTCTTTGTTTTGGGTGGATCTGGCACTAGTCTGCTGGGAAGAGACTGGTTTCCTGCCTTGGGGATCTCACTCTGAGAATAAACTACGTTCCCGGAAGCGAAGCTTCACTTACCAGGCCAACAGCAATCTCTGAATTCCCCGAGGTTTTCGCTGAAGGACCGGGAAAGATCAAGGGGCCTCCTGTGCGCATAGAGGTCAACGCGGGAGCTACTCCAGTGTTCCGAAAAGCTTGACAAATCCCGTGGCTCTCGAATCGCGAGCAGACGATACCATTGACGCCCTCGTTCAGGAAGGTGTCTGCCAGCCGGTGCGTTCATCACGCTGGGCTACCCCCGTGCTCGGAGTCGTCGATAAGCAGTAACGTAGCCAGGGGGGGGGGGTTGGGGGGTTCAACCCCCCCCCCCCCCCGAAATTTTCACTGAACCCCCCCTCACTCTGTTGTTCTTAAGGAACCATATTCGGCCCACAGCGCCCCGCATAGTGCCTCATTTTCACCAAATTGGCGAACTAGGCTCGTGGCAAGAGAAAATTATGAATGACGGCGATTTTCTTGCGACTTTCGGCCCCCCCCCCCAAAAAAAAAGGCGGGAAGCAAAGTGCTTCCTTCCGCGGCGCGTTTCGCCCCTCTAGCCCGACTAGTCCACTCGGTACAAGCCTTGTTACGATCGGCCAACACGGGCCTGGGAAGAATTTCTCGCCAGCTCTCTGCCGGTGTTTACGTGGATGAGTCACCTGAAGGCACGCGGCGTAACCAGACCGTTGCCCGCATGCATCAGCAGGGACGCCCGCTGCCTGCATCTCCGCATGCGGCTGAACTGCTGCAATGTGGCGGAGCGTCTGCACCGACACGGCCGCAAGGACTCCCCTACATGTGCGGACTGTTCCGAACTGGATACGCTCGAGCACCTACTCTGCTTCTGCCCCCACCACGCGGGCCCGAGAGCAGAGCTCCACCGAGCGCTCCAGCGTCGAGGCCTTCCCAGCGCCGACATGGAGGACCTTCTGTTCCCGAAGGGACCTGCGGCAACCCAACGGGAAGTCTTCACTTATCTGCTTCATTTCCTGGAGACGACCGGCCTTACGCAGCGACTGTAGCCCGGAGTGCAGTGATTGACTGGTGTGCCCGGACTGACAGCTCTCTTTATACCTTTCTCTCCCTCTCTCTCTCTCTCTCTCTCTCTCTTTCTACTTTATCCTATCACTCCCCCTCTACTTCCCTTCCCCTGCACTGGGTTGTATGCAGGTGAGCTCCCTGCCGAGCTCAAAATATCCCCAGTGAATTTCCTTTCATTTTCCCATCGCAAACCACAACCACCCAGTGGAGGGTGGGGGGGGGGGAAGGTGGCTGACCGGGCTTTAGCCCCCACCCCCTACCCGAAACTTTTCCGACCCGCGCCCTGCTGCCTGTTATGCCTAAATCCCTATAAATACCGGGGCTTTAGTAATGCCTAGTACGTCGCCTGTGAACAAAGGCGCACAACCTTCGGACGTGCCACTATTGAAAATATTCACGACTCAATACTTGTCCTAACGCATTGGTGCTTACACAAACGAAGCGCCCCCGTCAGGATAATTGCAGAAGGTTGCAGCTCCAAAAGCGATGGCGCCCTCGGGTAAGCTCAGCCCACGGGACGCTAAAGGCCTGCGTTGTGTCCCTTTGTGTGAGGCGTGTCGCAACACAGAGAAAAATTGGCCGGCCGAGTCGTTCTCACCAGAGGAGATTGACTCATCAAGGTATGACAGGGGAAGCAAAGAGGGTCCGCGCTAACTGGAAGCGTAGGAAAAGAAAGACCACCAGCTAATAATGGTTGAAGACTGGTACGACGAAGACCGGTAAAAGAAAATATCTTTGTGTGTAAGCAGAACCACGTGCAAGCGGCGGTGGCAGACAGTCAAGTTAACTGAAGAAAGCGATGGGTCAGGATATTGGGCGAAATGTGCGCTTTAACTGGATGCGGCAAAGTATGCCCTTCTTCCGTGCGTCCTCATTTCCTTCTTTCGTTTTCACGTTTCTGTGGATCCAGGGAGGGTGTTGACGTGGGATAATTCCTTGGTCTCAGTTTGCGCGCACTGCGTGTCCCCTTCTGAAAGCGGTGCTGCGGCACGCTGCGGCTCGCCGCCCGAGTTCCCGACTTAATTATAAACGTGAATGCCCGACGGTCACCAGCTCTGGAGACGGTGGTCGCGACAGTCACAAATACCCGATAGCCATCTTCGACCTCGGTCACAACTAAAGCCCCTCCATTGCGTCCATGGTCGCGTTTTACCTGGGCGGCGGCTGCCCAGAGCAGTGTATATTCAGGGGCCGGAGTATCAACGGCGATATGACAGAACGGCGCAAGGACAGCAGCGCCTTGGCTTTGCGAAGTGCCAACGCACAGCAGAGACCCCAATTGTAAGTCATTTTCTTCCCCTGACCATTGATTTATCCTTGCGTTATCCCTGCAGTGATTTAACATTTAAATAATCGCTTCCTAATATTTACACGATGTCACAGTACCTTTATGTCTGCGTGCCAAAAAATTTGTATCTCGTTTTATTTCAAATGCAATATTTGCGTTTGAATCGGTTGTTGAAAGGAGCGCCCACAATGAAGCGGATAGGTAACTTTGAACGAGGGAAAACGTAAATTCAACTCGTATCCGCCTGAATATCCATGATGTACAAAGTTGGCGAGGGTTACTCAGGGACAGCGTATACGTACATGAAGAGTTACCGCTGTCCATGAAGTACATGAAGAGTTATATATTTGTTCTCGCTGCAGTTCTAGTAGTTTGCTTCATTTACAGGCGTGCGACTACATGTAACGTAACCGCTGTTGCAAGGTGTGCCCGTCATCGCGACTTTTGTTGCCCCGTTACATACCGACGCGTGCATCCACTGCTACACCCAATTTTAAAATCATCATAGCAGTGTGCGTAAAATGAAGGGCCTTCGTACTGGTGGCGAAGAAACGAACGTGCCTTTCTAGTAGAATTTTCCTTGCCCTTGTTACGATCGGCGTATTGACATTACGACGCCCGTCTGCAATGCTATCAGGTTCAGTCACCCAACGCTTCCGTCGGCCAATTATCGCAAGTTTTCCTCTCCCCTACCCTCATCGATGGGGAGCGACCCGGTTTTGTATGCGATGACGCGGCGGAGAGGGACGCTTCTGCTGGACACAGGGCGCTTTCTGCGGCTTCCCGCCGGCGAGGCAGGGAGGCAGGGAGGGATTTACAAAGACGTGCAGCATTGCTTTTCCGGCGGCAATCGTCAGCGGGGGACTGCTTTGTTGTGGTCCGAGACGCTGCTATTCAACGAGTACTCCACGCCGGATTATCGACCGGGTCCGGGCGTCCTCCCGGCGCTTCAACCATTGCATCATCAGGAGTCAACTGGACATTAACCTGTGCAAAGTGCCATCTCTTTGTGAGTGTGTGGACGTCAGCCGAGACGCCCCTGATTGGACCATACTGACGTCAGTCAAAGAAAGGGGGAAGCGGGGCGGACCCAACCTGGTTATTTATTCTCGTGCGCGCAGGAGCGCAGAACCTTGTTCACTCAGTCAAACGCCATGTAGATATCTGTACATAAAGTTTCTTTCGTCGCCCTACAAGCCCCAATGTTTGCCCCAACTCCGGATCAACGTACGCCACCACCGGTCACGCTACCAGATCCGCAACACCCTGTTTCTGGCCGTTCTTTGAAGTTTTGTGGGCTCAAGAGTATCGTTCTTTCAATGCTCAATCGATTTGGCATGATGAACGAATGTAGTCATTTAAAAAAACAGGCTACAGACCACAGGCCCTTTCAAGAACACCCGCAAGAACACCCGCACAGGCCCTTTCAAGAACACCCGCCCGTGCGTGCAGTATACGTCCCGTATCACGGGTGCACATTTGCACCACGTGGTCTGCGGATTTTTTTCCGGTTTACAACTTCACCTGGCACTAAAATACCATCATAATCAATACCAATACCTCAGCGAGACCTTACAAAGCCCATTTGAAGACAGAATACAACCTTGTTAAATTTGAAAGAACTAGCCTTTGGTGACTCAGCTCTATTCCAGTCACTGAAGACGTTTTTCAACCGAAGCAAGGCAACACATATAAAAAAATTGCAAATTTCGTGCTGCAGTGACGTAATATCGGCAAGTAGTGATGTACTAAGCACTAAGAACTAAGACCCAGTTATGAGTGTGTTAGCAGCAAGTTAAACTTCACATGATAGGATCAATTGAAATAGAGACCCTTCAACATTGGCGCGATCATGTTTTGTGGCGGTGGTTTAGATCGTTGGGCGCCAATCGTGCCAACAGGATCCTGTGACGTCATAGAGAAATTGCCGGAAAGTGGCTGGGGAATCGTTAGTGCGTCTTAGGTTTTCTTTAATATCTCGACAATTCCTTTGAAGCTTGCGATAAGATTGGTATCATTGCTATCTGGACAATGGAGTCTATTTAATGAACAAACCATGTATTTTGTCTTTGCCTTTAGATACGCTTACAAAATACCGCGATTTTTGTTCTGTCGGGGGGGGGGGGGGCTTGAGAACAACGTTCACACCCCCCCCCCCCGAAAAAAAATCCTGGCTACGCGCCTGTCAAGAAGTATGTCAAGATCAGAATGTGTGGAGACTACAAGAGCACTGTGAATCAAGGGATCAAGTCTGAGACTTATCCGCTGCCAACACCAGACCAGCTTTTCTCAAACCTTGCTGGCAGCACAGTCTTCTCACAGCTTCACCTAAACGAAGCATACCAGCAGCTCGCTGTAGACGACGAAACAGCTGACCTTCTCACAGTGAACACTCACCGAGGACTGTTCCGAGTCACTCGCCTACCGTTCGCAGTGTCAACTGCCGTAGCCATATTCCAGCGCTACATAGAAGAACTCCTTGTTGGGCTTGCAGGAGTTCACGTCTACCTCGACGATATCATTGTTGGAGGCCGAGATGCTAAAGAGCACAACGAACGCCTGCAATCCGTGCTGAAACGCATCAAGGATGACAACATACGTCTCAACCAAGAGAAATGCAGTTTTGGGACGTCGGAAGTGACCTTCCTTGGATATCGCATAGACGCAACTGGTATTCACCCAACGGAAGAGAAGGTTGAGGCCCTCAAGAATGTACCGCAGCCTGAGAACAAACAGCAGCTACAGTCTTTCCTCGGACTGTTGAATTTTTACAGCAGGTTCCTGCGTGGTGCTGCGCATATTCTTGAACCACTTCATCGTCTCCTCGAAAAGAATCAACCCTGGAGATGGCGCCAAAGAGAAGCCAACGCTTTTAAGCACGACAAAGAGCTCGTACAAGCATCGAATGTTTTGGTATACTACGACTTGCACAAGCCGCTCACGCTTGCCTGCGATGCATCTCCCTATGGAATAGGATTTGTCCTTAGCCATGAAGACTCATCTGGACAAGAAGCAACTATTGCAATTGGTTCCCGTACTCTGACTATGCCGGAACGTAACTTCTCCCAAACGAATCGAGAGGCTTTGGCCATCATTTTTGGGATCAAGAAGTTCTACAATTTTCTCTATGGGAGACATTTCAAGGTGTACACAGATCACAAGCCGCTCCTAGGTCTTCTGCACCACAGCCGCCCAATGCCTAACGTGCTTTCACCGCGAATGCTTGTTAGAAGCTGCTGCTTACTGAGTACGACTATGAGCTCATTTACAGACCAGGACGAGAAATGGGCAATGCGGATTTGTTCAGCCGCCTGCCGCTTCCGTCAACGGATGCTGAGAGTCCGGTTATGGGAGACGTCCTGCTGCTCGAAAGCCCACCAGAGGCTTTTGCAGACGCAGCGATGATCGCTCAGTTGACGAAGAAAGATCCTGTGCTCTCTCGAGCGCTCAAGTGAATCCGCACTGGGTGGCCAGAGAAAGTCGACGACCAGTTTCGACCCTACTTCGTGCGCCGCGACGAATTGTCCAGCTACCGCGATTGCATATTGTGGGGCTGTCGTGTGGTGATTCCACCTGCACTTCGCTCCGAAGTACTCCAGTTGCTGCATTCATCGCACCCAGGAATTGTACGCATGAAAGGACTGGCACGAGGCTACGTTTGGTGGCCTATAAGCTTGACAGCGCCATTGAGTGCCTTGTTCGCTCCTGTCAAGTATGCCAAGAGTCGAGAAATGCTGCGCCCCGCGCTGCAATCCACCCTTGGGAACAAGCTACAAGGCCATGACTCAGGCTTCATGTCGATTTCGCCGGACCGTTTCAAGGCAAGCTATTCCTCATAGTCGTCGACTCGTACTCGAAATCGCTCGAAGTCATCATTGTATCGAATACTTCAGCAGCCGATGTAATCCGTCAGCTAAGGAAGCTGTTCGCTACGCATGGACTTCCAGACGTTGTCGCCTCTGACAATGGTTCTGCATTTACATCTGCAGAATTTAGACAGTTCCTAGCAAGAAACAGGATACGCCAAGCTTTGGTAGCCCCGTACCACCCTTCTTCAAACGGACAAGCAGAACGTTTGTTCAAGAGACAAAGAAACCTCTGAAGAAGTTGAAGGGAAAGGTCGTTGAACTTTCTCTCACTCGCTTCCTGTTTCAACAACACATGCTACCATGCACAGCTACAGGAAAGAGCCCAGCCGAGTTATTTTCTGTCGCCAGTTCAAGTCCGCTCTCGATTGCTTGCACCCTGATTCCCAGGAAGGCATCAATACCGACCAGGATCAACACAGACAGAAGAGCTCCGTCCGAACAACTCGCACTTTTTCACCGAGCGACTCCGTGTTCGCCAAAAACTTTTCCTCCGGACCACGGTGGCTTCCCGCTATCGTTTGTTCAAGAAAAGGACCTCTTTCCTATGAAGTCCGCCTTTCAGATGGTGTGCTTTGGCGAAGACATATGTGGACCACATTCGAAAGCGAAACCACAATCTACCCGAATTCCAAAGCCACAAGTCTGATCCTGCGGCCCATCTCCCCGATTTCTTCAGTGAATCAGACACAACAACCAACGCAGACCCAACTAGTGATGCACCTACAAGCGCACACGGCCGCTCCGGAACGGATAACACCAACGGATCTCCAGACACTTCTCAGGGACGAATCGGTCCCCGCTCAGTGCAGGACATTCCCCGCCGCTCCACTCGCTAGCGTAGGTTCCCCTCGCATCTTCAGGACTACGTGTAGTGTATCTATCTTGCAATGGGGGAGGGGTGTTATGTACCCGCAGACTGCAGCCCCGAACCTGCATACTGCCACTCCGTTTCCGTGAACTGCACGGGCGCATCGAAGCCACGTCTCCTGTTACAGCCCGCCGCTGGCACGCTCGGGTCCTTGTCCTCTTTATGTTCTCGCTTCTTTCTCTTCTCTCGAGACCCACTCGCTCACAACGTATACTGTACGCTTGGCTCCAATAAACAGTTTTTCCTCGGACCCCTCGGACCCCGACTCGCGAACACCTCAGATGTTAATGCCAATATAACTGCCATCGAATCGGATAACATGATGATTTTTTATACATGCTGCGGTTCTTTGCATAGAGCGAGAGCTATTGCTAAAAATTCGGCCATAAAATGGGTGTGTAATCCGAGACTCGTAGCGAATAACTCCAATATAAAGATTGTGAAAAAATACCAATTCCAGCTTTCTCGCCATTTTGAGATGCATCAGTATAAATCACAAAAAAGGAGGCTACTTCGATAAATATTCATTTAAAATAGCGGCTAATAGCGAGCGTGGGAGAAGTTTTGCAGCCGAAGGAAAGGGGTTTTGAAAGAAACACTCGGTTTCTCGCTCAATTGTGGATACCGGAATAACAGGAATACAATCCAGGCATGATTGAACGAATAGCACTTGGGGGGAGATACGTTTAGGCCACGGAGATGTAAAAAATAAACTGGGATCACAAATAAATACAGGCTTGGCAGTTCCAGAAGGGGCTTCGTACATATGGCGGTAAGTTTGAACCGTCAACAAGAGAAATCGGACCCTTGAGTTCAGGAACGCGTGCCTCTAAAAAATTCCAATAGTACAGAAATATGTATTGGTCTATAGGTCGGGCTATTGGTTTATTTGAGTATCGAGACCAATACAAAATCTATGAACCGACCAATTCGGGTTCTATTGGTCCCAGGCCAAGACAAAATATTGGGATAGTGGGACCAATAGATTGGTTGTAGAATGCCAATAGGGGATATCTATTGGTCTCCGGATTGATTTACGTAATAAAAAGGATTGCTTTTTTTTTAGTACAACAGCAAAAGGAGAAAGGTAAAACTGTGTCCCGGCGCGGCGCTCGATTCCTGCTCGCAGCCCTGCAAGCAATTCCCACAGTCTTTGCAAGAATCATGCGAAAAATAATGTCCCTGTAAATGCTCTCTCCGCTTTGCGACAAGCAAAAAAAAAAACACCGCGCGTTTGACTGATGCGTTAATATGTGTAGCCGCGGAGCGGCCATGCCAATCAAGAGCAGACCTACAAAATCAAAATTACACCAAAATATTAACCCCGTGTATGTAACACCAAGATACTTCAGCAAATCCACCTGCGGAATGACTTGATTTTTGTAAGCGAGAGAAATTGAAATTGTTCCTGCAACCGGGAAGACAAGTGTCAAGTAGAGCACTCCTCGACACATTTAACGTTAAATAAATGCTATGAAGTCATGTCTCCAAGAGAGAAAAAAATTGGCAAAAACGCTATATCATCGGCATAAACGTAGGTTGTTACATCTGCGATTATAGGAATGTCACTCATAAGGATGTTAAAAAGTAAAGGCGATAAAACCGATCCCTGAGGCACACCTCTACTTTGTGGAAATATTCCTGAAGATAGCCTTCCGTTTGTACAAAAGAATTCCCGATCAGCCAAAAACTCCCTAATCCAAGCAAAAAGGTGTGTAGGCAGGTTTATGCGCGCTATTTTTTAACTAAGATACCATGCTCGACACTGTCATAAGTTTTAGCCGCATCTAAGGTCACTAGTGCCGACACCAGTTTCCCTTTTTGTGCTAAGCGGATCCTCGCCTCTAAGCCCACATGCCCACATGAGCGTTCCAAATAGAACACCCCCGCCTAAAACCAATCTGAGCAGGACTGAGTACTTGCCTGTCCTGCATGAAAGAAGCATCCGTTTAAAAAGTATTCGCTCTATTAATTTTATCATGTTGGAGGTCCGAGCAATCGGCCTGAAGTTGTCTAAATCTAAACCCTGTCCTGGCTTTTTTTTGGAGCAAACTTATCTTGGACACTTTCCAGTTGAGCGGAATCCAACAAAAACCTGAGGGATGAATTTATTACATTCAATAGAACTGGTTAGAATTGCTCAGCCAAAAATTTAATAGCACCAACAGTCACGCCGTCAAGTCCCGGCGCCGCAGAACTTGTGATGGACAAGGCCTCCGTCAGATCACAAGATGAGACTGGCATAAAATCATCCGTTTCTCGAGGACCGATAAGACGGAAGTTACTACAACGAGAAGAAAAGCGAACCGCAAGTCTTCTAGCAGAGCGCTAAAAAATCTGGGGCTCTTCAGCAGAAGTCAAGACTTCTGATGACTGTAACTCCTTCGGAGAAACCGCCCGATTGCTTGCCATGAACTTGTATAGCGCTGCTTTATTTTTAGAATTCTAAAGAAAGTCATTGAGTTTTATAATGTAATCCATTTTAGCTTTAGCAACTGTACGTTTGAACACTGCTGCCATGTACTTATAGTTCATCCAATTTACAGGACAGTGATTGTGCAGAAGAGACCTCAGAGCTGATTTTCTACGGCGATAATCTCGGCTGCAATCAGAGTTCCACCAGGGAAAGACCTTTTGCTGTGCGGTACAATTGACTGTAGCGTTTTTTTTCTGCTGCCTGCAAAGACTCCATCGTTCGCTGAGCATCTACAATGGAATCAGTGGTCTGCATTGATGTAATAAAATCCCGCAATGCCTCCTGATAAACTCGAGCGTTAATAAATTTTGCTTTGTGACTTCAATTCTAGTTAGAGGGATACCTACCGTAAACTCAATAGGAAAATGATTACTGCTTGAACCGCAGGGTAATGTACCCCAGGACGCGACTTATACAGTGCATGAGAAGGTCAAGTCCAAGGCCGATCGAGATCTAGCACGCAAAAATGTAATTGCCCGGGAATTATGACAGGAAATATCATTCTCCTGAAGCCAGTGCCAGAGGTCTAAACCCCGAGAGTCCGTTCTGAAGCCCCAAGAAACGTGGTGAACATTGAAGTCACCGGCAACCATAACTCTAGATTTACTGGCTATAAAACTGTCCAGTTTATCTACTCTACGGTAGCCTACCGGAAAATAAACATTGACAAGGTAGATCGGAGGACTCCCAGGAAGAAGCAAGTCTACCGCGAGAACTTTGCCACTGGGTGACATCAATTCCAACAACGTAAATGCTCTGTGACAAAGTTTTGAAGAAACTAAGGTTAGTAACGTACCCCCTCTACTATTGCGGTCTAATTTAAAGGCCAGATAATTTCCCAGAGCAAAAAAATGTGCCCTTAGAAAGCATTGATTCTTGAGGGACATCCTAAGGACCGTAATTTGTAACTAGACACTTGAGATCAACAAAAGAAGAATTAACGGAGCGGCAGAACCACTTATCAACATTCAGAGATGCTATACTAACTCGTGTACCGCGGACGCAACAATGGCTTTCAGTATATCAGTGCCATTAGTTTCAGTCATAGGGCACGCTTTTTTGCTTGGTGGTGTGCCACGTGCAGCCTTAGCTTCATCTATAGGGGAGATACGCCTCTTCTGTTTTGTGGGGAGAATCTTAGTTGTGGAAACGTCATTCACTTCCCTGACGTGGGAGTCGTCGATATCTACAGCCGGGGCGGCTTTTCCTACCTCGTCATAACTAACAACACGAACTCCATTCGGACCGACCGGCTCATCGCTATCCCAGTCTGAATCTGATGCTGCTGTATTACTTGAGGAGCAGCCTGCAATAGCCTGGGTATTATGTGTTTCAGAGTGCGTTACAAGATGAGGTTCAGAAGTAGAACATTTGATCTGGTGGGTAATAGGAACAACCGGTAGTGAGCATCCTAACTTTTCGCTAAAAGGCTTATTACATGCGTCAGTGTGACAAGAGTAAGCAGAGCGACCACTTGCTGCACTACCTGCGTGACGGACTTTTCAACTACTACGGTAGAGTAATAGTGGCTGGAAACGCGGCATCAGCATCGGCACTTGTTTTGTTAATTGCTGCCGCATAACCCTGGGTACGACTTTTCAACAGAGCCGAAGCCTGAAACCTAGAGCAGCGTTTTTTTCCCCATTATCTCTAAGAGGGAATATTCATGAGACCTGGCCGGGAAGTTGGAATACATTGCTTCGTGGGCTACCTTACAGAGACAGCAGAGTTCGATGTCTGATCGACAGGATTGCGCATCATGACTGTCTCCAGACTTTTTGCACATAAGACTGGACTTGACTTGCATTCTCGAATTGTGTGGCCAAATCTCTAACACTTCCGGCACTGCAGTGGCCTAAGCTCCAAAGGGTCTACCCTATGCACCAGCGGCCATGCCATCACCTCAGAGGGACATTTTAGTCCTGCAAAAGTCCCGGACGCGGTGGGGATTCGCGGTCCAGTCTCCATTCTGCTACAGCGGTAGACTGCCATCACGCCTGCCATTTTGAACTCCTCTTCTTCGGGGGACTGGTTGGGATCAACTTGAGAACAATGCCCTTCACACAAGCGAGGTGCGCCGGAATGGAGGCGTTCACGGGAACCGAGGCAAACGATGTGCACCGCAGCAGGTCTGCGACACAATCTAGGTCTTTAGATCGGCCCAACAGACCTGCCCTGCCGCATTGCCTTACTTCCGAGATCGCCACGCAATGCTGGCTCACTAGTTTTAACTGCTCTTGAAGGAGCTTTGAATTTTTTGCTCGAACCACCCCGTCACCGGCGGGGACAAGTTCTACCGGAATGCTCTCCACGCCATGCCGCTTAAATGCTTCTAAGGGTAAGCTGCTTGCAGCCAAGCTGGCGGACCAAGACGCCATGCTGGTCCCCGGGGAAGCTAGGGCCATAGATATCCCTTACCGCTACAGGTTTGCAACAATTTGGCCCAACTTTAAAAACTTCAGCCCTGGCCAAAACACCACGGTACCGATGTGGAGTCGTAACAGCCTCAAAAGACTCAGCGAGGAGTCGAAGCAGAACGACAAGCCGACGTGTCAGCTGGTTGCGGTCGGGTATCAGTGCACTGATCTGCCTCCTCTGAACTACTACTTTTTTTCTCCTCTTTCTTGGTATAGGGTTTATGAGCAGGTGCTACGCCATCCTCTCGGTAGACTGGCCGAGCCCTTTATCTACCCTCCACCGCAGTGACCCTGATACCGAGGACAGTAGGCCTCAATCAACCTTGAACTGCTGACCACATGGGTTCGACTGGGTGAAAGGGTGGTATGCAGTTCCTGTGGGCTATGAACGCAGTGTGACGTGATCTCTGACTTCAAGAGATACCCAAAGAAGTAAAATGCGTCTTTTACTGAAAATAGTCTCCTGAATGAGTCCTTTCAATGCACATTGGTACTGTTTGTGCATGCCTAGTTCAAAATTTCGATGCAACAAAAAATTAAAGCAACGTAAAGTGGTGTTCTTTACGAGTCGTATAAGGGTCAACAATGCTATTGGGGTCAATTGTACAAAGTGGTAATGGCGGTCATTTGTACAAAATGGTAAGCAGGACATAAACTTTTGACGCGAATAAAGAGGAATGTAATATTCCTTGGATGTTAACCAAACTGCATACTGTTATGTGTGGGTTCTATTGGTATGCCAGATTCAAAGAATACGCATGAGTGGCATGGGCTGCTGGGATGAACTGCGGCCATGTTATGTTTATTATCCTGATGGCCCACCCAGGGTTGCCAGAACTAAACAGTGTTATACATAGGGGGCACTGCTTACTGCCACATAACACGCCTCCCCCTTTTCTTTTTGTTTACAAGTTCATTCGGTTAGGAGGGCGAACTTCTCTTCCTGAACGGGTTTGGCACAAAGCTGAGGGTCCACAGCCAGCACCACTAGACACATTCACTGGTTGAGAACAGGTTTGGCCACAGTGAGAGCCCGCAGCCAGCACTACTGGACACATCCAGTGGTTAGGTGGGAACCTCATTTGCGTTGGCCAATGGGCAGAGGTCCTCTGCACTTCTTTGCACTTGATGTCGGGCCTCTGGGTTCCAAAAAGGCAAGTGTGCCTCTCGGAGGTGATAGCGGTTCCTGCGGTACGTCCCTCCATCGCTGCTTTCTACAATGAAGGACTGTGGTTCTTCAGCCAAGGCTGTGATGACACCCCTTGTCCACTTGTTGTTGAGCCGGAACCATACTTGCTGACCAGAATTCAGCGGCTTCAGGGTGGCCGTGTGCTGGTCACCGTGCTTGTGCTGTGCCATCTGACGAGCTTGCAGCCCTTGGTGGTGAGTTTTCGTCGGATACTGTGGGCCCAATAATGCTGGGTGCACTGGAAGTGGCGTGCGAATTTTTCGGTCCATCAACATTTCTGCTGGAGATGGCAATGTGGATGTCGGTGTTGCCCGATAGTTGAGGAGCGCCAATTCCAAGTCCTCTCCACACTCTCCTGCTTTGCGGAATGTCTCTTTGAGTGTTCTTATCGTCCGCTCCGCTTGCCCATTGGACTGAGGGTAGTGAGGCGAAGATGTGACATGCTTGATAGCCCATGACGCATTGAAGTCTGCAAATTCCTTGCTGTCAAATGGGGGGCCGTTGTCTGAAATGACCTCATATGGAATTCCGAACCGTGCATACATCTTCTTGAGGCTACTGATGACTGGGCGACTGGAGGTTGACGACAGCTTTTCTACCTCCACATACTTAGAGTAATAGTCGACCACAAGCAGGTGTGACGATCCATCAAAGTGAAAAATGTCCACTCCCAGTTTTTTGCCATGGCAGAGATGGCAATGGGACATCCATCAGGGGCTGATGATGGTTTGCTGGCATTTGGCGCTGCCATGTGATGCAATGTTTCACCATGTCTACCACGTCCTGTGTCATCCCTGGCCAGTGAAGAGCTTCTCGAGCCCTGGCTTTGCATGCTGACATTCCACGTTGTCCCACATGAAGCTTTTGTAGCGCTGCTGGTCGACTGGCTGCTGGAAGCGCAAGCCGATGCCCTCGACAGAGCAGTCCTTCTGCAAAGTGAAGTTCTTCTCTGTAGTCCCAGAACTTCTGTGTTGATGGATGTGCCTGCTGCCATGCTGGCCAACCATCCTGCCCGTACTGGATCACACGCTGAAGGGTAGGGTCAGCTGCCCGTCTGTGCTCGGATGAGGTTCAGTGTGTCGCACGAGGCCATAACGAGAAGGCAAACTGACTGGTGAGCGTCCACCAATGATGTGTCCACGGAGACCGAAGCTAGAGGTGCTCTGGACAGTGCGTCTGCTGTAGCAACTTCTTTACCAGGCACGAACACCAGCTGTGCGTCATAGGATTGTAGACGTAACAGGAGGCGTTGAAGTCTGGGGGAGACAGCATCAAACGGCTTCTGTACTAGACCCAGAAGAGGTCGATGGTCAGTTTCCACGACGAAAGGACGTCCATACAGAAAGTAGTGGAAGTTCTCTGCACCATACACTATGGCCAAGAGTTCCTTCTCGATCTGGGAGTACTTCTGTTGAGCACTTGACAGCGTTGCAGATGCAAAGGCGACAGGCTTGCCTGCTGCTGCAATACCGCACCCAAGCCATACGAGCTGGCATCAACTGACAGTGTTGTTTTCTGGGTCGCATCATAAAATGCGAGGACTGGAGTTTTTGAGAGCGATAGCTTCACCTCGTCGAAGCATTTCTGTGTGTTTGCGTCCCACAGCCAAGGACTGTCCTTTCGCAACAGCTGCCTCAGTTGGTGAGTCCGATGAGCTAGTTATGGGGCAAACTTTGTCAAGAAAGTGAGCCATGCCCAGGAAGCGTTGGACGTCTAGTCGATTTGTTGGTTGGGGGTACTGTGTGATGGCCTCCAACTTTGCTGCATCTGCGTTGACTCCTTCTGCTGTGAGCACGTGACCAAGGGTAGTTGACCTTTGGCACTGCCAACTTCAGCTTGTCCTTGTTGAACTTCAAGTTTGGCGCTGCGGGGCCTTCTCCAACACCTTCCGTAGCTGCTTGCAATGCTCGGACAGGGAGTTCGAATTGATCAGGATGTCATCAAAATATGGGTGAATGTCTTCCTCAGAGGCAAACACTTGATTTATTGCTTGCTGAGACATCTCGGGAGCACAACTCAAGCCAAATGGCATGACCAGAAATCTGTACCGTCCATATGGAGTTGTGAATGTACACAGCCGAGGGCTGGCGTCATCGAGACGCATGTGATGAAAGGCTTGGGCAAGCATCCAGCAGAGTAAACACGGTCGAGCCGTGTCGCCTCGAGAGAAGAGTTTCGAAAGTCGGCATCTGGTAGTGAGGGCGCTTAATGGCCTCGTTGAGTTTCCGGGGGTCGAGGCAGATTCGCAGGGAACCATCTTTTTTGCGCACACTAACAACAACAGGGCTGACCCAGTCAGTGGGCTCAGTGATCTTGACGATCACTTGCTCTTTTTCCAATCGCCTGCAGCTCCTTGCTTTACTTTATCTTCCAAGCTGATGGAATCTTGCGAGGTGCCGAGATTACAGGTTTGTGCATTTTCTGCCAGAGTTATTGTGAACTCCCTGGGGAAACAGCCTATCCCCTCGAACTACATCCTTGTATTCGTTGATGATGCTTTCCGGTGTTTCATTCTTTTCCTGGATGTGCTCAACCGTGTTGCAGTCAAGTTTGTCAAGTCGCTGTATCAGCTTCAGTCTTGGCAGGCAACTAAACCCCAAGATAGAGCAGTTGGCATGCCAACTATGCAGAACTTCAATGTTTCTGATGCAACGGGTGTGCTGCACTGGAGAAAGCATTCCCCAAGTATGGCAGTGGCTCACCGGTGTAGGTGGTTACGTGGGCGCCTGGGCTGCTCAGCAGTGGTGGGTCTCTCCACTTCTGCCACTCCTCAGCGGACACAAGGTTCACATCTGATCCGGTGTCCAGTTTAAACGAGATGGGGTGACCGTTGACGGTGACTGTTTGATGCCATGAGGAGGACCGCTGCACAGCGCGAACAGTCAGCACGTCCAGGGACAAGGGTCCGTCCTCCTGCAGCTTTCGCACGACACGAGGAGGGCACGGCGGCTGCCACCGGTGGGGCTGTTGACACAGTGCCGCATAGTGATTGGGCATGCCGCAGTTGCGGCACTGTTGTCCAAATGCTGGGCACTGACGTAGCTGGTGTCGCTGGCCGCACCTGGAGCAGGTTCTTCTCAAATAGGATTGATGCTGCGAAGTCTGGCGGCCCATGGGTGCCTCTGCTTGGGCTAGGTCCTGCATGAATTGAACGTTTTGTGGGTTCGGAGGGTTTCGGCGATACATTGCGAGCACTTCAGGTCGCGACGATTGCATGTCCTCGGCGTAAGCTCTGGAAAGTTGAGCTGTCATGCACTGATCCATAACCTTCTGGAGAGTGAGCTTCCTTTCGCGCAGTAAGCGCTCTCTTAGGGCATTGTCCCGGATTCCCTGAACAAGCCGGTCGGTGATCATTCTGTCACGTGCTTCGCCAAGAGCACATTGATACGCTTTCTTCGCGACAGCCTGTGCGAACATCTCAAACGTTTGATCCGTTGTTTGCTTCATGTTATGAAAAACGTAAGATGCATGTGTTGTATTTTGGTACCTTTCGAAGTGAAGGTCAAACCGCTTGAGGACGTCTGGGAAGTTCTGTTGCTCATCAGAGAGCGCGAACGTGTTGTACGTCTGTAGGAGCTCTTCTCCACCGACATGAAGCAGCAGCGCTATCCGCGTGTCATCCTCTTCCTTGTGGTATTTCATGGCTCGCTCGTAGACCCTGTGCCTTTGTTTCCAGTCGCTCCATACCTCTGCCGGGTTGGAGCTCGCCGAAAATGGTTGAATCGCGGGCAGAAACGACGCCATCGCCGGAAAGAATGCGCTCACTTCGTTGTATACACCACTCCTGACACCATGTTATGCGTGGGTTCTGTTGGTATGCCAGATTCAAAGAATACGCATGAGTGGCATGGGCTGCTGAGATGAACTGCGGCCATGTTATATTTATTATCCTGGTGGCCCACCCAGGGTTGCCAGAACTAAACAAACAGTGTTATACATAGGGGGCACTGCTTACTGCCACATAACACATACTAGCATGTAGCGGAATCCGCTCGGCACTCGCGCGCATTCCTTTCTCTCCGGTCTGCCGCCGGAGTGACGACGAGAGTGCGCCTTTGTGAAAGACGCGCATTGGCGACGCCACCGCCGGCTTAGGGTCCTCCCCCCGCGCTCTTCAATGGTCGCCTTTCGGGGAAGTGCTTAACTTGCTGCCCGGCCGACTCCTGGCATTAGTCCTGGCGCCGTTGTCGTCTGCTCGCTTGGGGGGCCTTTTTCCTCTCTCTTTTGAAGGAAGCGGGGGTTCCCCTTCTTTCCCTCGTCGGTGTAAGATCTCGGCGCACGCATCTTCGGAAAATAAACAGTGTTGTCTTGAAACTGCAAGCCAGCTCCACGTTTGCTTTCTCGCCTCCTTCAGCAGCCGATATTCCGGGCTGCTACAAAATTGGTCACCCGAACACGCCGCGATGAGCTCCGACGACAACACTGCTGCCTCCATGCCTGCAGTCTTCGCGACAGAACAGAACCTACTAAATTTTTGGCCTAAAAATTCAAGAGTTTGGTTCAGCCAAGTGGAGGCCCGTTTTCAGCTCCGGCACATCACCTCGCAGTCGACGAAGTACATTCACGTTGTCGCAGCCCTACCCCCAGAAATCGCCGACGCTTTCGACGACATTTTGGTTTCACCCCCCACACAAGGGGAATACGAAACCCTAAAGAAGACGGTGCTAGACCGCCTCGAGGCGCCTGAAGAGAGCAGACTTCAGCAGCTCTTATGTCGCGAAGAGCTGGGCGACCAACGACCTTCCCAATTGCTGCACCCGATGTGGACACTACTCGGTGTGAACGCTAGTCCGGACAGCCAGCTCCCACTTCTTCGTGAACTTTTCCTGCAACGGCTGCCCCAGTTGGTGCGCGTGGTTCTCGCGGGTTCGGATGAGACGTCCCTTGATCGACTGGCGCAACTTACCGATCGCGCATCACGAAATACCCTGCTCCAAAATTCGCGCCCATAGCTGCTGCAAGAACACACGAACAACCAGATCGACTGTCGCGTCTCGAGGAGAAAGTGCAACTTACCGAGACCATGGAGCAACTTTTGCTGTCTGGCGTTCCCCAACAGGGCGAGCAACGACGCAACCGATCCCCTTTAAGACAGCCAAGCTCCTCCCAGATAAGTCAGTCACGAGATAGACAGGACGGAGCTTGCTGGTACCACCGTCGTTTCAGTACGGGTGCTAGCCGCTGCACTCAACCTTATTCGTTTCCGGGAAACGCTCCGGCCAGTCGTTAACGGCGGCTTACGACATCGGCCCTCCACCCAGCCGCCTGTTCTTCGTAGTCGACCGCGTAAGCAACTCGCGCCTGCTCTGTAGTCGACACAGGAGCCGAATCTCTATTGTCCCGGCAACTCCCGAGGATCGCCGACGTAGCAAGAACATATCGTCGCTGCAGGCGGTGAACAACACTGCCATCGCTACGTACGGCTTCCGCTCGCTGGCAATAGACGTTGGACTCAGGCGCCAGTTTCGCTGGATCTTCGTGGTAGCGGACGTTAATTTCGCCATACTCGGAGCAGACTTTCTCAGCCACTTCAACCTGGATGTGAGCGTACGTGACCGTTGCCTCAAGGATAACAACACATCCCTCAAAGTACTTGGTTTGAAGTGAAACATCTGCTCATTTGGCATCTGCGCCTTCCAGCCAGTATCTTCCTACCACCACATCCTGGCCGAATTCTCTTCTCTCACAAAGCCCCGCAACGGAACAGCCGGTGAAACAACGTGACTCACCACATCGTCACCACCAGGCCGCCAGTCACCTCCCGGCCACGACGGCTGCCCAGCAACAGGCTTCAAGCTGCACGCAGTGAGTTCGAACATATGCTGCAGCTGGGAATTATTCGCCCTTCGTCTAGCAACCATTCATCACCGCTGCACATGGTGCCTAAAAACGGCGGGGAGGACTGGCGCCCGTGCGGTGACTACAGAGCCTTGAACGCATCGACAACGCCGGACCAGTATCCTCTGTCACACATTCACGATTTTAGTGCGCGGCTGGCAGGCACAAAAATATACGCAAGATCTACCTCGTAGCGGCATACCCCCAAATCGCCGTCGAACCGGAGGACATACCAAAAACAGCCATAACAACTCCACTCAGCCTGTTTGAGTTTGTACGTATGCCAGCCCTACGGCTTGAAAAATGCCGCACAGACCTTTCAAAGGTTCATGGATGAGGTCACCCGGGGTCTTCTTTTCATCTTTGTCTGCCTGGACGACATTTTGGTGGCCAGCAGCACTCCTACCGAGCACGAACAGCGGCCGCCAGCTCTTTCACCGTCTGGATGAGCACAGTCTGGTGTTGAATCCTCAAAAGAGGGTGTTTGGTGTCGAGGCTCTCAACTTCCTCGGCCACCACATCACTGCTGAAAGCATTATGCTATTGGAATCGAGGGTGGAAGCCGTCAAAACGTTTCCTGCTCCAACCTCTTTCTGCAAGCTGAGAGAGTTCCTCGGGCTCTTAAACTTCCACCGGCGGTTCATTCCGTCTTGTGCTCGAGTACTCCAGCCATTGACTGACCTGCTGCGCCGAGGCGACCAAAAGGCACCAGAATTTTGTTGGTCGGATGAACACCAGAACGCTTTCCAGAAAGCTAAGGACGAGCTGGCCGCGGCTACCCTCCTCATTCATCCACTGCCTGGCGCTCGTACACGCCTCATGGTGGACGCCTCCACCACATCGGTCGGAGCAGTGCTGCAGCAACAGGAGGGTGCACAGTGGAAGCCACTGGGCTTCTTCTCGAAACGCCTGAAGCGTGCACAAGTACGATACAGCACTTTTGGAAGGGAGATGCTCGCAATCTATTGTTCCATTAAGTATTTCCGCTATACTTCCTCGAAGGTCCTGAGTTATACATCTTGACAGGCCAAAAGCCCCTCACCTACGTATTCAACAACAGTTCCTCCTACTCAGAAGGGGAAATTCGTCAGCTCTCATTCATCTCTGAGTTTTCTACAGACATCCGCCACGTTCCCGAGGTCGAAAACGAAGCAGCCGACGCGTTGTCTCGCGTCAACACTTCCGCCACAAAAGCCCTGGACTTCGAGGCGATGGCCGCGGCTCAGCGGGAAGACACTGAGTTGACGAGACTGAAAGGTGGGGGATATCTTCACCATAGCTCAGCAGAACTGAATGCCACTCACTCACACTCACTCAAAAAAAATATATTTATCCTAACGCACTCACTCGCACTCGCCACTCCGCCCTCACCACGCGCACTCACGCTTGCCACTCCGCCTTTACTACTCAAACTCACTCGCGCTCATGCTGACCCCTTGCCCCCCCACTCGCACGCACTCACGCTCACCACTCCGCTCTCACAACTCGCCCTCACGCTCACCCCTCCACCCTCACCACTCGCACTCACTCCCGCTCACCACTCGTCATCACCATTCGCACTCGCACTTACGCTCGCCACTCCACCCTCACCACTCGCACTCACTCACGCTCACCCCCACCACTCACACTCGCTCGCGCTCACCACTCGCACTCACGCTCACCACTCGCATTCGCCGCTCACACTCCCTCGCAACCACTACTCGCTTCCTCCACGCCCACGCACGTACAAATATTTTCGGTCATGAAATACTTACTCATTTGAGCTAAAATTTACCTTTCTCAGGAACGGGGACTCCCTTTTTCCCAAGTATGTATTCGGTTATTATAAGCGCATGCCTTGATATGTCACTTTCAAAGTGGTAATCGTCGCTGGATTCTTTATGAAATGAACAAGTTCTTGCAAATTTGCCTGAGGCCATTCATCATAACTTTTTTATTATTGTCTACGCTATTTCGCTCAGATTCTACACAAGAAAAAACACTGAAAAGTTTCACAGCGGTGGCAAACATAAAAGAAATAGTCCAGTCAGGAAGAAAAGCTTATAAAAGCTGTTGCCATCTGTCAAAACACTGGCTAATGTCCGCAAATATTCCTATCTCGAAGCGCGCTATCCGCGCCACTAAAATCGAGCAGTCAATTCGCTCTGGAACACCCCCCAAACGGTTTATTTCAAGAGTAATCCCAGGTGAAAACGGCACATAGCGAGAGTGTGGAGCAAAACACCGCCACGAAAAGATTGAAAAAGGTAAGCAAGGTGGAGGAAGGCTACTGGAGCGCTTGGCAGAATGGCCACCTGATGTTTTTGGACCTCAGCCTGCGGTTCGACATGGGGCACATCTGCTGGCGGCACGAGACACGGAGCAGTAAGGGCTTCTTACCCCACGACTCGGTACACTCCAAGAACGTGAAGCGAGCGATTGTAACCATGGCTTCGCGCTCCGCCATTGAGAAGTCCTGCGCGCATCAGATGACATCGAGCTTCAACCGGCAGGTAACCAGGCTGCGTAACGCCGGCTACGCGGAAAGCCTCCTGGCGGCTGTGAGCGAAAGCCTACTACAGCGTGTGAAGGGAAGAAATAAGAGGAGACAGAACGTGCAGCGCACGAAAGGGAATACCGTGGTAGTTCCCTATGTACATGGCTTTGCCCACAACCTCAAAAAAATTGCAGCCAGGCAAGGTGTGTTCGTTCTCTGCAGTGCCCCCAACAAGGCGTATCAACTGTGCCGACGCGTAAACAACGAAGCAAGAGGGGAGACATGCACCACCAACCATCGAACAAAATACGCTGAATGCCAGAATGAAGTCGTATACAGCATCCCATTATCATGCAAAAAAGTCTACGTGGGACAAACCGGAAGGTGCATTAATGACAGGGCACGTGAACATGCGCCTCACTAAAGACAACGCCATCCGGCCACTTACCATTCCATTGCTGCACGTGCCCCAAATGCACGGCGCGCATCGACGAGATCAACGTGCTTCGAAAGAAACGCAATCTCCTCGCACGTGAGGTCGTCGAAGCAGTAGCCATCAGCAAGAAAGGTGACAAGTGCGTCAGCACAGCTTCCGTGGCATTGACAGCGAAAGAACTGGAACTGCTTAGCGATTATCCCATTAACTAATCTCGGAAAAAAAGAGTGTCGCGCTGTGCCAATGTTGTGCAATGTTTCATGTATATATGTTCCCGCTTTTTGTTAGTAAACTCAGGTGATAGTGTGCACTGTGTCCGTGTTTCCTTCCTACGTCCTGTCGTTTTTTTGTTCAAGCTGAAATTTCAAGTCGACACTGAGACAAGTTCACGTCGAAAGTTAGAAAGCGTTCTCGTCTGAGCTCTCAGCTAGACAGTTCCCGGCGAGACAAGGATTCTCAATCGCTAACACTAGGTTGGGATTTATGAGCCCCCAAAGCGAGAGGTACACTTAAGGATCACGTCGGAAGTTTAGGGTACAGCTGTGTACCAGACTACTAGACGGGTCCTGCGGCGGGAACAGTCCCGGCCGTCGTTTCTCGAGCGATTGTGTACGCTCCTAGGATAGGAGACTTTGACGGAGTTGGAAAGCTCGAGTGACTTGTACGCACTTAGAGCTAGCGCCTACCTGAAGTTTGAAGTTTTTCCTTCTGTTACTCATGTACCCAGTTACTCTAATTTAAATAGTTAAATATTAACTCTTCATTTCCCTTCATCAGCTACAAACGCCTCGACTTCGTCAATTCGGTCACCATCTCCGAGAACTTCAACACCATCGCCCTGCGAGCCTCCCACCAAATCAGCCGGAGCCCGGGCGATGGGGTTCCTGATCGACACCGGACTTCAGGGAAACGACCATCATCAATCTTTACTTCGTTCGTGCATTCACAAGCCCAATCTTGCGCAGCCTCATTGCCCTCGAGCGCAGCATGTGCCGGGGCCCATAGAGGTTGATTTGCGGAAGTTGGTGCATATCGGAGATCGCCGCGGGTGAAGCTGCTAGCGTGCGAGGACTACCCAGGCCGTTCGATACAGTGCGATAGGCGTCCTGACCGTCCGTGACAATGGTTCCTGGGATTCCGGAGGCCGTGATCTGTACTATGGCCAGGGCAACGGCGCATTCCTCAGCAGCCGCTATGTTCGGCGTTGGAACGGTGCAGGCTGTGAAACTGGCCTCTGGATAGTTGCAGGCGACCGCGCAACAGTTGGGTCGTTGGGTATAAGACATAGCGTCAGTTGGACTGCTTGCGGAGTGTTTTGGTTAGCTGCCGAAGTGTGCTTGCCTCTCTGGATGCGGATTCGGGCTCATGTTGCGAGGTAGCGGGGTCGCGTGTATGGCTGCTTGAACAGTCATCGGTAAGGAGCAAACGTCCGGGGTTCGTAGCGCTATGGTGATCCCCAAACGCGTGAGAAGCGCGCAACCTTCCGCAGATTTTAATAGACGTTGACTGTGCGTCGTACGCACTGCTTCTGTAAGTTCAGCAATCGTGTTGTGAGCTCCAAGAGCTGAAAATAACGCCGTGGAAGTGGCGGGAGGGAGTCCAGGGGCCTGCTTTATAAGCTTTGCGGAGGAGGGCATCGACTTTCTGTGTCTCCAGCTTTGAGATCCGAGTTCAAGGTAGGGTACGTACGCAAATTCAGCAACTATAAATGTGCGAGCTAGTCGCAAAAGTGTCGACTCAGGCATTCCTTGGCACCGGTTCGCCATCCGGGCAAGCATTCGCCCTACCTGCTGGGAGGAGTGTGGGAGGGTCTCGATCGTAATTGTGTTACACCCGTTGGCATGAATGGTCAGGTCAAGTATGCGGAGTGAAGTCACTCTGGGAATGGGATGCCCTCGGTTTGTAGGTATATACTTGGACGAGTTGTGATCCCGAAGGTTGACGTCGTCCAGGATGTATGGTAAGCAAAGCCGATTTCTGCAGGCAGCAGGTAAGTCCTTTAGCTCTTACCAGAGTTTCGATCGCGTACATGCCCTCCTGAATTAAGCGTTTCCTGGATACTGCCGTCCGAGCCCCCCGCCATCCATAGAGTGATATCAGCGTAGAGGCTGTGCCGGAGCTGCGGTATGTCTTGCAGAGCTAGGTTAAACAAGAAAGGGGATAGCACAGATCCTTGCGGTGTTCCCCTAGTACCCAGTGGATTACGTCAGGCCTAATATCTCCCAAGGTTATGCAGGCTGTGCTACCAGTGAGTAACGCTTCAACATTGTTTAAGGCGCGGAGGCCGACATTGATGTCAGTGAGTCCTTGGTAAATGGAGGCGAGGTGAACATTGTCAAGCGTCCCTTTAATGTCGAGGCTGAGTATAGCTCTTGTGTCTCGGGGTGACACACCAGTGCCTTTAACTATTGATGGGGTTGGAATAGGACATCCTGAGTTGATCTGCCTTTCCTAAATCCATACATGGTCTCCGGTATGAGATGGCTGTCGTCCACATACGTGGTGAGTCGATGAAGTACCATATGTTCAAGAAGTTTGACAAGACAAGAAGTAATCAAGATGGGGCGGAGATTCTCTTGATAAATGGAATTGGCGGGAAGCGCGAATTAACACGAGAAGAACAGAAGAAACCAACATAGACGAGACGAAGCGCTACTATCAACTGAAATTTTATTTTCAAACAATAGCTGCTTATATACAATAACATGGTGTCACTGAAACACAAGGAAGATATCATAGAGCCTAACGTGCCACGACATCGAGAAGCATATGCTTCTCGATGGCATATGCACGTTCGTGGGACCGGCGGCCAGATAGTTCGCAATCCCATCTCCTGCGCTGCGCAAAGTAGGGAGTGCGATATTTCTGTTTGCACTCTCGGTCTCCTGTTTTGTATCCTTGACCACATATGGTGTGCACCGTGGCTTACAGGGATGGATGCCCCGGTCCAAGGTTACGCGTACCACACGGAAACACTGTACCGGCACGTAGCCACAGGGTTTAGGACACACGTCGACCAGATGCCCATACTGTCCATCGCATACTTCGTGACGTTTTTTATGCAGATAGCACTTGTACTCGGTCCCTCGGTAATAGACGAAGTACGGCACTTCAACATGATCAAAGGCTATAATCACCGAGTGTGTGGTGCCTAGCCTAGGCGACGTGCCTTTAGGATAGTTGAGTTGCAGGAGTTCACCAAGTTTCTAGTTATGGCTTTCCTCGTCAACTGTGTCCGGAACAGTTATGAATGACTCCTTTCGCCGTGCCCTCGGAGTGTGATGTGTGCTCACCACAAGCACGTTGCGGAGTGTTTATACATAGAGTGCCTTCTGCCGCAACCTCACGTGGGATGCCAGCTGTGGAGCAGATGCTATTGAAGAGCATCGCCTGGCTGGTGAGAGTTCAACACCTTGAAGATCATGAATCCATATCTTGACTTGTTCAAGTCAAGACGATCCTTGGGGCGCATAACTACTTTTATGTCAGTAGAAGGGAGTTGTGTGGCCTTGCGAACTTGGTCGCGTCCTCTGTTTAGTGATGAGGGAGCGTCGCCTGGACCCTTCCCTCAAACAGCTGCAGTGCCGGCGCCACGTTTCCCTTTGTTCTCAGCCGTCAGTTTACGTCAAGAAGAGCTTTTTGTCTTCGCCGGCGAAAGCAGTCCATCCAACTCACGCCATTGTGATACTCTTCGGGAGAAATGTACTCACCGGGAACTTCAACTGTACTCATGTTGCTGGAGGTAGTACAGGTTCCCCCTGATTATGAAAATTTAGGACTAGAACTGGACGTCCGGCGGACATCCAAAATCAGTATTTTGTTATCCCCTGGGTGTCCCCTGCACATTTCTGTCTGGAAATGTCCGATTTTCAACATTCGCCGGATGTCTGAAAGTCGGGCTCGGACGTCTGTCGGACGTTCGTACCACACCCCATGGCCAGCATGCATGCAAAGTGTTTCTGTGTGGAGAAAACACTTCATGATTCAAAAGTTTACTATTTTTGTGAACCATGTGCAAAATCTGCAAACTCGGCTATGCTATCTTTGTAGCTCGCAATATTAATCGACTAAAGCAGCTGCCTTCTCTTTAGCACTTAAAACAGAGAGGTTTACGTCACAGCAAAGGGTAAGAAAGAGAAAGACTGCATGCCACGTCGCCATTCTCTGTTGGCAAAAAGGTAAAAAAAGAAATTAAGGCCTTCTGCTTATCTGCCGCAATTGGTGCAGCAAACACACACCAAAGGAGGCCCAGCCACATGAGTAACCAAAGTCGATTCTAGTGCCAGGGCTTTCCTGTTGGCCATCATTTTCACAGAAAAATTGCCCATCTGGATTAACTTTCTTGAATTTTTGAATAAACATTTTTTGTGCGAACATTTCTTGAACAAACATTTTTTGTATTGCAATGAGTGATCCATTCATGGCTAAGGGGGGAAATATTAGAATTTATATGACTGTCATAAGCAATCCATTCCATAGGCAAACATACATGGACACACATACCAGTGTGCAATTCGTTTACCAATGCAATTTGTTTCCCACTGTGCAAACTCCACAATCTTCTTGCTAGTGCGCAATGACCCATTGTTATCACACCGAAGTTGCTTTGTAGGCAATGCTTTTCAGACATAGCTAGAACTGGGCATTCCATGCCTATGAAGTCTTGCGATGTTTAATCCTTTTTGACACTGCAAGCGAACAGCTTTTCATCACTGCAATATTTGACTGATATACTGGCAGACATGAAATTTTTCCCTGTGCATTAAATCATATATACAGGCATATGTGCAGCAAGTGGTTGAAATTCTCCCACATAAATTTAAGTGGCCTGTGAGGGCAGCTCCTTCTGTCACCCTCAAAAATGGGGTGCACGGAGGAGGCAAGGATGTGCAAGACAGAAAGCACTAGCATGTTGGCTGCATGGAGGAGGCAAGGATGTGCAAGACAGAAAGCACTAACATGTTGGCTGCAAAGAGGAAAGGATGTGCAAGAAAGAAAGAACTAACACGTTGGCTGCATGGAGAAGGCAAGGATGTGCAAGACAGAAAGCACTAACATGTTGGCTGCACAGAGTAGGCAAGGATGTGCAAGACAGAAAGCACTAAAATGTTGTAACCATGTAACGGTGGCAGTGGAAGGAGTGCAGGGAGCGACGGAAATGTGGGAAAACACCAAAAAGGAGAAGTGAAACTAGCCACAAAGAAGTGCTAAGAACCCATGAAATTTGTGTGCACAATAGTCCCTGCGAGGACGGCCACACGACACTGCTAAAGCTTTAAGGAACCCTGCAACACGTACCAGCGACTACTAGGAACGTATTTTGGGGTAAAGTCTATTGTCCCAGCTATCCCCTCAAGCAAGAATTATAAAAACCCCCTCACTATCACCGAAACTACGTGCAATGAGAAATCGCGCATAATTGTTCCCTCTCAACTCGACTGCGGACAACGCGACAACGCTGCGTGCTCTCTCCCAGAGATGGGGGTGGCTCGCGGCATTCTCTTCCACAGCCTTCGACATATCATAGGCCAAGGAGTTTTCTCCTTTTCTCTGCAACGTGGAGGGTTCTATTTCCAGTCTGGCGCCACAAAAAGCAGGCATGTGTGCCTGCTTGCAAGCGCGCGCTCCGGCTGGTAAGGCGTTTTTGAAGCAATAAACGTTTGTTGTTGAGTGGTCTAGGTTAAAAGGGAAGTATTGAGCTCATCACTCAAACTCCGTGCGCAGTCAAAGCACAAAAAGTTATTAACAGAAACGGCAAAACTGTGCCTACAGCTTCAGGCATAGAAGAGATGAACAGGATGGCAAGTTTCAAGATAGAAGAGATTCGCACACAGCACTGACGATGGCATATCGTCACAGGACATGCGAGAAATTAGCCATGGAGTTGACCAGTGACAGCCGATCGGACAGCCATGGCCTCAATGACGTCGTTTAGGCCATTCCAGGGGTGCATAATGAGGAGAACTGAAGAGAGCGCGGTTGGTTTTTCCACGTCTTTCACAGGATTTGCGCGCTTACCGCTTAACGTGCACGTGTAATGTTTGGTTCAGGTATATCTGGTAGTGTAAGCTAGGCGTCGCGCAGGTTTACTTGCACTGCTCAAAGAGTGTTCCAGGCTCCCTTTAAGGATGTATTGCCCTTGCTGAGAATTCGGCAGTACTCCTTTTACAGTTTCGTGGAATGTCTATCGACGCATCTGCTTAATGTTAGCGGCGACTTGAGGCCAGTTAGCAAAGTGCCTCATACACACGTGCCTATTTATTACACTCGTATAAATGTACAAACAGTAAATGCACTTTCCAAGAAAATCTGCTGGCATCACACAAAGCTACAACATTCCACCACTACTTTCACCACTACACCTCTACTTCTACCACGCATAGTTACAAAGCGTTTTGAGAACTGCTCCTAGTATAAGCTTCTTCATCAAACTGCAAGGTTTCAGCATTAATCAGACGACTTTAGTAGGTCTGGTTTTCCACACACTAGGGCTTGTTGGTTGAGTGCAGTCTTTCATGATTAATCAGGTACCTTCTTCGAGTAAAGCTCTCATGACACACGCTACACTCATACGGCCTCTCACCAGAGTGTGATTTTTCATGTATAACCAGGTGGGCCTTTTGAGTAAAGCTTTGTTGACAGATACTACACATATAGGGCCTCTCACCAGAGTGTGATCTTTCATGCCTAACCAAGCTGGCTTTCTGACTAAAGCTTTTCTCACAAAGGCTACAGACATGAGGCTTCTCACCAGAGTGTAATCTTTCATGTCTAACCAGGCTGGTTTTTTGTTTAAAGCCCTGATGACAAAAATTACACACATAGGGTCTTTCATCAGAGTGTGATCTCTCATGTCTAACCAGGCTGTTTTTTTGTTTAAAGCTCTGCTCACAAATGCTGCACATGTAGGGTCTCTCGGGATTGTGCAATCTTTCATGCGTAATCAAGTTGGCTTTTTGAGTAAAACTCTGCTGACAAATCCGGCATTCGTATGGCCTCTCGCCAGAGTGCACTCTTACGTGAGCAACCAGGTGGCTTCTATCAGCAAAGGCTTTCTCACAGATGGTACACACATAGGGCCTCTCACCAGAGTGTGATCTCTCATGCCTCACCAGGCTGGTTTTCTGAGTAAAGCTCTGCTGACAAATGCTACAAACATAGGCCCTTTCGGCCGAGTGCAAGCTTTGATGGGTAACCAAATGGGCTTTTTGAGTAAAACTCTGCTGACAAATGCTACATACATATGGCCTTTCACCAGAGTGCAATCTTTCATGAGCAACCAGGCTACCACTACTAGCAAAACTCTTCTGACAGATGCTACAAAAGTAGGGTCTCTCGCCAGAGTGTAGCCGTTCATGCGTAACCAGGTGGACTTTTTGCGTAAAGCTTTGCTGGCAGATATGACACTGATAAGGCCTGTCTCCAGAATGCGATCTTTCATGAATAACCAGATAACTTTTTGTTGTAAAGCTCTGCTTACAAATGCTGCACACAAAGGGCCTCTCACCAGAGTGCAATCTTTCATGTGCAATCAGGCCCCCTCTTTGAGTAAAGCTCTTAGGACACGCGCTGCACAAATAGGGCTTCTCAGCAGAATGCAATCTTTCATGCCGAATAAGGTTAGTTTTTTGAGCGAAAGTCTGCTGGCAAACACCACACATATAGGGCCTCTCAGCAGTGTGCACTCTTTCGTGAGCAACCAGGCTGCCCCTTGAAGTGAACCTTTTCTCACAGAAGTTACATGCATAGGGCCTTTCGCCAGAGTGCAGTCTTTCATGAGTAACCAGGTGGGCTTTTTGATTAAAGCTCTTTTGACAGACACTGCACACATAGGGCCTCTCACCAGAGTGCAATCTTTCATGAGTAACGAGGTTATCTCGCTTGGTGAAGCTCTTCTGACAGATGTTACATGTGTAAGGCTTCTTGCTGGTGTGCACTCTTGTATGGTTACCCAGGCACTGTTGATCACGGAAGGTTTTCTCGCAAACAGTGCAGGTGTAGGGCATTTTCCTGGTACATCCTTCCAGATGCATGGTCTGTTGGTTGCATTGTTGACAGCAGAGGCAAGAAGAAAGCTTTCCTCCAATTTGGATAACCAGGCTGCCACCGGAAGAACTCCTGAGTGAGAAAAACAAGGCACAAGGTTAAGTAAAATTGCAGAGCAATAACCCAAAAAACGAGCTCAATGCACACTGCTAAACTTAAAGCAGTTTTTCTGCCAGTATAGTGTTCTTACCCACAGCATAGAGGTGGAAGGGGTGTGAAAAATTTACTAAGCGAGTCACCCTGCAGGGTCCCTTCGATAAGCCAGCCAACATAGTGAGCGCTGGTAGGTAACTATATGAAACGAGCGTGTGATTGCCCAAACTACTTTGAGACATTGCTTTCCAGTCGAGTAGTAGTGTTCAGCTTTGCTAACGGCATGACTGGGCCTACGCTGTGACACCTTCATTGCCATCCTGTCCTTGAATGAGCACAGCACCCAACCCCTTGTCAGTGGCATCGGTATGAATTGGTTTCGACATCTTGACTGAGGTGCAACAGGACTAGCGCTGTCAGGAGTGCTTCTTTGAGCTTCTCGAATTGCTGTTCCTCAGTCCATTGAGATGGAATTGTTGTCTTTGGTGAGAAGTGAGTAGTGCGGCAATCTGCGAGAAACTTGGAGCAAGGTGCCATAAAAGTGCATAAGCCCAAAACCTACGGGACTGCTTTTTTGTCAGATGGTGTCAGGAAGGCGTGTACAATGGTTGGTTTTGTTGGGTCAGTGCTGATAGCCTTGCTGCTAACTTTGGGGCTGAGAAACTTCAGTTTGTCGTAGCCGAATCAGCATTTTTTCAAGTTAAGGTGAGCCCCGTGCTTTTCAGAACCCAGAGAACTGCTCCGAATTTCTTTAAGTGCTCTTTGAAGATGCAGAAAATGACGCCGTTGTGTTAATACATAAGGCAAGTCTGCCACTTAAGGCTAGCGAGGACAGTGTCCATTACTCGCTGAAATGTCACTGGTGCCACACAGAGGCCGAATGGCAGGACTTTCAACTCATAAAGCCTATACAGAGTGCAAAACGCTGTTTTTCCCTGCCTCGCACCTCTACTTCTATCTGCCAATATCCACTCCCCAGGTGCGGTGCGTTGATAAGTACAGAGCACAGCAAATGCACTCGAGGGTGTTATCAATCCAGGGTAGTGGATAGGGGTAATTTTTGGTTACTTTACTTAGGCGTCGATAGTCCACGCGAAATCTCATTATTCCACCCACTTAAGTATTATTGATGCAGCCCAGGGACTGTTGGACAGCTGGATCCTGTCAGTCTTTAGCATTTCTTGCACCTGATTCACTATGGCTTGTTGCTCTATTGGTGAAACGCAGTATCACGACTGGTGGGTTGGGTGCCTTGCTTCTTCAGCTACTATTCAGTCTTTAGCAAACCCTATTCACCCTACACCAGAAAGCGTTGAAAAACAGTCATGAAACTCTGCCAACAAATCCAATAACTTGCGTTGTTTCTCTCAAGAAAGCTTTAAATCAACAAGCCTAAAGCTGGATGCTGTTTCTCATTCAGGAGATTTTTCCATCTCTGATATCGCAGTAGCTATAGTGGACTAAGAGATCTCTTCTGCGTGCACTACGACTAAAGCCTGATACTTTAGGCACAAAAAAATCAAAGTTTTAGGCATCTATATAGGTACTGAGAACTGCCATTTAGGCATATTTATGCTTCACATACGCTTGTTTAGGCATATTTACGCTCAATTTGCACTTACTTCAGCAGCTTATTTTATAACAAATGTTTGGCTTGCAGTGGGAACGGCTAACAATGGCAAGCTGAGACGGTTTTGTTCACTGCAAACTGTTAATACCACCAGAGTGTTTTCGCAGTAATTTTCTGCCCTTAGCAGAGTTCCTTAAGGGGTAACAACGGAGCTCTGGTGGAAGAGGCACAATTGGTAACTGCTCCCTGAAAGCACAACTAGTGCTTTGGAAAAAGATCTCAATTGCAACTTTAGCAGATGATTAGCAAAGCAGCATGAACAGCCCCATTCAGTAACTATGCACTATAAAGCGATTATCAACATTGACAGCATGCAAGTTTCTTTAGAACTAATTTCCTTATTGCTAGGTTCCCAATGCCCTTAAAGTTTACCCGGCACAGCAGATGATGGCTATTATGTCTAGATTACTTGTAAAGAGCAGTCCTCGTTCGTATAAGCTCTGTTTTTCTTTGTGCTGCATCTTGGCAGCTGGCAATGCACCCATGATCGGCTGCTCATAGTGCACGGGTTCATGGCGCCTCCTTAAAACTTTCGTGTCTCAGATTTGCACAAGTTGTTCCCCCAGAGGTGCCTTTGGCCTTGACTGTCACGTATGCGGCCATGTTGTGCTCACTTTTTTCCTTCTTTGTGTTTTATTGTGTTAGAAATGGACAGGCATTTCGGCAAAAGTTTTCGCTGTTGGTCCGCGGACAGAAGGACATAAACCCAAAGAGCTTGTGCGGACAGGGGCGATGTCAGTGAGCTTGGTTGCAGTGTCGCGATACGCAGGCCTCTGGTGGCTCAACCGAGGTGGCAAGGCCTAGGTGGCGGCGGCTTGAGCACAGTTTGCGCTTCTCATCATGTTTAGCACGGCGCACGCACAGATTTTTCCCGTAAGAGGCGCGCGACAAATGCCCAGTAGCGGGCTTCTCAAGCAAGAACAGTCCCTGCAGAACATCGGCTCGAAAAACAAAAAAGGCGTGTATAACCCAAAAAAGGCATTTTTAGGTGCGAGAAAGCCCATATATATCCATACAGTCCAAGTAGGCGCTAAAAAGCACATATGGTGAAAATAGGCACTTATAGGCACAATAAACTATTATTTGAAATGCTCCTTTTCCCTTTGTTCATGCTGTATGTTAAATAGGCACGGACTCAAGAAAAAAATAGGCATTACGTCCAAAGTTCTGGTCTCTAGCTATGACAATGCCCTTCGTTACGTACTGCGATTCTTCCCGAAAATTTGTGACAAGTACTCATGCATGTTCGCCTCAATCAGTGCTACGCTCCTCGTGCGTTTCTCGCAACACCTATTCCTTTATCTAGAAGGAGCTGAACAGTGCCTTCCACAAGAACTTCACCCTGAGTGATGGTGTTGATACGGATAGGCAAGAAAACAGCTGCATCAAGTGGGCAGCTTCACATGGTCAGCTACGACTCTTGCGCAGGAAGACCTAATGTGCGTTTGCACTGTGGTGACGAAGGCCTTCGAAGCGTCAGATCTGAGCTGAGATCGATGGCAGCAGCATATTCAGAGAAGTCCATGACAACGCAGCATCACTTGAGCAGTTCACAAAACCACGAATTCTATGACACACATCGCTGCAAATCTAGATGTAAGCTGTGCACCTTCCAATTGGCGTCCCAAGGTGTCCTCCGGCAGTGCATCGTCAGGGCCATTCCACTCTGTCACCACTTTTTAGAGACGGTGCGAGAACTTTTCGCTTATAGTAGAGCAGTCATCCCCGGTATCAATCACTGTTGTAGTGTCGTGGCTGTGAATTACGATGCAAATTGTTTGATGTCACTCCAAAAAGACAATCAAGATAGTCACTGGTGTGTGATTTGTGTGATTTGCAAACCGGCTGCACAACGTCTGTGGAGGTTGTTGCGTTCCTCGTAGGCAACACCACCTCCAGGCAATGCCACACCTAGCATTCCTGGTGAGGCAGGGGTGACAGGCGCTCCTGGTAAAACTGGCGGAGAGGAAAACGCGGGCGACGAGGTGATGGCAAGAGAGGACCTTGCATTGCACCCTGTACAGGCACTAGTGTATGTCAGAGGGACTCCTCAATTTTGTAGGGCTGTTCACCGTGGCATAGACATGGGGCACTCAGATGAATTCCGCGAAGCCCAAGTTCAGGATACGGGCAGCGGTGATACACGTGGCCGGCCTCATTACAATGAAAGCCGAGCGGTCAGTTGTCCCTAATCTTTCAGACATCGGTTTTTCATAAACTGAACTCCTGTGTCCAGCATGGTTCATAGTGTGTTTGATAGCTGTGTTTGCAGATATTTCAGCAAGGAGCACTCATTCTACTTCTTCCCGTATAACCACTTCAATAGAAGCAGAGGCAGCTGGTCGCTCTAAGGCTGGAAAGAACTTCTGCAGCTCCTCCTGGAGCATATTGCAGACAATCTCGCGAAATGCACCCTTTTCCAGGGCTTCCACTCCAGGCCGTGATGACGTGAATGCTGATATGTTTGCTGGTGCTGTTGACAGACGGTGGTAGTGGTTACTTCTAGCAGAGAGCGTCTGCTCAATGTTTGTCGCATCCACCACAAATGCGTCGACCGTTGCTGGGGGATTGCGAACTGTCCTTGCACAACACCTAGGATGTGACATTGGCCTCGTAATTCTCAAGCCAGTTACGTGCTGTGCCTTCGAGTTAGAAATAAAGTTCTGGCGGTGTTTTTGAAGCCCCCGCATCTTCAAAAGCATCAGCATAGAATGGAACAGGACAACGGCGTGTGGTAGGCAAATAAATTATGGGTGACCCAAGTACCTCAATCCGCTTAGACTGGGATGTCATGGCTATTGCCACTCTTGCCTGCATCTTTCTCTGCTGCAAAGGCAAGGGCCTGAACTCTGATGCGTGGCTTTGTAGTCATTGGCTGGAATGATCTTCAGAATCTTCAAAGAACACTCAGTGGCCCAGTCTTGTTAAAGGACAGGGTTTGCGGGCTCATTGAGGGTGGCTCAGCATGAAATACACATGCCCGGCTCTTCCACCATAAAATGCCACGGATAGAACTGGGATTTCGACAGGAGAGAGGTTCAGAAGTGAAAGAAAGGTGTTTAATTGCCGGGAACCGCTAAAGCAAAAGCGAAGAAAACGTCTGCCCAGTCCGCCAAACACACACCATCAGTGTTCTCTTCTATTGCCTCGGTTACATGTTGATGACGACCACGGATTGCTCATTGCATCACTGGTGGTGCAGGTGACGTTTCGGCGACCTAACTGACAGCTGTGACATTATTTCTGTCACCCAACTGATACAGCAAGTGTTCTTTCAGCCTGCTTGAATGCATCCACTAGACAGAATTGCGAGTCAGAGCACTTGCACTGAAATGTGCTAATCGAATTTAGATAATTCTTGAACACTCGCAGTTTCTGCCGCTCCTTGCCTAATGAAGAGCAACTGCAGCCTGTTCTCACAAATGCAAGAGATAACTTGCTGTTTGTAGATTGCCGTCAATTTCCATTTTTTGCTGTCTCATTAAAATGGCAGTGCTTATACGCTGCATCCATTTCCTACCTACAAGTGCAGTAACACACTGAGACATCCTTACAAGAATTGAAAAGACAGCAGGGGAATGGCTTCTTTGCACCCCCACATCCATACATGCAGATTCGCAGTGTTTGTATAGGTCACAAAACTAGTCACGTTTTGAAACAGCTACGTTGCGTTGCTAGCAGTGTGGCATACGTTGTCACCACCCTGACAACAGGAGTGACCCCCACTGAAATGTAACGACCACACTAGCCACATGGTCCAGAATGCGAGAGCAATCAGCTGCTCTCAGAAGCTGTGGTTGCAGCAAAGAGGCCAAGCTACTGTGCTGCAAGACACAAGTTAGAATTTAATGCATTCACCAAAGTCAAAATAGTCCTAACCAAGTTTATATAAGCAAATGGCGTCAACTTTACTGTAAATGTTAATATGTTGCATGTGACAGCAAGATAGATTGAGAAACAAAAAGAATTTTGCAGACTGGTTTCCAAGCTAGCAGGCACTGAATTTTATTCTTCACAGGCCTTGCTGTGACCTTCCTGTGCCAAAAACAGACTTTATAAAAATATTATCTGAACAAATGCATGTGTGGCTTCAGTGCTACATAATTTACCACCAAAAAGTTAGAAAATATAATTATTCACGAAAGGTTTAATGGCCCTATTGTGTTTCTAAGCATGTTTAACTCAATAGCAGTACTAGTGGATTATATCATTTCAAACTTTGATATTTAGGATTTGGAAGTGAGATCATAGAAACATTCGTTATAAATGTGGGTTTGAATGTCACATCCTCCACGTGTTCCACAGGCTACCTGTAATGCTTTCATCTTGATCGGTACAGGAACATACTCGACTATAGTTGTTGCAACACATCTCTTCTACAGATCAAAATGATAAGTCGGGTTTTGAATAGTGCTTATAATCTACAAAAACACCAACATTGGCACTTCACCTACCCTGTGTTGCCAGAATGCGTGCAGCAGGAGCAGACCATACCAGGTTTCACCACAATATTTGACCCGCCTTGTGAAACAGGGGATTTTTTTGAGTCACAAGCTGAGGCATCATTCACCTCCACTGGGAAAAACAAGTTAGAGCAGATAAGGGCAATGAGCATTTACACCAATCTTCAGACAAGCTTTATACATGTATTCCCTAGATGTCTGCCCCACTAAGACTTGTGGATGGCTACCTACCTAGGGCAAACTTTAAGCCTTAAATGATATTCAATGGTGCAACATTAAGAGTGTTGAGACTGAACAGCCATGAATGCTGCCAGTAAATGGCTGACATGCCTAGGCAGAACTTTGGAAAAGGCTCGTGCTTGGACGAAATCGCGAAGTGAACGGATGTGGTAAGATGTCGCAAGCTGCAAGTTTGAAATTGCTTGATGATACACAAGCAAGCATGTTTGTTTCTATTAATTATGCATTTGTCCTAAGAAGCCCAATTTCAACTGAAGTCTTCTTCAGTGAAAGTGCATGCTAGTTACTACTGTACACTGACACATTTGTAAGAAAAAAAGCGTGGCTTAAGCTGCACTCACTAACTTATTAAGCAAGTCACACCTTCTTTGTGCCAAGAAGCTAAGCGTTTCTGCAGACCAAGACTTCTTCTTGCGGCATAGGGGGCTTGTGCAGTAAGTTTTCTATTCCCATTAACATTTGCAACCAGTATGGGAGCACGTATTAAACAGGTGCCTTGCACAAATTTTATAAGATTGGTACGGGGTTACAGAAATCTCATCCAGCGCTGTTGGTGTGTGTGTGCTCCTCAGCAGGTAGGTAACCACCATGTTCTCACTATTGCCAAATAATGTCACCCATATTCATTGTCATCATCTTTATGAATGTTCAAATAAGGTGTGGGGATGCATGGGTTTAAAAGAACTCTTACGTTATTAGCTTCAATCTGAGGTAAGAATGGCATTAAATATTTGACCATATACACGAACATATAAGCTCTTATTGCAAATCTGAGTTTGAGTTCAATTTTTGCTATATAAAACAGTGGCAGCTTGTCAATTTGAACTTCAATAATTTGAATTTATGAATAATTCAAACTGTAAGATTTGGCCCGGTCAAGGCTCCATAAAAGCCTATAGAAAAAGAAGCCCGTTATCCAAACCTAAGTAGATTCCGCCACGGATAATTCAAACTACGTAGCACCGTACCGGTGCTGCGCGCTTGGCACACGTCCAGAGAAACGCACCCTCTACGTACACACAAGGCTCCGTAGAACGGATAAGGCAAAATAGGGTAAAATGAATCTATATCCCACATGACGGTAGATTTGGAAAACGTATTCATTGCGAACTACGTGGGTGAGGATGCAGTGGTGTGTGTGGTGCGTTGCAGGTGAGAGCATCAATTGTCAGGCCAGAAACACTGAACGTGTGGCTGCTAATCACAGCAACGACAAAAACAAAGCATAGTGCAGCTGTCCACTATGAAGTCATGGAAGGATTTAATGCTGCCCGTCTCTTCTTCGGTGTTCAAGAAGGTGGAGATGAGGCTTTCCTCTACATTCATTTGATAGAGCACAAAGTGCTGACTGTCGCCTTCATGAACAAAAGGCAGGCCACAATCACTGGCTTTTTCAAGCACCAAAGTGTTGAAATGCCCTGCAGCTTCCCAACTGCCATGTACTGCCATTATTGTTCACGTTCATTATTTCAAACTGAGATAGTGCTCCTCGCTCTTTGAATTAACAAGCTTTTACTGTGCTGAATAAAAGATAATACAATTAGGGTATTCATGTAAATGAGCAGTGTCCGAGCTCCCATTACACACAATGGACCTTTTTCCAGTACCGATCCTCCTAGCGGCCGTTACGGCGAACTGAAATTGGCAGCAATGCACGCCCACAAAAAGTCGAGCTTTCGTAGAACTCGTCCACTAAATATATCCTGGTACCAACCGCCCCTTCAGCACCAACTGTTCACCCGTGCCTTTCACGTGAATATCACGGTAGCAGGCGTTGTTCCCGTGACTAATTTGCAGGGGTCGAAGCGCCCCTTTTGCTTTACTTTTTTTCATTTTTGTTACTCCCTCACTGGCTTCCATGTGCTTCCAGCGTGGTCAGCCTCAAATGTCTTTGCCCCTTTCCCTAGAAAGCCCTTTTTGTGTGCACTTACGGACCCACTTGAGCTGTTGAAAGAGAAAAAATAAAAACGCGCAGCGCTGGACAGCATAGCCTCTCCCCAAACAGAAAGCAAAGGGGGGGGGGGGGGGGGCGCCCTTCTGTTTATTTTGCCGCAGGCGCCTGCCAAGAATGGCGGACCAGCAGCCCGCGCATGCGCAGAACGCTACTAGGAAAAAGGTCCATTCTAGTGCCAGTGTAATTTACTTACATTCTAACTCACAGTTTCAGTCAAACCTTTTAGAGAATTTTACATGGCAATATAGCTTTCGCACTAGAAAAATGAAATAGGCCAAACCATACATGATTTTTCCCATACGTACTGAGGAATGTAAATTTGCTGATGTTTCCCCAATTATTATTTCCAAGATGGAACTCCAAAGGCAGAAAGTGACATATTGTGCCACCCACCATGATTGGAAAGTCTGCTACAAGGTTTTACATTTACCAACAAGAGAAGAAAAGCGTACTTTTCAAGTTTGTACGGCTGCTGCGAGGCTGTACGACAGCATTAAAGATACCTACCACACAAGTACTTGCCCTGTTTTTATGCTACCTCAGCCCGCCTTCAAAACCTTTTCCTGCAGGTCACGGTTATCAACATTCCCTTTTGTTAACCCGCAGCTTTTACAAGTTAAGTATGCCTATAATCTGCTAAATTTAGCCCTCCGGATGTGTTGTCCTAGCCGTTGCAGCAAATAAGTGGGGAGTTAGATGTAACATAAGGGCCACTTTCATACCCACTACTCTGTAAAACTTTATTAAATCTTTACAAAATTGATTAACTTGACCAAGGAAACTCTGAAGATGGCGTCTGCATCTCACGTTTGAGTCTGGTACGTAATAAAACTATGCTTCAATTCACTTCAGTGTTATGTTTTATTCCAGATAAAAAAAATCTCATCTCTTCAGAATATCACCATGTCCGAACATTAACAGAACTGTAAAAAAATTCTTCTCAATATATGTGATGACAAAAATTGGTGCCTTGTGTTGACTGCTCTATACCAGAACATTTAGACAGGAAAAAAACCCAAATTCTAACCTGGAAATTCCTCTTCGGTTTGGGAGCTCGTGCTATTAAGGCGCATGAGAGCACACTGCGTACCTGAGAAAAAATCCATATTCGTTAGTAAATGCAGATCACAAGTTAGAACATAGGCAAGAAAACAGAATAGAATAGAATGCAGTAAAAAATAGAATAGGTACCCATGGCACTAAGGGTAATGGCGGCCTGTGTTCCTCGACTGCTGCAGGACACATCCCGGTAGTGAGCTGCATCTGTAGACGCTGCCATGACGATGTTTTCAGGCATCAACGTTACTGCAAGTGGCATGCTTTCTGTTGGCATCTTCTGAAAACAAAAAACAGTCACCAGCAAAACTGTAAACAATTCACACAAATGATTGATTGTAAGGTGTAACGCACTGAAGCTACACTTAGGCTATCAGGTGTGCCGTAGTGGAGGGCTCTCGATTAATTTTAGCCATCTGGGGATCTTTAGTGCGCACCAACATATAAAGACACACAAGCATTCGCACTTTTCACCTTCTTTTGAGAAGCAGCCAATGTGGGCGGAATCACACCCATGTCCTTGGGCAGAGCAGCACACCTTAGGCGCTGAGCCACTATGGCAGGTTCGCATAAATAACTAATAGGGCTGACAGTAAGCCGTTTTTTAGTTCTACTCTTTCCTAGAAAACATTATCGAGACTTTTCATGTGGCCGAACATCATGCCTACTGCCACCAGATAAATGGTTAAACAAAGTATTGCTATGCATAGTGTCATGCACAAATATTCCGCACTGTAATGGTGGCCTATTTTTGCTCTCCTTTTCTAAAAACAATTAAAAATGGAATCACCTACTACATTTGACAGCTAGCATAACTGATGTCCTTTTAAAAAGGCTCTAAGCAGGCTCTTAAAAGTTGGGATATGTGTGTGGATAGGAATGCGGGCGGGACAGCCACCACACAATATTACAAAAGCAAACGCAGAACCGTGAAATCGCTAGAACACAAGAACACGTGGTGCGGTGCACATCACATAACTATGACAACTGGCCGTGCCACTTGTGCAAGCACCCTTTGTACCGGGTCCTTTTCATGTCACCATTTCTGTACCGCCTGGCTGTGATATTGCAGCCGCATTAGGCTATATATGCCCACACGTTATCGCAAATAAACGTTCTTCTTCTTGTTTTAACATTGTGTGATTATTGCTGGACGCCGGAAATAATCGAGCTCCTTTTTTGACAGTGCCAGTGAAGGAATGCTTACGCATCTTTCAGCCTCATTGTTACAGCTGACATGCTTTGAATATTTCCCTATCTGTTAGCAAATGCAAGCTGCACACGACGGTTTTATGGGCAAATGTTTAAAGCGTTACGAAACTGAATGGCATTATTTGGGTGGGCTGTGGTACCCGCAAAATGGCAAGGCATTAAATATGTTAGGCATGATGGTGATAACGACCAAAAAAACAAATGCACTGATAGCTAAGAAGTTTTTAACATGGACAACAAAAAAAAGGTTAAAAATGTTTTTGTGAAAGAAAACATTATGAGAAATAGTGTTCTCTAAAAATGGTGTGAGCCGTTTCTAAAAGTGGCTTCAGCAGCTGTTGTCGCCTGCCAGCGATGGACAAATCGAAAAAATTCAAAACAACGAGTAATATAACGTTCTGCCTTTTGCCGCAGTATTAGCAAACTTCGTCTTCTTCAGAACTTCGCCACCGAGAGGGCACAAGAAATCATCTTATTTCATAGTTGAGCTTTGTTTCCTTTGGTGCCGAGAGCTTTGTTGGTTTCATCATTGCCTCCTGTATTTTACAATGCTAAACAGATCACGCGCTTCCCAATGGGAGTGAGTGGTATGCCTGCAGTGCCCCCATGTCGTAAGGTGGGGCCCCGAGCTGAACCGGGATCACCCAACCGTAACTGAATTCAAGAGCGGCTTGTGCCAGATTGCCACGGCAACCGATGTTTGAGATTGCCAAAGTAACAGCGCCAGTGTTAGAAAACTCACAGCCACGGCCGTGCACGGTTTGCCAACGCTGCCACTCTCCACCACGCGTCGCCTTAAGATGAATTGGTGCATGTGACTAAAGCGTTGGGAAGGCTACCGCAATGGGGAAAGTGGCCAGAGTAGAAGGACAGGGCTTGGTTGGCTGGTCCGGGATGATGCGTTTGGCATTGTAAAAATACAGGAGGTGATGGTTTCACTTGGTGCCCATCGCACTCGAGAGTAGGCAGATCTTGAGGCAGTTCGTGGCGACGAATGAGTTGGGCGGGACTCCTTAAAAATGGCATTAGATTTTCGCGTGTAGCAGCGAATTATGTCATTAAAACTTAAGGCCTCAAGCATTTGAGCTTATGTTTCGGGTACGTGTGCCACGGGTATATCTAGCCTGTCTGATTCGCATTCCTCTCCTGCGTTCTTGTATGGTGGCTAGAAGGGGAAGTGTGATGGACGGGAACGGAGCATTGCACAAAATTGCGATGAAAGGCGCACCCTAGGTTGCACTACCTCTCTCAGAGGTGCCGTCGCCCCGTCGCTGACTGAAACCGCACAGCCCGTATGCTAGTGCGCATTAGACCGGCAGAACTGGTGAACTCACCTGTGCAATACACTGACATGCAGTGATGTCGCCCTTTTCCTATTATTACACTACAATGCATGCAGTAATGTTGTCGGTGAGGCGTGAAACAAGACAGTAGAGAAAATGTACGAGAAGTGTTCGACTTTGAATTCCCGAATCTTCGTTTCGCTTCCTTGCTTTGGATGTGAAACGAAATGCGAATTGCCTAAACTCACCTCTTGCCTGCCTATGGGCAGCTGTCAGGTCATTTGCATATTTACAGGGGGAAAAAGAGACCTTTTTGCCTGACAGGAGCCGATTTTCTTTGGGGGGGGGGAAGGGCGGGGGCTACGCTGGTATCTAACAGCCTCCCGATTTGTATACATATACGCGCTTCCCCCTTCCCCCGAGCACATTCTGCTAACAGACTCACCTGCCTGCAGAATTTTTCCTTTCGAGTTTGCATGGAAGCCACAATTCAGAGAAAAAAAAAAAAACGAGAACCGTGCAATGGTTTAATTAAATTATGTTCAGGGTATCCTTGTGGCTTCTTTTGGAGAAGCAAATCTTGAACATTTCACTTCGTTATTTCAGGGACATTTGCGCGAATGCATGATACAACGCAATAGTTACCGGAGTCCAGGTATTTTGCGTTCAGTTTACTTAGGGCAGTTTTATTGTGTGTGCATGCACGCACAATATTTCCTTCAATTCAAGATTGACCGTCAGTAGTTTGCCACACTTAAAGTGGAATTGCATGCTTTCCCATAAACGTGCCACACAACTATTTTGCGACGCATGATCAGTGTAGGAAATCCATTTTTACTTTTCTTCACAATCATGACAGGTTACTGGCACCTTCTCAGTTTCAAATGTTTTGTCGGTCCCTCTAAGCTGTCTTGTCTTTGTTTGGAATATTGTTGTATACTGCGTTGTTCTTTTCTGTTGAAATACTGGAATACGGTCGTGTCTTGTCGGGGAATACTGTTGGGACTGCGTCCTCTCTCAACTGTAACCGAGACCGCGGCGTCCTACGGCTTCACCGTTGATTATGGGACGGTGCGTCTTCTCGATTAACCTTTCGTCGAAATGACGTTTACAAACCACACAGTCGTGCGTTAACTCATTCTCAGCCCGTTTGATATTTCGGGCCCATTGCTCTTTCCTTGGGGCGTCTTTTGGAGCTCTAACCACCGACAGCTTTTTTGCGCATGACCTATACCCGCTTGGTCTCGACGACGGCATTGGGTGAATACATACTCCAGAAACGATCTCGTTCGGCGAATTAGGTGGCTGATGGATGACAACAATGAAGCAACCAGAGCACGTGTACCGGTGGTGCACGCAGTGTTCGGAGAGGCGAGCGTCGGCACGATGATGATCGTTGTGGCCAGAAACCGTTTGTATCGGGCGGACACCGAAATGTCCAAACCAGGTGAAAAAGCTAACAAAGTACATATAGAAAAAAGAAAAAAGAAAGAAAAAAAAAACGTCTGAATGCCTAAAGTCATTGCACCATCCCCACCAGCGAGAAAACTAAAGGTAGCAGTTTTCCTGCAGTCTTGTGCATATGTACACCTCTGTTCACTGCAGCACCCCTTGCGGCACAAAACTTTTCACCGCATTTCGCGCACTCCTCTCTTACGGTGCGGACTGGGGCGGATAGGCGCCCGTCACACTTCCTTCTTCTAGCCACCATCGTTCTCGTCTCTTCTCTCTCTCTCTTTTTTTTACTATCCGAATGCCAACTTTCCAAACTTTCTGCTCTAATAAACCATGACCGGAAATGAGGCGCAAGGAACGCTGCTACTATATGTCACCCGGATCGGCTGTAAAGCAGACTGAAAACCAATGCGTCCGAAGGATGACAAAGGGAGCACATCTCCGTACGTGACGGGAAGGGAGCTGTTTCATACGTGAAGAAAGGTTCGGGACAGACCGCTAGGTGCAAGACACGACAAACACCACGGACGAAGTGAGACAAACCTTATCGGAAGATGCTGCGAGGCCCACAGAGGTGTTGTCTCAGTAGCTCACGATATCCCCCGGCCGTCTTCACAGACACACACACACAGCGTTCGACCGCGCGCTGTCAAGCACTAGCGTAGGCTACTTCTCTGCACTGCGACCTTCAGCGCAGACGACTTTTACGCACGCATGATCACAAGCATGAAAATAGAGCACACAAAGCAGAATTAACGGTAGAACATCGCAATAGGCCTGAGAGAACTCATCACAGCACGATTGATGTGCACTGGTTTAGGTAAGCGTTCGGTCTAGTGTGGAGTGCGGTTTGAACGCTCGGTGGACTGCCTAGAGGGAGCAATGGCGCTGCCAGCGTATACTCAGGTTACGCCTGACGGTTCTTTAACGAGACGGTAAGAGCGACGTCTGATACGGAATTGTACTTGCACACCCGTGCGTGTATTTTCGCGCATATTCAAGCATAGAGTTTCATACAGTGCGGCTGTACCCTCCCCACAACCAGTGACTAACGTACAAAGTTGGACTGGTTCTTCTAAGCACTATAGTTTCTCGTTCAACAAAGCAGGGGCCCCAAACAGCTAGCGCTTTCCCGTCCGAGAATCTGAACAGGCGCACAGAAGTCAGCGCGCAGTGGGCCTCTACAGCTGGCATTCAGCACCATGCAGAATTAAAATAGGGCACAACACAACAAGACGCACGATGGAACGATCGACCATGAGAATGACGATAGCATGGACGACAGACGAGCGCAAAATCCGCGTTGCGCAAAATTGCCTCGTTTAACAAAAGCGGCGTCTAGATAGATAAAAGCTACAACGTCGCGCGAAACTGGCGAAACCTTGCAGCCCGATTTGTGAACACGGCGTCTAAACTGAGGACTCGACAACATATCCCACAGCGGTTTTGCTCAACGTTCCCGTGCCGGGAACGACGGCCGCTGCAAGCGTGTGTGAGCGGAGGTTGTTTTTCAAGTGGCCTCTGACGGTAAGTGTTCCTGAGTAGTTTTATGTGCACTTCAGGAACGCATTTAGCACGGTGCGCCTTGGGCAGCCCCGCTAATGCGACGCTAGCTGGTTTGTGGGGCACCGGGACATTTGGCGGCACCTGCAAGAAGCCACTGCCGCAAGAGCTAGTAAGTGGCAGTGGTACTGGATGCCGTACTTACTGGACGCTCTGACCTGAACAACGTAGATTTTGTGGTGAAACAGTCGAAGAGAGGACACGTCACGGCAGAAACAGCGCTCTGAACGCCATTTAGTGATTATGAAGTGCCACGCAAAATATATTATTGCCTAATAACGCTCTAACTCCTCCATTTAGGGGCTTTTGTAAGGAGGAAGACATTGTCGCATAGCAGACGACGCCGAGAGCCCTCTCAAACACCTCAGCTCGAAACAAACGTTTGCATTGACATTGCCATCAAAAAAGAGTGGAGCGGGGCGCCCTCACTATAAACGAGTTCTTCAATCATTTCAACCAGGTAGTGCTGGCATTGTTTGTATACAGGTAGGTTTCAGCTTTTTTCCATGGGTTTGAGCAACGTCTCGGCATAAACGTGTAGTTAGAAAATTAGCTCATGGTAGAGGGATTAACCGCGGCCAGAATAGTTTCCGCGGTTCCTGTGAAGACGCGCTCGTGAGGCACCGCTGACACGTCGATGTGTACCTCACAGGACTTTATGAAAAGGTCTACCCGCCTTCGCACGTCGGTGGAGGTTTTCGTGTCTCGTGCCCAGCGACGACCTGTGTTTTTCCTACTGACGGCTACCCATCGGCCGCAGCTGCCTTTAATTTCAGTGGAGTGACGTGTGTATCTGTTGCATCTCCCGTATCCTGTGGTGGAGCAGCGGTTGATCACGCCTCGACCTACCTTTCGTGGAATACCCATCTCAGGTAACGTTACTCGACACGCAATCCTAACACCAAACTCATTTACAAGTCCACTTTGTGAATACCACCGCGAGAGCTACGCTGGAATGAATCCAGAACCGCACCGCTAACTGATACGTGGCAATACACGCGAGGTACAGCGGTCGAATTCTTTATACTATCGTGTGAGTCGGCGCCTTCGAGGGCAGGTCCTCCATGCGCGAACGATTCCGCTAGTGCAACCATCGTCTGCTAGGCTGTTCCCGCAAGCACGACACAACCCCTTTCCGCTGATAATCAACCGCCTGTTTTCATTGGCGTGAACAAGGTGCACGTGAAATCGCAGTCACCGTGAGGCAGTGCAGATAGTCGGCTGATTGCCAGCGTAAAGGGGTTGTGTCGGACTTGCGACCACAGCCCTGCAGATGACGGGTGCACAGGCGGAATAGTTCGGTCCGGCGCATGCGGCCTACCGTCGCTCGTTTTGTCGCATTCTACCGTGATCAACCTGCGACCCACCCGCAGGCCAGCGCTTACACGATATTAGAAAATTCGCCGGCTGTACAGCCACGAGCTAAAGTTTACAGGCGTAAAACTAACCGCTGCGCCAGCTTGCGCGGTGCCTGCTATCAAAGCTGCGTACGGACCGGTGCCTTTGGAATCGCCAGAGAATGCTGTGCACTGAAAAAGTGGCCTTACCTATGTTTCAAGAGAGGAGAATGTGTCTTGAAAACTGCATGTTGTTTAGTTTGGCATTGCAGTATTTGCGGTCGGATGGCGTTGCATATGTTTGTGCTCATTTTAACGAAGAATATAAAACGGGTAAATCTGTATTTATATAAAGTGGTAAATCTATAGATAAATATCAAGCTGTAACGATAAAGCTTGTGGTAAATGAACAAAGTAAAGCTGCCTTAAACAGCTTAGAAAAGCCATGGAGAAGCTTGGAAAGGCAAGACGTCCCTGAGATGTGCAGAGTGATACCTTCCCCAGTACGGTCTAATGCAGAAGGGAATGAAGGATACATGAATGGACCATAAGACGTTTTGCGTTGCCAGGATGCTTCACTCTTTAGACATTTATCTGGTTGACAAGGCAACTCTCACTGGCCAAATTGTTTGCTTGCTGTTTTCTTCAGGGAAGTAAAACTGGAAATCTGCTTATTACTGGTACTCGTGGCATCTCGAGTAATTTTGTGAGTTTTCAACCGTGGTTGTGTCTTTCTCTTCCAGGAGACCCAATTACGACAGCAGGCATTCCACGTTCAACTTGATCGAATGCCTGAGAGCCGCTTCATGGCAATGTCAACAGACGCAGCCTCTCGGCAAGATGTATCCTGCAGCCAAAACACACAGGCATCCATTACTACAAGTGCCATAGGTACCTTCCCTATTTTGTTTAACTGCTGGTTGTATGCGTTGCTGACTGAATTTTCTTGTCAGGTACGCAGTGCACTCCTATGGTGTTCATCACTCGAAGCTCCCAAACAGGCGAGGAATTTCCAGGTTTGGATCCTGCATTTTTTTCCTCACTTATGTGTGCACTTTAGTAATGAGCAGTCAATAGAGGGGAAGTAATAATTTGCATTGTAGCATTCATTTCTAATAATATTTTGTGTGGTCGGTTTATAGTTTTGGTATGGTGATAATTACCTGTTCGCAAAATTTTTAGTACAGTGTGGTATATTCGCATTGCGCCAGCGTGCTACGATGTATTATGGGGAAAAGAATTTGCTAGTAACCACTCATACCTGCAATATTATACCTATTGATCAATGGGAATATTCTGTGGGGGCAGCACACGACAAAGAGTTTTTGTGATCGCGGTCAATCTGCCTACCCTGTGCGTCCGCCGAAGTTTTAACAAAAGCAAGCTGCTAAGCAAACGGGCGCCCATGGTGGTTTTTTACCTGTAAAATTTTTAGTACACCAAGCATTGCGCTGCTACGATGTATTATGGGGAAAAGAATTTGCTAGTAAGCACCTCAATGCTGTGGGGGCAAAGCTGTTGCGCTTGTGTTGCAGTGGTCACATCTGCTATTGAAGTCCAAAATTGATCGTGCCGTTCCAGCATATATCAAGTAATTTTGGGTGTTTTAAATTCAGTTGTAGATGTCTACAGTCCCGCCTCATACCATAGGGGCAGTCTGTCTACACTTCTCGGTCATTGTAATACCTTATTATTGCCAGTATAGAACTTTTCATATTCTTGCTGTTATACATCAGCATTTTCCAGCGTTGCCAGGCCATTTTTCTGCGATCGGTGCCTCGCCTTGCAGACACTTTCTGGTAGACTGCGGGAACAGCAGGCGTTGGTGTTGGACTTATTCAGGTGCCTAACCTGGCTTGAAAATTGATGAGCACCATTTATTTGATGTGTCAGCACGCTACAGTGAATGAGTTCACCGGACAGCGCATTGAAGGTGAGCAAGAACTAATTGTATACGAGGTTTGCCTATGCTATACACTGCTCATGAATGCAGCATGCTGTGCATTGTTCTTGCCGAAATCGTGGATGTGAGGCTGTTTTGCCGTGCCAGGAGTTTTGCAGTGCGTTGTTGCAGCTGACTTTGTCATACCAGAAGAATTAGGTGTGTGCTCACCTTCCTCACTAGCCGCGCTGCAACACAATTTTAAGAGGCCACGCAGACAAAATACAAGTTTGTTTTTTCGAAAGATCTCGTGTTTTATAGTACCCCTTGCGCTTGTCCGGAAGCAAATAATGCAGTTACTTATTTAAATAAAACTTGATTTTCCCACCAAAACATGCATTTTCGTGACATCTGCGATGACGTCACAAGAACAGGCCTTGAAGCAAAAGCTAGTGTGCCATTAGGTTCATCAGCTGACTGCAAAGCCTTGTTTACCGTCAGCCCTCCTAGATGGTGCCACCATACCTCGCCAAGCCGTTTTCTGCCTTTGCTTTGTTTTTGACTGTATTTGTAGCTGCCTTGTTTTTGTTGAGGCTGAAAATAATCGTTTCATGAAGCATGGTGTTCGCTCGCAAATATGATCACGCTTACGCCAATCGGCCAGTGTCGTCTGAGACAACCCCAAAGCGCTGCGCTTCTGTGCAGCTAAAACACACAAGGTGCGCGGAGTACCAACAGCAGTACGCATCGGTACTTCTATGTTTACATGTACTTTCGTAACTTTCACTGTTTACCCTACCATTCTTACTGCTATAGAAAGAATGTGCCCTAAATTTAAGCCATATTGCCCATTCGCCAAGCTTATAAGCCCTGCTTGATTTGCGTTTGCTATTGCCAGCCTCAGCCAATCGCAGAGCTGGGCATATGGTTATGTTGCAGGAAATGGGCTAGTTGGTGGCATGGCCATTTTCTTTCGTAATTATACAGCCTATTTCAGTGAAGTTTATGTCAAAAGTGGGGTCAGTATGATACTAACGAGGCAATCTTTCGAACGAACCAAACTTGTGTTTTGTCTGCATGGCCCCTTTAAAAGTTGATTCGCGATGGCGTTGAATCCATGAAATGGACACGGCTAACTCGTAGGGGATAGGAGTTTGTGGCTGACAAGGGCACGCAAATCAATAACCTGGGTTCTAAAAGCAGCGTTTAACCGCACATCTTCTTGCAAAGCTGCTAGATTAAAAGTATTTTCAATTCACACATTTGCGGCAAGCATTCAGAGCCCAAGAATATTTATTAGGTGATTAGACTTTGTATATGCTTCACTTATTTCCTTGAAATGTTTCCTACAAGAAGTTCTCCCTCTTGCGTTGGTTGTTAGTGGCGTCAACAACAGAGAGTGACACTGAAATGCGTAGCTTCCGTGCATCACTAATTTCACACACAGGGCCTGCAACCTGCATGCAGGATTTAAAAAGAATCAGCAAGTAAACGTAAAAACCCGGGTACAGCAACGTACTGTGAAAATCTTGGCACAGCATAAATAGAGCCTCACAGGCCATGACTTTGGTGGGAACACAGCATGCTGCATTCACGAGCTGGGTAGAGCTTGGGCAAACCTGGTGTACAAAAAATTCTTGCTTACTTTGAATGCACTTTCTAACGAACTGTTAAATTGTGGGATGCTCGCGTGTCATAAAAAGGCATGAATTTTCAAGTCAGATTAGGCGCCCGAATAAGGCACATGACATGCAGTCCAACACAAGCGGCGCCATGCAGCAGGGGTAGTGGCTGGTGTACCCGCAGTCCCCCAGAAAGCATTAGCAAGGCGACACACCAGTTGCAGAACAATAGTGGCGCTCTAAGAGCACTGGAAAATTTTGGTGTATACCATCTGTTGCAGTGAGTGAATGACAAGCTAGGCTTTTCGGTGTCTGTTCCACCTTTTGCAAGCACACTTGGGGAAAACATCAATCAAATATATACTGGAATCTTGCTTCTCCTATGCAGACAAATTACGTCAGGTATTGTTGCTATGACGGGTGTCTTAACGTGTGCATGTCCCTAGGTGGCGCTACTGAGGTCCAGTATATCAAGACACTTTTTTTTGTTTTCCATGACCCTTGGCTTTTTAAACCTACAACTGCCGAAGAATGAAACATACCAACAAAGCGCACCTTGAAATTGTACATTAAGGGCCCATGAACACAACACACAACTTTGTTTTATTTTTTAGAAACTAGCATTTGGTAATTTACTCTGCTCAATTCCAGGTGTGAAAAACGGTGCTTAACCCCCCCTACAAAAAACAAACACAAGAATATTGAAAAACCCAAATTTTATGCCGACAGGAGTTACATGGTACAGGAGTGACGTCATATGGGCCAGCACTAAAAAATTTAACACCCCTTCCTAATAAATGTTGAGAAAAGCGTGAATGCTTTCCTAACATCAAAACAGTGTCAAAACCTTCACTAAAAGGGCATCCAGTCAATCTAGTCGCGTAGGCCAGGATTTTTGTTCGGGGGACGCTATGGTTGTTACCCTCCCCTCCCCTACCCCGAAGAAAAAAAAGCGCAGTAGTTTGCAAGCGCCCTTAAAGGCTATGAAGATAAAATACATGTTTGGTTCATTAAAAAGTCTGCCTTGTCCCGATAACAATGATACCAGTTTTATCGCAAACTTCAAAGGAATAATCAATATAATAAATTAAACGTTTGAAGCAATGGCGAATCTCCGCCCACTTTCCGGCGGCGATTTCACTATGGCAGTTCAGGATCTTGTTTTTACGAATTGGCGCTCCAAACGACTTGAAGTCAGCGCCAAGGAACATGATTGCGCGATTGTAGAGGGGCCCTCTTTGAACTTATCATTTTTTTGAATTATAAACGTGCAATTAACACACTCATCAACGATGTTTAGTGCTAGCCTGTATATATATACCACTCCTGCCAATATCACTTCATTGCAACGCTAAATTTGAAAATTTTTGACATTTGTTGCATTGCTTTGGTTGAAAACACGCCTGTGATTGGAGTGGAGCAGTGCGAGTTACCAAAGGCTAGTTGCCATTCAATTGAACAAGGTTGTATTTTGTCTTTAAAAGGCCCTTTATGGTGCTGTCATGATATTGGTTGTTGATTATGATTGTTATTTGTGCCTAGCTGAAGTTGCAAACTGGGCGTGAAATCCCAGACCCGCGTGGCTACAGATCTCTGTCCGTGAATACGGGACGTACATTGTGCGCACGGGAACCTTAATTGTACAGGCAATGCATTAAACGGCCATAGTTTCATGTAATTACTTGCCTTATTTCAACGTGTCGAGTATGATGAGTGTGACATCCGCAATAAAATGACGTAGGCCGTAAAAATTAGATTTTTATATTTAGTTCGTGTCCAAAAAAATAAAATGTTTTGCATTCAACGCCCGTACAGTGTTACATCGAATCTATGCACTTGCGTTATGTGTAGCGCAGGTCTTATCTTCAAAAAAACGAGAGGCTATGAATTATGCATACAAGACGTTATATCTCTAGCAATAATTTTAACAAATATCAACCCTAAACACACAGACATCACGCGCAATAACAGCGCCGTTAAGGGCGAAAATTACACGAACATGGCAGGATTAGTCCACACGCAAAGCGGAATAATTCAGCCGTCATGCGTAGTCTCAGCAGTCCATTTCGTAGCGGTCTCCGAACATAATGAATGAGCTTGGTGTTCTCAAATAGTTGCATTATTACCTGTCAAGTTTTCAATGCTTCGTGCATAAATGCCCTATAGTCTGCCTGAAGGCGTGTACTATCCAGTAACTTTTCTGGAGCAGCCACCCATTTAGTTACCACTCCAGATGAGGTAGAGCAAGTCACTGCAAAGTTCACCATTCGTGCCGGTATCAAACTTATAGTTAGCAAGAAAAAATACTAACGCAAAAGACGACGATGTCTGACCATACTCTTGCGGTTAGCATGTTCTGTGCAATCTGAGCAAATATTGCTGTTTTTGAATTTGTCGTGAGATCTAGGAAGAGTTATAATGCCGTCCTACCATTTGGTTTCGTAACTTTAATGAAAGGACATACATTTTTTAGCTGATGCGTGCACTGCCATTTTTCAGCCGAGTGCACGCTGCCGGTTTTAAAGCTAAACGATAAAAAATATCTGTGCATGTGCATAGGGCGCTCTGGAATGTATAGGTGCACAGGAGTTTTGTAGTTTTAGTTAGGACGTGGGAAATGGAAATTATGTTGGATCTCCTTGGTCCACCAGAAAACGGAGGATTGGGCAGCTGTGCAGAGCCAGCATGACCTTTCGGGCAGATGCGATGCCCGAAACAAGCCAGAATTTTGTTTTCCGGAGTGCACCAAAAAAACATGCGTATTGGCATGGCCCCGCATACAGAAAGACCAAAGACTACCATGATTCAGCATGAAGCGGACAGTAATGACACAGTTAAACTATTTCCTTGGTTGAGAGCGACCGTGATGTTGAAACTGAAGCATGGTTTCAGCCTACGACAGGATAGATTGGCTAAAAATTGCAAAGTTGTTTACCGTGATAATTCCTCGGTCATTTCGGTTACTTAAGTGCTGATGATTGCTCAAAATGTCCTTCATGCAACATTTTGGAATGTATACGTAGCAGTTGTGGATTCAGTTAGAAAGACAACAGCGCGCACCCGTCTTTTGTGTCTGCTCTTGAGAGGGCCTGCGGTCTGTAGCCTGTTTATTTAATTAGGACGTTGTCTTGCACACCGAAGCCTGAAAGAACGATACTCCTGCGTCCACAGAATTTTAAAGAAGGCCCGGAAGAGTTAAAGGAAAATTCTTACCAGAAAGGCATCACGTTCGTGTCTTCGCCACACAGTACGAAAGGTCTTTCACTCGCAGCTGTGCAATTGCTACGGGTTTAAAATTGGGTGTAGCAGTGGATGCACGATAGATATGAAATGCTGGTAACAAAGTCCGATAACGCACACACAATGCGACAGCGGCTACCTCACATGGAGTTTCGTCCCTAGTAAAATCAAACTATTAAAACTGCAGCCAGAACAAATATATTTTCACTCTTCATGTACTGATACTAACAGCTGTCCCGATACACTCTGAGCTAACCCTCTCCAACTTCGTGCATAATAAAATATTTTAGGCGTTTACAGAAGTTGAATTTACAGTTTTCCCTCATAAAAATCACCTATCCGCTCCACCGTGGGCGTTTTTCAACGTCCAATTCAAAACGCAATACTGCATTCGAAATAAATCGAGATAAACATTTTTTGCTCGCAGACACAAGGTACTGTGGCATCGTGCAAATATAAGGAAATGATTATTTAAATATCAAAGAATGCATAACTGATTCTGCACTGCACAACTTAACGTACAATGCAAACCTCCATCGGCAAAAGACATCAGTGATCATGCAAGGATTAATCACTGGAAGAAAATGACTTACAATTCGAGGCCTCTTTTGGGGCACTTGGAACATGAGCTTCTCAAACCAGGGGCGCTTCTATCCTCGTGGCATATTCCAGTTGTGTTTCAGGCCCCTGAATATACACTGCTCTGGGGCAGCCCGCCCGTCCAGGGAAAAAGCGGTCCGTGGACACAATGGAGGGGCTTTAGTTGTGATAGAGGAGAATATGGCCATCTGATCGTTGTTACTGCTACGCGGACGCCGTCTGCCTGTGGCAGGGCTGGTGACCGTCGTGCCTTCACATTTAGGATCAAGTCCTGGGGCTGGCTTGGGGAGCCAGAGCGCGCCTTTTTGTCGACCCGCTGTTCTCTAGTTGTCCTAGGTTAGGGGTAGAATAGCCGCCAAACAAAGCTGCCTAATCGCAGGGGTGAAATTGATTGTCGCAACATCGCCGTCGGAAGGGGACACCCAGTGCGCGCAATCTGAGCCCACTCCAACAAAACCCTCCCGGGCATCGACAGAAACGTGAAAAAGGAAAGAATGAAGGGCTGACGCGAGGAAGAGGGGCATACCTTGCTGTGTGTCTCATTCGCAAAGACCCTCTGCCCGCGCACGACATTCATCCAGCTAAACTGCATGTTTCATCTAGCACGAGTCTTGAATGTGTGCCCACGGCCGCTTGATCTCCCCTTTTCTAGGAGCTGGAGCGGCCGTGGTCAGGCCACCGCCGCTTGCACGTTGTTCTGCTTAACATACAAAGATCGTCTGTTCCCTTTCGGGCCTGCATCGTACCAGTCTTCAACCATCAATGGCCAGCAGTCCCTCTTTTTTTCCGCCGCGAGTTAGTGCGGACCACTCCTTGATCCCCCGGGCGAGTCTAAGCTCTTCTGCTGAGAACGACTCAGCCGGCCAATTATTCTTTGTGTTGCCACGTGTCTCAAACAAAAGGACACAACGCATGCATTCGGCGTCCCGTGCGCTGAGCTTACCCAAAGGCGCCGTGGCTTTCGGGTCTGCCCCCCCCCCCCTCCGCAATCATCCCTCAAAGGTACGCACCCTTTAGGAGCTTCGTTTTGTCACGGCCGGACTCGACTCCCTTTCCGCAGCGCAGGAAAAAGAGTCGAGTTCAGCCGTGGTTTTGTGTAGGGCAGACATTGAGTCGTGAATGCTTCTATTAGTGGCACTTTCGAAGATATGCAGCTTTGTTCACAGGCGACGTACCAGGCATACAGGCAGCACGGCGACGGCCGGAAAAATTTCGGGGGGGGGGGGGGGGGGGCTGAAGCCCGGTCAGCCCCACCCTGGCTACGCCACTGAGTCAATTGTCAAACCTTCAAAGACGCAAATCACAAAGGAAGAACAGACCAGTGCTATGATTTTTCGCACACTAAGTAAACACGTCTACAAATGATCTAAATGTATACTGATACGTGTTTTACGAGATACAGTACTCCTTCTTAATGAGGTACGTGTATGTATTGTCTTATCAAGAATCGTTCTTTTTTCGTGAATTTTAAGGAAGCATTTTTATTCAGTGGAAGCCCGGTTTCACGCACGCACCATGTGTCCAGAGATCTTATCAGAGTTTTTCGGTCAACCAACAGGTCTGTGTGGAACGGCATTAGTTTTTTGACAAGATGCCGTCGGTCCCACTAAGAAAGCTTTTGCTGTAAGCCATAGTTATCAGTGTTAAGTGCCAATAAACATTCAAGTGATACAGTAAAATGGGATTAGAGGCCTCACTACAATCGCCCAGTCATGTATCTCGTCAATGGCTTGATTGGTGGCCGCCAATCGTACAAGAAGGATCCTATGACTTCATAGAGAAACCACCGGAAACTGGCTGGGGAGTTGCCACTGCTTCATACGTTTTCTTGAATGTCAACTTTATTTCTTTGAAGTTTATGTGGAATTGGCATCATTGGTATTGTGACAAGGCAGTTTTTTTTAGTGAACCAAGCTTGTACTTCATCTTCATGTCCCTTTTAACCTTTTCACTGTTGGGTGTTTCTGGCCGTGATGCACCCCCGTGTCGGCTTCGTTTCCCGAATATCAGGGAAGCAGCATGGTGATTTATTTGACTATGATAGCATCCGGAACGTAACACGTCAAAAGGAGAGTGCATGGGTGAAAAATCACCTGTCTTCCAGATATTTCAGTTTGCCTTGCAGGAGAATGATCACTCCTGTCCACAGTCGAAGGCCCCGCGCGGTCAGTCATCCGAAAGTAACCGCGCACATGGGGGAAAGCACTTCAGCAGCCCACAGAACGCACAGAAATGACGCGTTGCGAAATCATGATGGCAGATAGAGATAAAAGGAGGATACTACTTTGATACAACCACCTCATTTGCCGCTGACAGCGACAAGTGAGGGCGCGGCGAGTGAGTGAAAGCCACGATTGAGTCATGTTTCGTCCTGTTGAAGAGGCAACCGCACGCTGGGAAAACCTGGCATGCCGTAGCAGACGCGTGGGAACAGAATAAAAACAACAACACAGAAACCCGTTGTGGATGGCGCAACAACCCTTGCACCCGTATTGCATGCGTGCCGCATGGTCACTCATCCCGATAGAGTACAGCATGCGGAGTGACCAAGCCCCGCAACAATGAAGGGTGGGCATGGTCGCTCCGCACTTTTCAATATACCATGAGAGCTAGCAAGTGAAAACTTGAGCTACTAGAACGATTTGACAGATGGCACGAACAAAAAAAAACAGAAACCCGTTGCAAATGGCACAACAACCCTTCCACCTGTAACCGCACGCATGCCACATGGTCACTCATCTCAACATAGCACAGCGGGCGGAGCGACCAAGTGCTCCTGCAACGAAGGGTGGGCGCGGTCGCTCCATACTCTTCAGTATACTGTGAGAGAGTTAGGGGGTGAAAATACGAGCTACTAGGAAGATTTGAAAGATGGTGTGAACAGTCCAGGTGTGCCAGCTTTGCGCTATGGCACGAATTTTTGAACGCACTATAGAGAACGTATTCGTGCGGCAGTGACACTGTGGAGGGGAAATGCGAAAACTTACCGGTGCGTCAGTGAAAGTGAACGGGTTAAAGGGGCCATGAAGACAAAATACGTTTGTTTTAGATGAAAGATCAGGTGTTTTGTGCTTGTCAGGCAGCAAGCGATGCTTTATTCTCTGAGGAATCACGCAATCCAAGCCAAAATATAATTATCCCACTAAATTGTATGTTTCGTTACGTCTGCAGGGACATATCCAGGGCAGGTGTTTAAAACGAATGTTATGTCAACCAGGGCTGCAGCGAACGATGAAACATCCTTCGTTGCTTACCATCCATCCTCTAGATGGCGCCACACTACCGCGGGGGCCTTCTGTCTGCACCCGCTTTGTTTTTGACCGGATTTGCACCTGGGTTATTTTTGTTACGGTTGATAGTAATAGTTTCGTGAAACATTGGATATGCTCGACAAATGGGGTCATGTAAGAAAGTGTCGCTTGTTCCAAGTGGCCAGTGTCATATGAGACAACTCCAAATCACCAGACTTATGTGCAGCTTCAGTGTCGACCACTTATAACGTATGTTGCGGGAGCTGTGAAAATATGCACTATAAGTGGTAGCGCGCTATAACCAAAGAGGCACGAATGCAACCAAGTTGCAATCTACCTTTCAGTAATTCTTTTTTTATTACTCAAAGGAATTCCACTTAAAAATAAAGGCACGGTACGTATTTCGTCTTTTTTTTTCTGCATCTGACACTGGTGTGTGGTTTTACAAACTGCGAGCGCAGTTTAACCTATTTGTGTTTGTGTTCTGAGGAAGTGTGCATTTGTAAGGAACCACCAGAAGAACGGGCATCACAGCAAGGGAAAAAGCCGGGCTTATGCCAATGATGAGACGACGTGATATGAACACAAGCTGGATTATTTTTTCACCCACCTTGCGTTTGCGATGGTGAAGGCAGTCACTTATCAGCCCAGTGTACAGGTAGTGGCCTCGCACAGCTCACTATTTCCAGATGTTCGAAAAGAGAAAGGGCGGTTCCTTATTTGCACAATGTTCTTATCGAAACAACTCATCGTACAGCACGAAGTGAGAGGGGGCAGCTCGCTATCTTCAGGGGTGTTCCAATATCATGGGGGCTATCACGTGAAGGCAAAGGGGGCACGCAAACAAAAAGGTGTTTTTTTCTTTGCTTTAAAGTTAGAGGAAATCAGAAAGGGTACGCTGCATTGGATGACGAATCCCATCTATATTTTTTTGTTTTTCCTTTTTGCAACCTTAAAACAATGCCCCAGCTCCACTGGTTGACCAGCGGAATCACCAAAAAATTGCACTATAAACAGTTTAGGCTCCGGACAGTGAACTTTGCTGGGGCGAGCAGAGGGCCAGCCGTGGCAGGCCCGCACAACTGTGAGTCGGTCCCGCTGCGCTGACCGCCTTGAGCGCCTGTGTACACACCTTTGCAAAAAGCGCTAACCACATGGAGCGATTTTTCCAGCGACGCGACGAGCGGCGCAACTAGAATTCGCAGTCGCTGATCCAACGTCGCTCGCCGAGGCAACCACATGACAGCGACGGCTCGAGCGACTGAGGACAGCGATTTCAATGTTGCTGCACTGCGCATAGTAACGTGCTTTTTATGCTGGTTGTTTACAAACATTTTTTTTGTTCATTTGTCATAAAAAGCATAACTAAAAAGTATTACGCCCTTCTACCTTGCTTTTTGCACTTCATTGCATCTCTAAAACTGGCTTAAGTTAGTGATAGCGCACGCTTTTCCTTCTGCGCCTCGTCTCGGCTCCAACAGAACGCCGTGAAGAATTCGCTTTCTTGACGTCAATTTTGCCATACGGGTCTCACCCAGTGTGTGCGGGAGCCTTCTTGCTTCTGCTTCAGCATGTACACAAGCTTTGCCATGCAAAGCTTTCTTTGCCGCTGCATCGCAAACGCAGTCTGCGCAGATTTTGCGCGCGCGCCTCCTGTTCTCTTCCAAAACCTGAGGTTGCGTGCTTACGTAGGGGCTCTGCTATTGGCTAGTCGCTGAGGTCACTTCCGGGAAGCGAGCGACTGTTTCTGGCGACCCAGAACCGAGCGATTCGATGAGCGACTTGGTCCGCGGCGAAAAGTAGTTCGTCGCTAGTCGCGTCGCTCCCCATGTCGCTTGCAAAATCACTCCATGTGGTTAGCAGTGCTTGCCTTAACGGTATTTGCATGCGTATCTACTACATACTTTAATGAAGTCATGCAGAAATTTTTTATCGTAGGGGAAAGCCTCCAAATGAAACTGGGCGCTGATGGAATACTTTCGCCTTGCTGCCGAGCTGTAGGCTGACACAACTGGGAAGATTGTGTTCTACGCTTCGCATTCTCCCACAGCTATTTGTCTCTTTTTTTTCCCACATAGAAACCCCGGTTGCTGCATTGAGAAGTCCACATTAAGCGATCGAATTACATACTGCTGTGATGTACGAGCGCTTGTTGAGAGGTCTGGTTAGCAGGCTATCTGCAGGCGGTACACATTTAATGTGCACATTAGTGCACAATAAATTTGTTCACAATGAGGTCCCCCAAGCACAGTTATAACAGCGTAGTTTATCACTGAGCGGTTCTACTGTGATTCATCTAATATTTCATGTGCTTTTATCTTCATAATAAATACATATAACCTCGTATGGGGCGGACACTTAAGGCATTGACATTCCCAAATATTTTGTCAGCTATCGGATAGCATAAAATCTTAAAAGAATCTCGCAAATTGTTGTCTAAGCCGCTAAAAAGCTAAGAAGACGTGCAGTATTAAAAGTTGGGAATATATGAACACAGGACGTAAGTCTTTGCGTTTGAGGAGGAGAGGAGGACAGATTTTATTTATCCGGGCCATCCGTTGTGATTGTGGTCACTCCGGACCAGTGAGGGCTGTCACCCAGCGGCTAGCCAGGGAGGGGGTGCTGACCGGGCTTCAGCCCCCCCCCAAAATTTTTCCGCCCGTTGCCGTGCTGCCTGTATTCCTGGTACGTCGCCTGTGAACAAAGCTGCATATCCTTCGCAAGTGCCACTAATAGAAGCATTCACGACTCAATGTCTGCCCTACGCAAGGGTGTTTACACAAAACCACGGCCGAACTTGGCTCTTTTTCCGCACTGCGGAAAGGGAGTCGAATCTGGCCGTGACAAAACGAAGCGCCTGAAGGGTGCGAACCACTGAGGGATGATTGCGGAGGGGGGCAGCCCCGAAAGCCACGGCGCCTTCGGGTGAGCTCAGCGCACGGGACACCAAAGGCATGCGTTGTGTCCCTTTGTGAGAGACATGTGGCAACACAGAACAATTGGCCGGCTGAGTCCTCCTCAGCAGAGGAGATTGACTCGGCCGGGGAAGCAAGGAGTGGTGTGCACTAACTTGCGACGGAAAAAAAAAGAGACCGCAGGCCATGGATGGTTGAAGACTGGTACGATGCAGGCCCGAAAGGGATCAGACGATCTTTGTAAGTTAAGCAGAACAACGTGCAAGCGGCAGTGGCTGACCACGGCCGCTCCATCTCTTAGAAAGGGGGAGATCAAGCGGCCGTGGGCACACATTCAAGACTCGTGCAAGGTAACTGAAACAGAACGTGCTGTTCGGCTAGTTGGTACATACGTGAATAGGAGGCTTAGAGCAAAAAAGACGAGGAAGGTGGCAAAGTTGACAGGCAAACGAGCGCCTGTTACGTTTGCCACCGTCCACGTGCGCTGTCACGTTTGCCACCGTCCGCGTCTTTTTTTGCGCTAAGCCTCCCATTCAAGGTAACTGAAGAATGCGATGGGGCTATGTGATGGATGAAACATCCAGTTTAGCTGGATGAATGTCGTGCGTGGGCAGAGGGCCTTTGCGAATGAGACACACAGCAAGCTATGCCCCTCTTCTTCGCGTCAGCCCTTCATTCTTCCTTTTTCACGTTTCTGTCTAGCCCGGCAGGTTTTTGTTGGAGTGGGCTCAGATTGCGCGCACTGAATGTCCCCTTCCGACGGCGATGTTGCGACAATCAATTTCACCCCTGCGATTACGCAGCTTTGTTCAACAGTATTCTCTGCTAACCTGGAGAACAGCGGGTCGACAAAAAAGGCGCGCTGCGGCTCCCCGAGCCAGTCCCAGACATTATCTAAATGTGAAGGCACGACGGTCACCAGCCCTGCCACAGGCAGACGGCGTTACGACAGTAACAACGATCAGATGGCCATATTCTACCTCGATCACAACTAAAAGCCCCTCCATTGTGTCCACGGCCACTTTTTCCCTGGACGGCGGCTGCCCAGAGCAGTGTATATTCAGGGGCCTGAAACACAATGCCAATATGCCGCGAGGATAGAAGCGCCCCTGGTTTTTAGAAGCTGATGTTCCAAGTGCCAACAATCACAAGAGAATTGTAAGTCATTTTCTTCCAGTGATTAATCCTTGCATGATCACTGATGTATTTTGAGAGAGAAACATCTTTAATGGGCAAGTGAGGACAGCCAGGCTGGGCGCCCGACTTGCTACACCAAAAGGGGGTGAAGGTGGGTTTTTGGCGATGGAGGTTGCATTGCACAATGTTGTGCAGTGCGATCAGTACTGCATTCTTTGATATTGAAATAATCATTTCCTTATATTTACATGATGCTACAGTACCTTGTGTCTGCGAGCTAAAAATGTTTATCTTGTTTTATTTCTAATGCAGTATTTTCGTTTGAATTGGTTGTTGAAAGCGCCCACACGGTGGAGCGGGTAGGGGATTTTTAATGAGGTAAAATGTAAATTCAACTGCTGTAAACGCCTGAATATTTTATTATGCACGAAGTTGGAGAGGGTTACTCAGAGTGTATCGGGACACCGTTAGTATCAGCACATGAACATTGAAAAATATATTTGTTCTGGCTGTAGTTTTAATAGTTTGCTTTTACTGGGACAAAACTCCATGTGAGGTAGCCGCTGTCGCATTGTGTGCGCATTATCTCGACTTTTGTTACCGCGTTTCATATCTACGCGTGCATCCACTGCTACAACCAATTTTAAACTCATAGCAGCGTGCACAGCGCAAGTGAAGGACCCTAATACTCGTGGCGAAGAAACGAACGTGCCTTTCTGGTAGAATTTTCCTTTAACTCTTCCTGGCCTTCTTTGAAGTTCTGTGGACGCAGGAGTATCGTTCTTTCAAGGCTGAATCGGTCGTGCAAGACAGCAGAATTTCCTAATTAAATAAACGGGCTACAGACCGCAGGCCCTCTCAAGAGCACCAGCACACCTCCGCCCTCCTCTTCCGCTCCCCCCCCCCCACACACACACATACGGGTGCACACTGTTGTCTTTCTTCCTGAATCCACAACTGGTACGTATACATTCTAAACTGTTGCATGAAGGACATTTTGAGCAATCGTCAGCATTTCTTATGTAACCGAAATCACCGAGGAATTATCACGGTAAACAACTTTGCAATTTTTCGCCAATCCTGTCGTAGCCTGAAACCATGCTTCTGTTTCAACATCACGGTCGCTGTCAACCAAGGAAATAGTTTAACTGCGTCTTTACTGTCCGCTTCGTGCTGAAACATGGTAGTCTTTGGTCTTTCTGTATGCGGGGCCATGCCAATACGCATGTTTTCTTGGTGCACTCCGGGAAACAAAATGCTGACTTGTTTCGGGCATCGCACCATGCCCGAAGGTCGTGCTGGCTGTGCACAGCTGCCCAATCCTCCGTTTTCTGGTGTACCGAGGAGATTCCCAACAAAATTTCCATTTCCCGCATCTCTAACGAAAACTACAAACCTCCTGTGCGCCCTATACATTCCAGAGCCGCCCATGCTGATTCACTGATACTTTTGTATCAGTGTGTACGGCAGTGTGTACGGCAGTGTGTACTTGGCTGAAAAATGGCAGCGCACGCGTCAGCTAAAAAAGTATTCCTTTCATTAAAATTTGAAACCAAAATGGTAGGACCGCATTATAACTCTTTCCTCAGATCTTAGGAGAAAATTCAAAACAGCAATATTTTGCTCAGATTGCACAGAACATGCCTAACCACAAGAGTATGGTCAGACATCGTCGTCTTTGCGTTAATATTTTTTTTTGCTAAATATAAAGTTCGATACAGCATCGAATGCTAAACTTTGCAGTGACTTGCTCTACCTCATCTGGGAGTAGTAACTAAATGGGGTGGCTGCTCCAGAAAAGTTACTGGATAGTACACGCCTTCAGGCAAACTATAGGGCATTTATGCACGAAGCATTGAAAACTTGACGGGTAGTAATGCAACTATTTGTGAACACCAAGCTCATTACAGCAGACTCTACATTTGGGCTGTGCCGAAATGTAAACCAGATCCATTATGTTACAAAGCACAAGCTTCTCATGTCCGCCCAGAGACCAGATAGAAGTTACAAAATGGACTGCGTTGACACTCAAAACAGAGGTGCGAATTTAAACTGGCATGGCTTAACAAATACCGATGGCTGAATTATTCCGCTTTGCGTGTGGACTAATCCTGCCATGTTCGTGTAATTTTCGCCCTTAACAGCGCTGTTATTGCATGTGATGTCTGTGTTTAGTGTTGATATTTGTTAAAATTATTGCTAGAGATATAACGCTTCTTGTATGCATAATTCATAGCCTCTCATTTTTTAAAGGTAAGACCTGCACTACACATAACATAATTGCATAGATTCGATGTATACTGCACAGAATTAGCTTCGTTGGCCTTACACTGGCCGCTACTGTACGGACGTTGAATGCAAAACATTTTATTTTGCATTTTGGACAAGAACAACTAAATAAAAAAATCTAATTCTTATGACCTACGTCGTTTTATTGCGGATGTCACACTCATCATACTCCACACGTTGAAATAAAGCAAGTAATTGCATGAAACTATGGCCGTTTATTGTAATGCCTGCACAAGGTTCTTGTGTGTACAATGTACATCCCGTATCACGGGCAGAGATTTGTAACTGGCGTGTGCCTTTCCAAAGTTTACAACTTCAGCAACTAGGCACAAATACAATCATAATCAACACCAATATAATGAGAGAACCTCAAAGGGCCTTCCAATTAAAGACAAAATTTTTTCAACCTTGTTCAATTGAATAGCGAAGCAATGCAACAAATGTCAACAATTTTCAAATTTAGCACTTTTTTCAACCGCAATGCAACAAATGTCAACAATTTTCAAATTTAGTGCAGTGAAGTGATATTGGCAGAAGTGGTATATATATAGGCTAGCACTAAAATGTAGTTATGGGTGTGTTAACTGCATGTTAGAATTCAAATGATAAGATCAATGAAGGCCCCTCTACAATCGCCCAATCATGTTCCTTGGCGCTGACTTAAGTCGTTGAGCGCCAATCGTACAAACAAGATCCTGAACTGTCTTAGTGAAATCGCTGCCGGAAAGTGGGTGGGGATTCGCCATTGCTTCAAACGTTTAATTTAATATATCGATTATTCCTTTGAAGTTTGCGACAAAACTGGTATCATTGGTTATCGGGGCAAGGCAGACTTTTTAATGAGCCAAACATGTATTTTATCTTCATAGCCTTTAAGGGCACTTGCAAACTACCGTGTTTTTTTTTCTTCGGGGGTATTCCTAAAAATCACAAATACTGCATTCTTGCTTTGGATATCAAAGGAGCCTTCGATAACGTCACTCACAACGCCATCCTACACGGCCTCGCCACCCTCAACCCCAGAAGGGGGGGGGACACCTACGCTCACCTAAGTTTACCGCTATTTCACGGGTACCCCACAGGGTCTGTCATTTCCCCACTCCTTTTCAACATCGCTATCAAAGATCTATCTGCAGAGAACAACTCTGCCATACCGGACCTGAAGCATAGCCAGATGACTTAACTTTATGGACCCCAGGATCCCCCCGAACCCTTCAAAAGCTGTTGATCCTGGCTACGGAGCGCGGTCTTACATGGCACCAGAAAAATGGCCCTCCTTACCCTTAACAACGACAAAGACAGAAGAATCTCCCCAAAGACCCTTTTTCAAAACTTCCCATTCCAACTGTTACCCACTTGACTTTTGCTCCCATACAATCCTACAACTTCAACGCAAAGGTGCACAAACGGACCGGACTGAAAGAACCAGACCTAATAGTAATAAAAGTGCTACTATTACAAGACGGCCCTCGGACTTCCTAACACAGGCCAAGCTCTCGTGCCAGACCTGTTAGCTAAAAAAAATCACGTGTTCCAATATGAATTATGTAATTTAAGACGAAGGGCCCGCGCCAACTTCCGGTATTTGTATGCCTCTCCCTAAATGTTCTTCTTACCCCACAGCCACTTCCCCCACGGACACCGCCATCCCCCATGCCCAAGGGAAGTTCTTGTGATAGCCTTCTCATCAATATTCTCAAAACCAAAACTCACCTACCTGAAAGTTTCTTTCGTCGGGGTGTGTTGCCAACCACCCCCACTTTACGCCCCAACCCCTACCGCTCCTCTCTCACTACCGGCGTTTCCTCCCCCACATAAGCTTAGGCTTCGCCACACCTTTCCCCACAACACGAAAAATATTCCCCACCCAATTCTCCCCTCAGCCCATAAACACTATACCACATAGTTTCTTGGCGCAGGGTGCAACATAGATTGAAAGCTATTCATTTTGCCTTAGGCAGAGAACAACCTTCCCCCCCCCCGAACAAAAATGAGGGTGTCTAGAAAAATTTTTTTCCCGGACTTTTGGAAAGGTGTTATAGTAATAAAAGTGCTACTATTTCTTCCTAACACAGTCTGTGCCACCTGTTATAAAAAAAATGCCCAATATGAATTATGTAATTTATTCCGGTATTTGTATTAAATGTTCTTCTTACCCCCTTCCCCCTCCCCGCCAAGGGGAAGTTCTTGTGATAGCCTTCTCATGAAAGTTTCTTTCGTAGGGGTGTGTTTTTATACCGCTGGCGTGCTAGGAAGCCCATAAAGTTTGACGCCCATAAAGTTTCTTGGCGCATAACGTGAAAGCTATTCATTTTGCCTTATTCGTGAGGCTAGAAAGGGGATGTTATCTGGTGCTCCTCCACCAAACAAACCCAAAAAGCAGATAACGTTTCGAGCCTGGTGCACCCAAATATTTTGCTGATTAGAATCGAAGTCACGGATTCAAAATCGGCATTGGACCGACTACGAAGTCTTGAGGACTGGAAAGCCCTCAAGGCTTCGTATTCAATCGTACGTTCCACTTATTGACGTCAGCGTTTCCACTATACACAAATTAGCCATACAAAATTAGCCTTGCCCGTGATAACAAATACATCCCCACTAATATCAGCCGTCGTCTTCGCGAAGTGCGAAAGCTAACAAAACTGCTTCTCAAACAATGAAGTTGATTTTTTTTAAATTCCCAAATGCGTATTTACTTTTGTAGAGCGCTAGATTTAGTTTACTTGAAAGTGAAATGTTTTCAACAGCACATGTCTTTGGTGAAAGTTGTAAACAGCCGTAGATAGGTAACCTTTTTCCTGTTTTAGTGGATCATTTAGCTGTGGAAGCTGGCTTATTGTTTTAGATCCCTTTTATAATTCGGTTCTCGATGTGCGCCAAGGGGAAAAATACTGGGCTGATAGTTCACGAAGTTGTTTGCACCTAATGTATAGTAAAAATAGTGATTGATCTCCACCCGCATGTGGTTTATTTCCTTCAGAGAGCGATGACACAGCCGAGGCGCCGGCTAACCAAAGCTGCTTCTTGATATTGTACAAGCTAGTTTTTGTAAATCAGCGCCTTCTTTTTTACTTGAAATGCCAAGGATTGCTCACGCACAGTCTACTTTTTTCTTTTCGATTGATAGCAACCTGATGTGAAAATTGCGCCTAACTTTATTATCCTGGGCGAACGTTACTGGGAGTTCTGTAGAAATCACAGTGCGAAACGTGACGATATTATGCGCATTTGAAGGCGGCTCTGAGCGGCCACTGGTTCTAGTGCGGCCGCTTCCGTTCCATCACGTACGTCATGCCTGGCAGCTGGTAATGGCCGCCTTTTCTTTTCAGTTTCAGCTCTGAAAACGCCAATGTCGTGATCTGTTTGGGTCGCTCGCGTTCATGTTTTAAACGTAGTATTTTTAATTTTGCACTCTTTTTACATGTACTAACTAATGACATTATTTTTATGTTGTCGAAAATTTCAGTGCAGTTGGCGTTTAAGTAACAGTAGTATTTACCATATAGCAGCAATGCAGAAATGTACTCTTGAAATGCATTTTCTTATGACAAACAGTGTCAACAGTAGGTAGGTCCTTCTGGCATTTCACCATATTCATTTGGTTTGGTCATGGTTTCTAAACAGGCAAACATTTGTTGACATCTGTATAACACTCATTGTCCTCAGCTTCCTTTACATTTGATTTTTTCAGTTCTGGAGGTGGACAACGCCCAATTTGGTGCCTCGAAGGAATTTCCTGCTTCAGGAAGATGGTGCAGCCTTGGCGGTGGAAGCTAGTCCTCACATCTGCTCCTGCGAACTACATTCGAGCAACACAGGGTGGGTTGCAATGCTGACAATACTGTTTCTTGGAGAACATCAACACAGAGAGCCGTAGATTGAAGCAGCAAGTCACATTGCTCACCTGAAGGGATCTGTTTTAGAAAATGTAGTGGAGTGGCTTCTCTACAAATATAAATAGAAATCGGTACCACTAGCATCATGAACCTCGGCAGCTATAACAAATGCAGCTGTAATTTCGTAAATCTGAGACAAAAAAGGCAGAGACGATCAAGCTGTATGGGCTGCTTGCTGTGCTGCTCGACCAAGGGGTCGAGCAGCAGAGTGTGCAGCCAAGCTCATGATGATCACGCTGGGCATCCTGTGCCCTCACATCTTTCTGGAGATATACCGGTAGTTTTTGGAAATATCTTCTCGGCTTCAATTCCTTCATGAACCCCTGTAGCTTCATTACAGTGCCATCATATCATATTGACCAGCCTAAATAACAAGATTTCGTTTGCAATTGCAGTCCAGCCCACTTAAAATGGACTCATTGGGAAACTAAAAGCAGTTTGTTATAGCCATCTTTCACTATATCTGGACAATAAAATAAAAAAGTTGCCCGCAAATCCACCCTTTGAAGGTGGTTGGAAAATGAAGTGGTAAACTACACACACAACGATTACCCATGTGACGTCACTTAAAATCACACACGTGGCTACACAGAGTGCAACCAGAGGACAAGTAAAATGCACTTAAACACACCCTTTACTTCGAAAGAGATATTCTTTGCTAAGGTCAAATCAATGCATGATCCATGTATGGTGGTTGGTTCAGTTGTACTGGTGAGGCACATGAGTGGAAGCACTTTTTTTATAAAATGAAAAGAAGCTCAAACTCGGTGTTTGAAGAATCTCACTTCTCGGTCTCTGCCGCCGACAGAGGCGACGAGATCGGCAGCAGAGATGGAGGAGAAGTGAGATGCCATGCATTGATGTAAGCTTCCTTTAATTTTTATTAACTCCTAGCACATGTGCAAGGCGCGCACACGGTGGCTCCACGCGATGTGGGCAGAGCGCACAGTGGCGCGAGAGGTCGTGGGACGCTGTCACATTGCATTCTGCGAGAATGCAGGGGGTAAACCAGCAGGTGTGCTTCGTGAGTGCACTGTCTGTCTCCCCCGTCTCCGCACGGGCTCTTAGCTGAATTGCTAAGACAATGGGCTCTCGCTCTGTTTCTGTATTCCTTCCAGGTTCGATTCCTGGCGGTGCTTGTAACTTCTTTTATTTGTTCGCGGGAGTTTTCTGTTGACACGAACGGTTGCGACAGAACCCTGCGGGGTAGAGGTAAAAGGGTTTGCTTTAAAACAGACTTAATATGACTATAAAAGGCCTAGCTACCAGCAGATGTACCGCCATTGCCTGATTCTGTGCACCCCTGATGGTAACAATCTTGAAATTTTTGCGCAAAAATAAAAAATACACAGTTTTAATACTAAATCACTGTTGCAGTTCTACATGTCCTGTTATGAGCTCTTGCCAGAACACACCACCTGGTCCTCCCTGCCATCTTTTGGGACTCATTTTCTCTCCTTACCATGAGCGTTCATGTTGCAAATATAAGCAAACAATCTTCCTAAGGCCGCAGCAAAAATCCTGCACCCCTCCGTCAAACGACGACAATGGTTAATGCAAGCTTTATCGTGAGGGATTTCTTGGTTGTTGTCTGAGTTTAATCTTTGGCTCACAGACGGTTTGGACTTTGACGCGTTCAACTTGGACTTTGAATTGCACAGTTTAGACTTTTCATTGAAGCGACTGACCCTTTGCCATTTGATTTCTAGCAAATAAAGCTTCACGTTCAACTGTCTTCATCATTGGATAGAGGTGTGCATAATTTTTCTGCCTAATTTGGCACTTCCATGCACCAATCTCCAAATCCAGATTGCTTCAACTGTGCCAGAATGGCACAATCGGATAGACTGTCGCTTCATAACGCGAGAGACCCAGGTTCGATTCTGACCACGGGAAGCTTTTTTTCTTCACTGCACCCATGATCGATTTGCATTGTCAGAATTTGGCTACCTGCAGTGCATTCACTCAGTGGGATACAGATGATTCATTTCTATTTAAATTGTCAGTGGACTGCGGTTTCTGCCAGCCTTAGCGGTGATACCTCGAACGTGTGCTTTGAGAGAAAGGCTTCATGATATGGATTACTTAGCCGTAAAACGTCGCGGTAGTTTAACACTTTCTGTAACAGCTTTGTGCCTTCGGTTTTGGTCAACACTGGACAAGGCCTGAAAGGTATGGAACTCCCACGTTTGTGGTGGTCATAAAGTATAACAAACCATACCTCCTCCCCTTCCCGTTTTACCACCTGAGCCCACCGATAGTTAAAAAATGTGGCATGTTAACCAGCCGGTGTTTTTAATGCTTAAATATTCTTTACCGTTAAAAAAATCCTGTAATGCCTTGTGAGACACCAAAAACGCGCGATTAGTTGCCTAAATATGGGTCCATCAGCCCGAGTCCTCCAGCACAGACACATTTCCGACACGCTGGAAAAGTTTAGGTTTGGAGAGGTGTGCATGGAGTCAAAATTAAACAGCAAAATCATCTAGCCCTCGTCTAATGATTACGATGCTTGAACGCAAACCTTTCTTCGTGCGAAATGAATGGGAAATGGTCAAAGTCAAAGACGCTGCTTCAAAAGACCAAACTGCGTGCTGGTCAAATTCGAAGCTGCTAGTCATTTAAATCCAGACGGCCCATACGAGAAAGCTTTGCGATAAACCATCATCGTGTTAGACAGGAGTGCTGATTTTTCACACCGGGCACAGTATTTTCCTGTCTTGCGTCCTTCAGCCCACAGGAATTTTTTTGAAAAACTTACCAACTAGCCAGCAACCATCTCTTATAAATCAATGCTTCTCCACGACAAGCAATAACGTTTACTATCATGTATTTATTCTATCACCGTTCCCGATGACTGAGGCATTTCTGTGAAATTACACACGAGCCGTAGGTATTGAAGTTACACTGAGGTAAATCACATTTGCAGCAGGTTTTGTCATTTATTAACAAAAAGCAATATACTCCTCGTACACGAAACTGATCCATGAAAAATTACATGAAGGAACGGACTTCACCATTCACTTCCAGCTTGGCGCATTGTCATTTGAAATACTGAGTATGGGCGTAAATTCAGAAGTCACATCCACGCTCAAGCCGATTGAAAAAAGTCCTTGTGGTTAGTCCTTTGCATCCAAAAAAACGACAGAAAGCCATGAGAAATTCCAATCATCTTGGTACTCAATGGCCGCCCGGTCCCTAACAATTTTTTCTTCACTGGCACTTCTTGTCAAAATTTGGCAAAGTACCACCACTTTAAAAAACATTAACAGGCAGCAGCGGGCCCACCATGCCAAGGTTGCAGTCACTACGATTGCCATTGCACTGCACGCAGGGAAGGTATTTTTTTCTTATTCTCGGTAAACGCTGGAGTCTGTCAGTTTGTTAACTCGCTCACCCAAAAAGCAGTTATTGTCAGTGTCACTGTCTATAGTCATCTTCTCCAACAATGTTCTCACTGGCTCTGTCTGCAGCACGATGGTTCACGAAGCACGATGCTTTGTCTGTTGCCGCTTCCATTGGAACTGTCATCCTTCGTTGTGGCAAACTCGACAAAGCAACACTGGTTGGGATGAGTTCTTCCTGCGCCAGTGGCACACAAAGCGTGACAGCAGGATTCACATCCTTTGGCGGCAGTGTTGCAACAATGGAATCAGCGTCCCTGCCATCCTGTCCCGACAGAAGCAAGTGCTCTTTAAGCACTTGGGGGATGGTCTCAGGCTTAACATCCCTCCATGAGCCTTTGGTTGAACACCAGTGTGAATGTCAATGAGCAGACTAGCGGCGATAGTGCACGTTCAAATTCATGATAATCCCCTGATCTATCAGTTGAATTTTGACTGTGGTGTTTGGAGACAGAAATAGTATTCCTACGGTGTGTTGAAGCGAATCGAAGTGGGGGACACTGCAGTTATCTAGCAGCAGCAGCACCTGTTTTCATGAAACCCTGTCCAGGTTGAAATCAATAAACTGCTTCCGGAAGCAGCGCCATCATCCAGGCTTTGTTGTGGGAGTGCACGTGACTGGAAAAGAGCGGATAGCCACAAGCCACGTGGATTTTGGGCAGAAGGTATCGCTTATTCGTGCTGTCCATGATATAACACACAAGGAGTGTTACACGCCCCTTACTTGGTTTGTATCCAAAGCACCTATCATCCATGGATGCTAGTGTCTTGGCAGGCAGCAGTTGTCAAAAATACCTTGTGTATCAGCATTTTTCATGTCGCAATCAGAGTGCGTAGATCTTGTCAAGGTGCTCGTCAAGCTTAGTCTGGAGCGACACATTGTCAATGACTGTCAATGACGTGGCCTCGCTGACAATGTGTTTGTGCGTGATGATGAGCTGATCTCTCTAATTTTGGAGCCAACCACTGCCAGGTTTGAATTAGTCATCCCCCAGGACAAAGGCCACCTTTTTTAAATAATGGGGCCACTCGTAAGTACCACGCTTTGCCTGAGCGCCAACAAACCACTTTGCACAACACTGCTGCCACGTCACTGTACGAAGGCTTCTTGATCCTCTTGCAATCCGCACTACTGGCCAGCATTGTCATTCAGGACTACGTCGATCTTATGCCTGTCTTGATGATTCTCAGCAGTATCAATTTTTTGGTCGTTCTCGGACTTTGTAATGTTAGATGGACTTTGTCAACATTGGCGCTTTTCACATTTGATAAAACATTTCTTTTCATGGTCCATGTGCTGGCGGTAAGACGGTCGTTCATCAGGGGAGCGCCACGGCAGCTTAGTCAAGGAGCTTGCAAATGGGGAAGCGAGGAGTGGTCAGTGGAACTAGAACCAGCGAGAAGGCTATGATGGGTAGTGGCGTTTGCTTGAAGAAACCCAGTGATAGGGAGGCCTACTCGTTGGAGCAAGACTCAAAGCATGTCTTGTAGTGAAGCACTGCGCTTCCCCACTGTTTGAACATGGTGACTGGCACACTTTTCTGTATACACTCACTTGAGATTCGATCTACGTGCGATAGGTAAAAAGGTGTGATTTGGTCTTTGTTTATATTACTTGTGTCTAACTTTTAACGGCTGTTTTGCACAGAATTTGGGGCATTTTTGACGAAGTTTATTCACTGCATCTATGTTGGCCCTTCAAATTTTTTTGTTAAAAGTGGACCAAAATTGCATTGCAAAGATGCAGATGGTAATGCAGGGGTGAGACAGCTGTGCATATTGCGCATTTCCCATACAAAACCGTTTTCGTGAGCCAGGCTGCTCCACTAACGGGAAAATTATAAAAATTGCACCAAACTGCCCCGGAACAGTCAGTACAGCAAGGATTTGGATGCTCATGTCACTTTCGATGGAAATATTGACTGGACGACACGATTTTCCAGCACCCCCAAGGTGCCGCCATTTTTTTGCGGTTTTGATTGTTAATTAACTAATCAAAAAAAGGCTCAGTGAAGTTTCCGAAAGTAACATTGTCGGATTGCACATGTTATATTCTGTGCTTTCTGAAGTTTCCCTTTGAAAACTATTGAAAAGTTCCGTAGAAAAGAGATGTCAGCTGAGGCGGCAAGCTATTTCTGCATGTTGAGTAGAAAAACAACAATTTTTGAAGTGCCGTATCTCCAGAATAACAGCACTGGTGCCCGCCATCTTGCACGGTATGGTTCATTGGAAAACAACCACCGGCCAAAGCGGCTAGTCACAGTTCAGGTGCCAGTGTGCTTCGCCGATCTCTACCGTGGTTAGGTTATGTGGGTGCCAGGGTTTTAATTTAGTCGTTTAATCTGGAGCTGGAAGTTGCATGGTTCGAAAGCGGGGGAATGCAACCTAGTGCCCACTACTTCGGTGTGGTTTGTCCTTGAGTGTGGGACGTGCTGCTTGCGCGAAGTAACATTTTGGGTCATTGCGATGTTATAAACGCTGATGTTGTTGCTGCGTTTGACAGTGAACTCGTGAGTGGCGGGATGGGTACGACCGACACGGCAGATGTTGCGGCGCGGGCTCAAAATGTTCAACAGGCATAGCTGGACTGTTGATTGTTGTAAGCTAGTAATAATAACTTACCTACCTGAAGTGAAATTTATTGCCAAAAGTGAGATGGCTAAACATAGCAGCGCTACTCAATTACACTGATACTCAATGCTACTCAAATTGCGACCGTGGTAAACGTGCACCTCGGGATTGAAATGAGAAGGCAGTTGTGCAACGACTGTCACCTCGCCTTGCGGAACTTTTGCCTTTTTTCTACACTGTACATGGCGTACAGCAGTCTGGGATTACCAAAATATTTGAAACATTCAAATGATAAAAAACAACGCCTTACAATTGCTGAGTTTTTTCAATTTTATATTTTCAACTTCACTGTGCGCTGTCGATGCATATGAAGCCTCATGATTTCAAAAAGTTTCTAGAAAGGTAGTGCATTTCGTACCTTGTGATACTCTGGTAAGAATAAACTTTCTGCTAATGCTGTTTTAAAATTATATACGCTCAAAACCAATTTAAAAGACCACTTGTTCTCCTGAGTTGCCAAAAACCTAATTTTTTAGGCTCCGAAGATGACATAATAAATGTGTGATTAACTGCTCCAAAATCGAAATTTTGCTGCTCACAAAAACTGCTCCCACATCTGTTTCAGCTGTCTTACCCGTGGTAATGGCAAATGAAGGTTTGTTTGTTTTAGCCGGGATTTTGCTAAAACCAGGTTAACTATGAGTGGGCTATACTGTTGTGCAACCTAAGGAGCCATAAACACAAAATGCAAGCTTAGTTAATTGAAAAGATTGATTTGTTATAATAACGCTGACACAGTTGTTTTATCACAAACTTCACTAAATAAGCCGTATAATGAGAAAAAGAGAATAATGATGTGACTCACTAGTGACTTTCCCTCACTGAACCTGATGTGTATTATGGGTAGTTTGTTGCGATTGGCCGAGGCTGAAAAAATCCAACTCGAATTAAACAGTGAATTATAAGGCCTACAGAATGAGCTATTTGCTCAAATTTAATGTGCATTCTTTTCATAGCAGTAAGAATTGTGTGGTAAACGATAAAAGTTACGAACAAACAAGGAAACATAGAAGCAATTAGTGTGGCTATATGCTGGCTGATCTTACATAACACAGCCATTGGCATATTGGGCTTTTCTGACACGACACTGGCCAAATAACGTAGCAACACCCCCACTTACATGACCCTGTTTGTTCAGTTTATACCCAATGTTTCACGAAGCAGTTATTATTGACCGTAATAAAAGTTGCTAGAGCCTCTCATCTTGGCTGAGCACCTTAGGATGTTCCATGGCACTCTTGTTTGATGCAGTGCCCCAACCACGTTGTTCTTTGCTCCAACAGTCATCAGGTTTCACTGAGGAGCATATCACCTGTCGCCATTATGGGTGCCTTCCAGGTGACCTTGGGCACACAGCGGAATGCCAAGGTTGTAAATTAGGCATCAAGCAAGGCTGCTGGATATCGAGTGACAAGGCTGGCAAACGAGACTTGGCTTGTGGCGAAGCACATCCGTGTGCGTAATATGCAGATGTGCTCCCTGTAGTCGTTCGCAATCTGGATGTTGGCGTCAGGCTCATTGTCTGTCCCGTTTGCCTGAATTGGGTCATCAAGGCTGGGCAGGGTAACCTGCTTTTGCAGGATTTGGTCAACCAGATTCTGCAGGTCTGTGCCCATGTCTGCCGGGTTTCACAGTAAGGCATCAAGTTCTACCTTGGTTCTTGTAGTGGCTTTAACAGGAACCTCTCAAGATGACTGAGGATCTCCACGGCACCAGTCGGTAAAGCCAGATTGCGGGGGTTGCGGCACCAAGAAATGTGGCTAGGGCTACGGAGCACGTGTCTGGCTCCCAAATCAGTGGAGTCAACCTAGTGAGTCAAGGGGCACATCCTATTCTCGTCTTCGTCTCTTATCACGCTAGCGCTAATTACCGGGCCCACGCTTCGTCCGGGAACTACTGTAGCTGTCTTTGACGGCAACGTTGAAGAATTAATTGTGCTGGAGGACTGTACTCGAGAGATTACGAGTTTTCATTGAGGTTGACTGGAGCTAGCAGCGACAAAACAGGAACAGTATTTAATACCTTACCACAACTGCGGCCATTGCACGTGTTCTGCAAATCCCACTGACAAAATGTGTCACCATTGAAGCTGAGTGGCATGTTGAACAACCATACAATGTGTCTCCAAAGGAGCATGACATGATACGAAGGGGACAAGACATTTTTCCTGTTGGCCTTTAAAAGCCCAAGAAAAAAGAGTAAGAGTAAGAAAGGTCGCACCTTTAGATTATGCTTTTGCTATCACAAACTCACTGAGAAGACAATAAAGGACACAAAGTTGCTCAAATTGACAATTTGCTTGACCAACTACTGCTTACTTAGTACTTGCCCAATGCGGGTTAAAAACATGTTCACTGGCAAACAGCACTAAATGAACATGGCCGTGAAAAGATGTATTTCATGTCCCGTAATGAAATATATCTGTGTTTTGTTATTTGGCTTGTGCTAAGCTCCTGCAATATTTCAGTGCAAGATGGATGCAATTTTTCTGGTTTAATGAAAAATGTGCCTGTCTTGATGACATCATGACATACTGCCATGTGATTAATTTGATGGAAATAAGTCTAGATACCGTCAATCTTGTGAAGAAAGTGATGTTCTTGTACATATGAACGTTTGTTAGAACAAACTTGTGCTTCGCAATAAACTCAAAGAAAACACCAGCAGCAAACAAGCATCTTTCAAGGAACGTCATGGATGGGCATGGGCAAATCAAATGCCATGGTGTTTGCTTCATGGATTCATTTGTTGTCTCGTTCCTGAAAGCAGTGGGTTAGGTCAAGACCACTGTCAGTGAGGCAGGAGCAGTATACGCCTCGAGCACGGGCCTGTAGGGGCGCCACTGAAATCCCCCTACCGGCCCGTTTCGAAAGCAGCCGCGGGAGTCTCCGGCCCGCTCCCCCCTGTCGCCGTTGCTTTTGCGGCTCGTTAAAGACTGCGATTTACCATTTTTACGCGTTCGAAATACGGAATAATGTGGAGCAGGCACTCTGTTTGCAAGAGTGGTGTGTTTACGAGAGTAAAACCGTTTATGACGCGATCTTAGTGTGGTAAATTCGATCGGTATGAGCGCCAGTTGGGTGTCACAGGCCGGCGTCCCGAAGCCGGCATATGCATGCAGCTGATTGCGATTCCGCTGCCCTGAAATTTAGTGGCAGTGCCAGTGTCTCCGTAAGCCGTGTTTCCACCGATGGCCATGTTGCGGCCATACACACTGTGATGTAAATCGGACTTTGTGCGCTTGTATAATCTAGCGGAGCACTTATACCTGACAGCACGCAAGTTACGCTTATATTGATCACTACCCTGAACAAGCCAATGCGGCATAAATTTCACAAACATTTCACGAAAGAAGTACGATGGATAATGCAAAATTATACTCTGGAGTCAGCACACGACGACAAATGTTAATGCTGGGTCCTCTTGTCCTCAGGTGAGCACTCGCAAAGGAACACTTATCCTCCACGAGAAGCGCGGAGACAGGCTTATAGAGTAATCCGCTCCACGACTAAACTCTTCTTCGAAACATTGTTATATGACACGGGGAGACTGCAGAATCTAGAATAAACTGAAATCAGAGAGCCTTATCAGATACCACACTCTTCAACGAGCCCGTGTGTACAAGATTTCGGCGCACATTAAGGATCTCCAGGTGGTCAAAATTAATCCGGAGCCCTGCACTACTGGCGCGCCTTATCGTCCTCCGTTGCGTCGGCGCGTTAAAACCTACAATCAATCAATTAACTCTTCCAGCGACACGTCGTATAGCTTGTGAACTGCCTACCCTGTATTCAAAAAATGCGTCCGCAGAGTGATCAGCCGTTCGTTGAAGGCGAAAAACAACAGAAAAGTGAACACACAGCCTTGTGTGTGTGTGTGTGTGATTACTAAAACGTTTGTTCCTTGATTTCGCTCCGCATTTGTAAACAACGATAGTTGAGCAGCCCCCTCCTCCCTAGCCCCCCTCCCCTCCCCGCCCCCAATGTCTTGCCGAAATATCAGTGCGCGCATTTTCGCATCTTGTTGGTCTGAATAGTATACCTTGCTTAAACGAACGTCTTTAGCATTTCAGAAGCTGCACTTTGTTTTTTTCATTCCCGTACGACTATTCTATTTATTCCTGACTTGCAGACGATTCATTTTCCCGTGGTTTCATTAACTTATACCTTGGTGCTTGCTATAAAGCTTGATTTGGGCACATATTTGACAAGTGCACAGCCTTTGAGTGTACTTAACATTTTCGCGTGGCTTATATTCCCATAAAAGGCACAAGTTATTGTCAGCTATTGGGTTAACCACATCCCCGAAACATATTTTTCTACGACGTACATATTCGAAGCAAAGCCGCATTTGTTGTCTGCTCTGCAAAACGCACCAACCTCTTACAGTGCCAATATCAGGTCTAAACGAGGCGACAATAAATAGAATTCGCTTGTGCTGACGTGTTCGAAGGTGACAGTGGTGATATGCTGCTGCCGTCGCCGACGCCCGCAAGAGCGGCCAAGAAGCGCGGCAGAACCGCCTCCCCGGGTAGCTCTCGTTGGCGTTCGAGCGCTCTACCAAGACGCAGCTGTTTTTTTTTAAGTGCCCTAAACGTTGCAGTTTGCTTACAGACGTCACCATAACAAGTTGTTTAGTGCGCGGGAAAGGCAAAGAGAAGCGAAAGAGAACCAGAACACTGCATGACCACCTATCAGTTACGCAGCGCTAATCCCGCAAACACCGCAGAGAAGCGGCGGCAGGCGGCGCAGCGATCGCGAATCTCGAGGCGTATACAAAAGAGACCTGAAAGCTTCACCGTTTCCCTGTCGATCTTGTCGGTATAGCAGGCAAAAGAAAGATACGTGCACTGAAGGCATTGTTCTCGCCACTTTCTGCTTTAGAGCTCTACAATACTTTCAACATAGATGTTTTAATCGTGCTGCTCACCTTGAGGCCACTTCAAATAGTAGATTATTTGTTGCAGTATCTAAAAGGTGCCAATATTGACACATCCTACTACTCCTTAATGCAAGATAATGCTAATGCATGAAAAAATAATCGATGTGGTGAGACTGCAATTTGTTCAGAGATCTACATTTTGCACCTCTTGCAGCAGAATGAGAGGCAATGTCCTTTTCATTTGGCCGACATACTGTATTTGTACTTAAGATTATCACACATTTCCCTGCATACATTTACTGCTATCTGGGGTTTCACTTGCTCCGGGGCATGCTTTTACCTACTCCTTTACATCAGATAGGCCTAAGCTCGTCATTCACGTATTTATTTCTTGTCCTATAACAGTCAGTATAAATCTCGTGGATTAGCTGTGAGAAGAATCAGGAAAATGCCACCCACCAGGGCAAAAATGCAAAGACTGAGTAAAATGACCTATTTGGAGTGAAAAGAGAGAAACAGACGATTTTTTGTGTTGTAGTTTGGAGGTGCCTTTAAAAAACGGGACTAAAGCTGGAGTATTTCCATGTGCACTGCTACCACACCTTCACCACAGATTTGCTGCCCCCTTTTACTTGTCTTTGGACTGTAAACGAACTGGGAATCATAGAGACTGGTACTAAAACAAAAAAAATTGGCCGCATATCTGCTCCTTTCATTGCAAATGTCGACAAAAGACGATAGTCTTAATCGACTTTTGCCATGTAAATGCCGCCCTTCACCTTCCCACTCGCCTCTCATTTTGTTCTTTTGTTCAAGGAAAAGACATCAAAGGTTTGCTTAAATGATTTCAAATTTACCATGTTCTACTGCTCCAGGCCGGATGTCTCGATGTCAACACTGCCATATTGCGCGTGAATCTAAGCGCCCTACTTCAACGTTTATAGAACCGCGTTTCCCTACTCCACGTGTGTTTCAAGCAGAACGTGGAACCTTTCGTAACTCTTGCCGGTTGATTTCTTAAAATGATGACAGAAGCTATAATGGCGCAGGTGACAGCAGGCGACGGCGGAGTGAATTTTCTTTCTGCAGTTGATGAAGTATTTAATTTCGCAAAAATTAAGCATGTATGATGTTTTATAAAGGAACACTGCAAATATCACTTTTGTATTAATCTGTTGTCTTATATTTGCGTAATGTCTTGTTCTTCTTCAATAATGTTGACAAGTATGAACATTACACCGGACTTAGACGGGTAGATTTAGCTGTGACTATATAAGACTATTGCGCCAGCATAGGTTTACTTTGGCCGTGTGGCTGAATCGAGTCACAGACAGACAGACATACTGACAGACCAAAATTTCTGGGTTTAAGTAGCCCAAGAAAGACTATCGTCTTTAATACCATTTCCCAGAGCCACCCGGCGTGAGCGAGGGTATTTTCTAAAGGACCTGGCAGATATGCTCAAGTTGACTGCATGGCAGGAACTCTGTAAACTTCAAGATTTTGCTGCAGTTTTCTTATATGTTATTATTGCAATGTGTGAGGTTAAAATGAATTTTAACGTGTTCTAGATTTGTGTCCTAATCTGGTCCCCAGCAGAAACCTAAATTGAATGACCAAATTTGAGGCCCATATTTGTGCCTTCATGACTGCCTTTGCAGTTTTTGCTACCATAGGAAGACAATAGCAGGACATTTTATTTCCAGTTGTGTTCGATATAGCTGATCTTTTTACTGTGAGTTATCTTTTCATGCTTGATTCTTGATGACTGAGTTTACTTGAATCAGAATAATATGTTCCTTTTTTCACTGACATACCGAAGACTCAGTGGGCCGACTGCAGTTGTGCATTTCTAGTCACACTCATAGCAGTTTTGTGGCTATTTATGAATGGAGTACATATTTCTCTAAAATTACAACTTGTATTTACAACACACTGAGCTTAGTAGGGTGCCCAGGAAGCGCCCATTTGTTCCATAAGTTGCAGACACCACGCTACTTTTCTCAATAAAGTTGGGACTGGTTTGTTCTTGCAAGAAATACTTATGCATTTTACCAAAGTGTCCTTTTTTATCTTTGGCATATAGCTGCTCCATTGCACTGTGACTAGCAAAAGATGTATGAATGCTCGTCTTGTCACTTCATTAATGCAACACAAGCATTTTTGTTGTTTTGCATAAGAATAACTTACTCAGCTTGGGCAAAGTTCTTCACAACTGTATAAATTTTGCTGGTAAATGAAATTTTGATTATATATTTGCAGTTGGCTGTACTTTTTGAGAAGCTCGCCTTTATTTAAGATGCCTTGTCATTTTTTGGAATTGGCAATGATGGAAGTTCTGGAGTTCTCTTATCGTAATAAAAATGTGAAACACTAGACTTGTGATGCGATCTGTGTATGTATGACTTCATGGTGTGCTTTATGAAAATTGCCAACCAATTGGAGAATTTTTGGACTGGGGAAAATCCATGTAAAAATAAATGTTACCGGCGGCATTGGCCCTTTGTTGATGTAGGCATTGTAAGAGTGTCGGAATGAAGAGTATTCATTTCGTGGCCCAAAAACTGGTTTGTAGGTCAAGTAGCTCGCAGTCAACCTATTTTTTGATGTTTTCATTCAATGTTGTTAATTTGTGTCTCACTCTTTATCCCAGGGGTATTTCAAGTGACTGCAAGGAGTTCCTGTTTGAAGGGAAGTTTTATTCCTGCCTGGCTTGTCTACAGCAGAAACAGCAGGGTGCCCTTGTCAAAGCTGGTGCCATTAAGATGCCTCACACATGTGCAGTTGGCAAGGAAGCCTTCTGTGGAAGACGAAACCTGGACACCCACGTGAGAGCGCAAATTGATGAGAAGCCTTACAAGTGTAACGTATGTCAGAAGAGCTTCACTAAAAGAAAGGCCTTGTTACTCATGAAAAATTGCATTTTGGCAAGAAGCCTTATGAGTGTGGCTTGTGTAAAAAAAGCTTTACTAAAAAAAGCAGCCTGGTTGATCATGAAAGATCGCATTCTGGGGAAAAGCCTTACGTATGTGGCATCTGTCAGAAAAACTTTACTAAAAGGAGCAACATGGTTGCTCATGAAAGACTGCACTTTGGCGAGCAGTCCTACGTGTGTAGCACCTGTCAGAAGAGCTTTCGTCGAAAAGGTGACCTGGTTAAACATGAAAAATCTCACTCTGGTGAGAGGCCGTACGAGTGTGGCCTTTGCCACAAAAACTTTGTTCAAAAAGGCAACCTGCTTGCGCATCAAAGATTGCACTCTGGTGAGAGGCCCTATGCATGTAGCACCTGTGAGAAGAGCTTTAGTAAACGTGGTGACTTGTACAGACATGAAAAATTGCACTCTGGCGAAAAACCCTTCTTGTGTAGCTTGTGCAACAAAAGCTTTGCTCAAAAAGGCAACTTGGTTGCACATGAAAGATTGCACTCTGATGAGAGGCCCTATGTCTGTAGCACCTGTCAGAAGAGCTTCACTAGTAGATACGTGCTGGTTAGGCATGAAAGAACGCACTCCGGTGAGAGGCCCTACATGTGTAGAATTTGTCAGAAAAGATTTACTAAAAGTACCGGCTTGGTTAGGCATGAAAAATTGCACTCTGGGGAGAGACCTTTCGTGTGTAGCGTCTGTCAAAAGAGCTTTACTCAAAAATGCCACCTGGTTACTCACAAAAGATTGCACTTGGTGGAGGAGGCCTTGCGTGTGCAGAATCTCTCAAAAGAGCTTCACTAGAAAAGGAGACATGGTTGCTCACTAAACATTTCGGTCTGAGAGTTCTGTATCAGTGGACAGTGTATAGAGAACATTAAATTTTGTCCTTACAGTACTTTCTGTCGTGTTGGTGTATTAAAGTATTTTTGCTTAATAAACGCGCTCATATTGGTCATATAGATTTTTTTATTCGCCACATTGTGCACATATCTGCACTTAAATCGCATATACTATGGCGTGCCTGTAGTGCAGATTGTCTGCAGCAGCTATAGCATTGCAAAAATGATCTTCAACAATCCTGTTTTCTGCACAGCAGAGCCTGACCTCCGAACTGCAAGAGCTTGCTGACAAAAGATGAGAATTGGCTGAGGAAACTGAAGTCCAAACATGCAGAACATGCTAAGTGTGCCTAGTAGATACATGGTCATGCACCTTTGATATGGTGGTTTTGCTTCTGACATGATCACTTACCTTTTATACAGTGGTTAGTTGCATTGAAGTGTTGGTCATGGAACGAATACTTGGCGTCATTTTGTTCAGTTTGTGTGATCCTGCATGTAACAGATCCATGTAAATGTGACAAAAACAACAGACAAGCATTAAAAATGCCCGTAAAGTTTGTGTCTTACAACGAAAAGCAGCCAAACCATCACCATTAGAACTGTCGAATACTTCGAAATATATGAATGTTAAAACTCGTGCATTGTAGGCTATCATATTTGTTGTGTTCTGGCAGGCAGCACAAATGGACTGACGCAAGAGGCAGGCTATACAAGACATGCACACTTCAGAAGGCTCCCAGTAAAACATATCGAGGCTGATGCTGTAAAAGGGTTCATCAGGGATCTCAATGAGCTCCAAGAGGTGAAGAGAAGCATCCGTACAAGGTGAACTTATCAAAGATATGTCACGAGCACACCGTCTGATGCTGTTCACCCCAAATGTGAAGATAGCCAAACGTGGGACACGTAATCATTCTCATTGTCATCAGGGGCGTCAACAGGATAGCGGGACAAGCAGTCGGCATCCTGATGCAAAACAGCAAAAAGTACTTTTAGAGTTCCTGAATGCATCAGCAAAGCCTTTTTGGTGGATACTTCAGTGATGAAAGCCAACAAATGCAGGGTACATCACAGGAGGGCCGATTGTAGAGGTACATATTTTCACGGTAGAAACAAAACTACTTGTAGAATCGTTTTTATACACAGGCGAACTTGTTCCCACAAGCGAGCTGCAACGTCTAGCCCTGGCCAAACTCTCAAACTCTTCCACCTTCGCTTCTTCTCTGGCCCCCTTTCTTCATCTTCCCAAGTTATCAGCTGCTACCCCCCCATTGGGTATGTGGAGAAACAAGAGCACTTGGTTGATGCCTGCCTTGGGCATGGCAATAACATTCAGACACACTGCGAGCCATGGCACTGCCACCCTCCTCGATGGCATCAATCTGATGCCACTTGTTGGAAAACAAGAGGATAATCATAACTACGTAGTTACGGCGTCAGCATGGGGTCTGCATGTAAAATCCAAGCACCCGAACAGTCAGCGCCGTGTCACTGGGCGTAATACTGTTTCAGGCATACAACATGTACAACTTCTGCGTGAGATTCGCACCTCTGAGATCAAAACGTGTTTCCTTCTGGGACCATGACGTAGCTAATGTCTGATAGATGGGACAGAACCGTATAGGGCTCAAAGCAACACCGCAGTTGCTTCTCTGAAAGTCCGCAACGGCGAACAGGTGTCCATTCCCAAACGAGATTGCCGGGTCCGTACTCCACATTGTGACATCCGGTATAATAGTGTCGGGCATTGATTTCTTGCTGTGTGCAAATTCTAAACCGTGCCAGCTGGTGAGCCTGTTCGGCTCTCTGCATCAGGTGTTTAATATTTTCGTCCGTTATCACACTGTTGTCAACAGGCAGCATTGCATCTAGCGTTGTAGTGACCTCACGACTGTGCACAGGTTCAAATGGAGTAAAGCAGGTAGTTTCCTGCACAGCCTGATTGTAAGCGAAGGTGGTGTAGGGAATAATTTCGTCCTAGGTCTTGTAGTTAAGGTCGATGTACATGGACAGCATATCTGCTAATGTTCGATTAGGGTGGTCCGTCGAGCCGTTTGTTTAGGGTGGTAAGTGGTACTTTTCCGATGAGTGCTGTGCGTCAACCAGAGAATGTCTTGCATAAACTCTATGGTGAAAACGGTGCCACGGTCTGTTATAACAGTGGGTGCGCCATGGCGGCAAACGATGTTGTAGAGAAAAAATGTGGCCACCTCTGCAGCAGTTGCTCGTGGAAGTGCTGCCGTCTCAGCGTACCGCGTCAAATAATCTGTAGCAGCAACAATCCACTTGTTCCCCAATGATGACGTCGGGAATGAACTGAGTAGATCCATCCCAATTTGGCGAAATGGTGCATCCGGCGGATCCAGCGGATGTAGTAGACCTGCGGGCTTGACGGTTAGTGTCTTGCGTCGCTGACAGTCGCGGCAGGCCCTCATGTACTGCTGCACTTATGCTAGTAGTTTTGGCCAGTAGTATTTCTGATGGCTCGGTTCCTCGATTGCACGCACAAGGTGCGGCCTGCTACGTTGCAGGGTAAACAAAAGGTGGAGCCGTGAAGCGAAAGTTGACAGTTGCCGCCGCCACTTTTTTTGGAGGAGGCGCCACTGCTGTGGGACAGCTACGGGAATTTGGAAAACGACGGTGGACGATACGGACGTGCGGAGAGCAGCTGTGACACCGACGACGGAAGTGGATAAGTGTTTGAATTTTGTTATTTCAGTTTTAGATTGGTAAAGCGTTAGAAAAAACATTAAGTTTTAGTCGTTAGGGTTAGCTGGAAAGGAGCAGCAGTGGTCATGATTAGCATAGGAAAATGCATGAACCAAATCTGACAAATGTTTTTTACACGTGGTTTTGCTTTTTGAGTAGCGTGGACTCCACGGGAGAATGCAGCAGTGAATAAGGTTCGAGTTGGGCATGCCTGGGCATGTGAAGTAACATGCCACCAAAGAAGAAGCCGGATGTGGGGTGCCAGCGCGAATACCCGCTCGAACATACGTGGTTCAAGTCGGTCGAGGAAGCGGAAGGGCAATATTTTATGTGCATAGTGTTTGCTGGCGTCGCGCCTCAACCGGCTTGAGGCAGAAAAGCAGCAGCTTCGGGTGCACGTTGGCGAGTTGCAAGAGGAGGTGAAAGGTGAACGGAGGCAGCGGGAGGCGCTTGAGAGGGTAGCTCCAAATGGAGGGCAAGCGAGCGATGAGGGACGCCATTGCGGCCAAGAATGGCGTACGCAGCAACACAGGCGCGCCGAGTGGGCTTGGCCCCGAGGAAAACGATGGTGGACAGGGCAGTGCTGGTCACCGTGGGAGTGCCAGTGCGGCCACAACAAAGGAGGGTAGCGAAGCCGGAGACGAGGCCGAAAAGGGTCCGAGCGACAAGGAGGTCGGGCTGACTCACTGGCAGCCAGAGCAGGTGACCGCGCCGGGGGCAGCCAAAAAAAGGGAGGGGCGCATGGGGATCATGGCAGGTGATTTGAACATGCCCTACTCCGAGCGGGAGATTAGGGGACGGGTGAGGGGAGACAAGAGAGTGCAGATGCGACAAGATGTGGGAAAACATGCAGGGGCAGAGCCTCGTGGTTACCATAATTACCCGATTCTAACACTTTCCCGATTCTAACGCGCACCCGATTTTCCTGGCAAAAAAAAAACGAAAAAACTTGCACCTCCGATTGTAACGCGCACGGAACTTTGTGAGCAAGAAAAACAAATGCGAGACAAGCCGGCGATTTATTTCTCGAAGTAATCTCACTCATCTCACTCTTCGTCGCTCTCCGCTGACCACAACATCTCGACCTTGGTGCCGTCAAGCACGTTCGCGATGCCGCACTTCTGAACAAACGTTCAACCATGGTTGATGGGATCGTGGCCCACGCCTCGCACGCCCATTCCGCGGGCTTCTCCAGAAGCGCAGTGCTTCAGCCGACCGCTCGTTTCGAACGCATGAAAGCCGCTGCTGCCATTGCTGTTATCAAGCGTGCAAGTGGAATGATTTGACGATTTGTGTGAACACCGATAGAAAAGCCTAGGCGCCTACGCTTCCTGCGTCCAAAAAATCATTGCTATAAGCTTTGGCGCCATCTTGAGATGGCGATGGGTGGGACGAAATTTTCGCTGTTTCGGCAGTTTTGGTTTCGTATCCGGTTCTAACGCGCATCAATTTTTCGACCTATTTTTCCGGAAAAAAAGTGCGCGTTAGAATCGGGTAAGTGCGGTATAGCCGGAGGGACTAACGCATTTTGGAGGGAAGGGGGACGGGAGTGATAAAGCAGCTGGAGAAGGGAGTGAGGGAACTTAGAAATGTGCAGGTCGTCTTGAGCACAGCACCCGAGAGTATTGGGAAAGGGGTGCATGTGGAGAGGGAGGTGATGGCTGTGAACAGAGAGATACAGGTAAGATACAGGAAAGGTGATGGATTTCGCAGTCGTTGACATCAACATTGATGTCCGACAAGTGGGCTGGAAAAGGGCGTTCCAGCGGGATGGAGCCCACTTCAGCGGGCAGGTGGGAGAAGCCATCGGGCGGCGAGACGCAGCGCGAGCAGTGGCTTTTTTTAGGGGAGCCGAATGCCTTTTTGAGGAGGGAGTAAACGGGAACAAAAAGGGATAGGTCGGTACAGGCGGGTGCAGGTCGAAGAAAGGGGAGATGCCGGTGTGTAAATAAGAGAGGGCGAGAACTGAAGATCTGGTACATAAACATGCAGGGTGGGAGGAAATAAAAGAAATTTGTGGAGATTCGTGAGCAGCTAGAAGAGGAAGATATCCAGGTATATGCAGTGACGGAGACACCTAAGGGACCTGGAAGAACCTCCGGTAATCTGAGAGTATGTATGGGAAGGTTGCAATAGGACGGCTGGGTCAAGAAAAGGCGGAGGAGTAGGTATGCTTATACGACAGGAGGCAAATTGGAAAAGAGTGAAAGACTAAAGTGCATGTGTGGGTGATAGGGATGGTGGGAGGTAGGGAGGTGTCTTTAGGAGTGTCGTACCTGTGGACGGGTAAGGAGATTAAGGAACAAAATGAAAACCTGGCGTGCCTAAAAATGGACGTTCAGGACTTGGAACGATCTGGGGAAGTACTTTTGGTAGGGGACAGAAACACTAACATTGAAGATCTGCACGGGTACACAGACAACAACGGACATCTGAGGCTGGATATGTGTGAGGAACAGAAGCTGATCATAGGGAATTCCAAAAATGCGAATGCCAAATCACGTGGGAGTGTGGCAGGAGATAGTCGAGTATCGACAACTGCCTCCTCTAGGAGGGGCTTTGTGCATGGTTGGATGGAATGAGCATAGATGAGGAAGAGGGTAACAGTCTGGCAGTGACCACAAGAATATACAGCTAAAGTTTGGGAAACTGGGCCGACCGGGGCAGCACACAAAGTTAAGCAGTATAAACAAATTGCGGCTATAGCCAAAAGTATAGAGGCCGACATAAAAAGAAATCCTGGAAAAATATGGGAATATGACAGGCTCATGACGGGCAGGAAAAAAATTGTCAAGACAAAGAGGGCAAATCAATGGAAAGGGAAGAAAACGTCTAGAAGCTGGTGGAATGCAAAATCAAGGAGGCTATGGAGAGGCGTAAACAGGCGTCTAGAGAACACAGGCAGGCCAAGAGGGCAGGGAGGCAGCAGGAAGGGGCGGGCATAAAATGGGAACAATATAAGCAAAGAAAAGTGGCAGTGCAACTGTTGGTGCAGGCGAAGATTAAGGGCCACAGTGAGCGACGGGTGGCGCAAATACGAGGGAAGGGTAGAGATGCGCCGGAAAAGTTTTGGAACCATGTGCTGGCATTAGGAAGCGCACAGGACACGCAGAAGGTGGTACTATAGAAAACGAAGCGGGGCAGATGTTCAAGGGAGAGGAAGTATTGGCATACCTACACAAAATCATCACGGAGAAGTTCGGTAAGGTGGATGAAGAGGCCCCGCAGCGACACAGAGATGCCGCGACGGGTAAGCCAGAATGTCTGGAGATGGATGGGGACAAGCTGAAATGGAAAAGAGCAGAGGAAAATGTCCCCAAAAATACTGCGGTAGGCACGGATGGGATACCGATGGAGTTGATCAACCAGTTAGGACCAAAGATCAAGGAAAAGCTACTACAAGTCATCAGCACGGGGATAAAAAAAGAAATACCGGACACGTGGCATACTAGCAGGATGAGCTTAATCTATAACGGCAGAGGCGACAAGACTAAACGTAGCTCGTATAGGCCAGTCACCGTCACGGCCGTGCTATATAGGTTGGCAATGCAGGCAGTGAAATTTGAACTAGAGCAGTGGGTAGAACAGAATAGAGTGCTAGGGGAACTTCAAAGTGGTTTTCGAAAGGGCAAAAGACTAGATGACAACCTATTTGTAGTGAGTCAATGCATAGAGGTGGCGAAGATGCAAAACTCACCTTTGTGGTTCACCTTTGTGGACATTAAAGCGGCTTATAATAATGTGGACAGGGAGCGGCTATGTAGTATCCTGGAGGACGAGGGAGTAGGGGAAGAATTTATTAACTTACTCAGGGAGCTATACCGGGAAAACCAAGTGCGAATAGTGTGGGAGGGGATAACGTACAATAGGGCAGTATACACCTTTGTCAGTTTGAAACAAGTTTGAAACAAGGAAGTCAGTTTGAAACAAGGATGCCCTTTCTGTCCACTGCTGTTCATCATCTACATGGCGGGTTTAGAAAGGAAGCTAGAGGGCAATACGCTGGGACTCGATTTATCATACATTAAATATGGGCAAGTGGTGGAACAGCGAATCCCAGGATTAATGTATGCAGACGACATAGTGTTGATGGCGGATGACCGGATAGGTATGCAGGGCCTGATGGATATGTGCGGATGGGAAGCAACTCACCTTTGGCTATCCCTTAGGGGAGAGAAAAATCAGGGATCATGGTATTAAACGACCACAAGGAGCACAAATCGGTATCAGTTCAACCAGTGTACAAATACCACGGGTAAAGGAGTATAAATATTTAAGAGTATGGCTTAATGACAGCGCAGATTGCACGCATGCGGATGGGGCCCACCTTAAAACAAAAGGAAGAATGAACGTGGCTATAATGAAACAGCACTGTGGGGCTACAACAAATACGAGGTGGTAAGGGGAGTCTGGAAGGGGATCATGGTGCCAGGATTGACTTTCGGAAATGTGGTTATGTGCTTGAAGTCAGAGACCCAAGCGCGCTTGGAGGTAAATCAGAGGGCAGTTGGAAGGCTGGCCCTAGGGGCCCATAGCAAAACTACGAATGAAGCAGGTACAAGGGGATATGGGCTGGTCGTACTTTGAGGCAAGGGAGGCGCAGAGCAAGTTAAAATTTGAGGAGAGACTATGGGACATGGAGGAAGAAAAATGGGCCGCGAGAGTGTTTAGGTATCTGTATATGAGGATCATGGGCACACGATGGAGACAGAGGACCAGACGGCTTACCAAGTGGTACGGGAATTCAGTAGGGGAAGGTGGGGTAAACACAACAGTTTAAAAGCAGGTAAAAGCAGCAGAGACTACAAATTGGGTACAGCGAATGGAAGGGAAAAAAACCCTGGAGACTGATAGAACAGAAACTAGCAATCAGGAAGGAAGGTTTTTATGCCAACACGCGAGGCAGTGCATTGATTTTTGAAGCACGGGCGGGTGTCTGAGAACACGGGAATACACGGCTAACTACAGGCAACACGACGAAACGTGTATGCTGCGGCTGGGATGAGGAGACCGTAGAGCATATTGTCGCAGACTGCACACAGATATGACCGCGGCGGCACGATGGGGAAACGACGTTGACGGAGGCTTTCGGATTTGGGGCGAGGGGGAGCCTCAACTTCAGGGCTATAGAGGTGACGAAGAGGCGGCTGGAGTAGTGGTGGAAGAAAAGTAGGGAAGAGAGTGGGACGTAAGGAGAGGAGTGGGACATATACCGAATTAGGAATTATAACAGAAGGGGGGGGGATAAACAGGTGTGCAAGGGCAGGAACAGGGGAAGCGATGGGAGTTTAAAATCCATGGGGGAGGGTGGCTAACCCTTAGGTTAGTTATTGGTAGGGCAAAGAAGTAGAACACAGACAGATCGGTTGGTAACAACAGACGTCCCGATACTGAGGGAGGGCCTCTAATCATCATCATCAGCTCTCCCTTCGAGAAGGCGCCGCGAATCAGTACGGGACGAGTTTTTAAAGCAAAAGTTTTTTCCTCTACCCCCAAGGGTTCTTTCGCGACCGTTGGTGTCAAAGGAAAACTCCAGCGAACAAATAAAAGAATTTACTTTACTGGCACCACGAGGAATCGAACCTGGAACTAATAAAGTAAGAAAGCCAAAGCCCGTTCGCTTACCGATGTAGCTACGGGCCCACGCTGAGACGGGGAAGACAAGGGATGCGCTCACCAAGCACATCTAGGGGTTTAACCCCTGCATTCTGGCTGAAAGCCACGCGATAGTGATTTAAGGAAGCTCACACCAACCCATGGCATGTCACTTATAGTACGCCAATATGCTAAAGCCAGTGGCTTCCAGTGTTCACATAAAAAATCTGAGCTCCTAATCCGCCCTCACGCCAAACGACACCTCAAAGAACACATTCACATACTCCTTGATGGCCAGACCATCACTCCAAGCCCCAGCATCAAGATTCTGGGCCTAAACCTTCAGGCAAACACCAAGAGTGACGTATCCTTGCAGCGCCTCAAACACAGCATCAATAAAATCATACACATGATCAGTCCAGTTGCCGCCAAGAAGCGAGGCCTCACGGAATCCGATACCTTTCGATTAGTTCAAGCTTTTGTCCTCTCGAGAATCACTTACGTCAACCCCCTGCCTTCTTTTCGGCAAGGAGGACATAAAGACGCTTTACATAATGATGAAAAAGGCGGTTGAGCAAGCCATTGGTCTTCCTATGAGTGCGGCCACAGAGAGGCTGCTTAGCACGGGGCTCTACAACACGATGGAAGAGCTCATAGAGGGTCATCTGTCTATCCAGAAGCTCCAGATGAGCAGAACTGCGGCGGGTCGCCGTATTTTTCGCCAGATTGGCTGGGCTGCACAGAATGTCACTCCGCTTGATGCACTCCTGGACTTTTGCTGACAAGAACTAAAGATGCTCCCTTTGCTTAGAAATATGAACCCCTCTCACACGACGAGGGTCGCCGACAAGCATGGGCTCAAGCGCTCAACACCACCCTCGGTGGGGATCATGCAGTTATCTACACAGACGCCTCCCACCATCGAGGGCAGCAGTACGCCATCATCGTGGCTACCTCTAGGACCAACCTCGTTGCTTGTGCCTCACTCAAGACCGAAGACATGACGGCAGCAGAAGAGGCAGCCATCGCCTTGGCTATCACTCAGGCAGGGGTTCGTAAGGTAGTAATCGATTCCCAACAAGCCTAGCGGAATTACCAGTCGGGTTTGGTTTCCAGGCGTGCATTACGTGTGCTAAAAAACCACTCCCCAAATGGTTCCATTCAGCTCATCTGGACACCCTCTCACGCTTCCATGGAGGGCGACGAATACGCCCATCAAGCCTGCTCTTTTACCCCCCGTGCAATGGAGCTGCAGCGAGGAAAGTCACCCGCTTGTCTCGTTCAGGGACATAACCCAGCATTATCGCCTTCTGAGACAGACCCTACTTTCGCCTTACCCTGACCTTTCCATAGAACAACAAGCTACCCTACGGCTCGTACAACCCGGCTCCTTCCCACACCCGACGCGTCTTCACTTAATGCACCCTGAATGGCTGCTGATGCTGAATGTAAAATTTGCTCAGAAGTAGGAATACTCTGCCACATAATCGGGGTGTGCGACTTGAGCCCTGAGTACACTCCTCTCTTTCCCTCAACTACCGAACAAGAGCAATGAGAGATGCTGCTGTCCAGCCCCTCTCTGCCTACCCAGCTTCAGCTGGTATCAAGAGCACTGGGCGACGCGGACTGAATATGGGCTACAGTGAAGAAGAACCACTCCCCTGGGCCGTTCAGACATCTGACTAGAAGTATTTCCTCCTCCTCCCTCCTGCTTGCCCTGCGTCTATGCCGCCGATCTTCGTCGCCTCCGTCCGCGACGGCATCGACGGAGAAGTGAGATCGTCTAACCCCGGGTTTGAGCTTTAGTTTTATAAAAAAGGGTGTCCACTCAGTGCTACACCAATACAACTCAACCAACCACCGTTCGTGCAGTCATGCATTTATTTCACCTTCCCGAGAATGATCTTTTCGAAGTAATAGAGGGTGTGGTTAAGTGCAATTCACTTCTCTGGTTTCAATATATTTGTAGGGCGATGTGAGTGAATTTAAGTGACAGTCGCATGGTAATCATTGTGGGTGCCCTTTACAGCTTTGCTTTCCAACCACGTTCACATGGTAAAGTGACGCTATTTTTTTTTTACTGCGTCGGAGAAATTCTGCACCTCGCTTACACGGCCTGTGACCTCACATGTGGAAGGCCCTTTTCAGTTTGTGCCTGGTACTATGCCGCGCAACTTTTGCGTGCCACAAACGCAAGGAAAAGCCCACTGATATGGTATCACGAGTTTCCCGTGCGACGTAGAGTGCCGTAAAGCATGGCTAAAGAACATTTGTCGACAAGGGATAACTGGAAAGAAGCATGAGGGAGCTACATGGCAGGTCATTGGTGTGTTCACGTCATTTCAGCGACGGTGAGTATCAGAAGTCCACAAAGCTCAAGATATTGCTTCCAACAGCTTTTCCGACTTTTCCCGACTCTGAGTTGCAAAGCCTTAATGCAAGGTAATGCAACCGACTGAAGCAATATACGGGTTAGTCAAAAGCCTTTACAACAGCACCCAGAGATACCCGACAACGCATGTAACTTGGTCTTTGCAAGCTGACGTGCAACTTTGTTAGAAAAGTCCAGAGGTCAGGTATACCCGGTACCGACGCTTGTTATCAAATCTTATACCCCATCTTTTGAAATGTCGGGAACTGACGTGCGACAGGGATGATCAAGGCCACAACGAGGAACTCTGCAAAGCGTTTCTGAGGAAATTGTTGTGGCCACTGCTGGCGAACTGGGCCGGAGACCTAAATGCAACTGTAGAGTGGATGAAACTCGCCTACAAGCCTCTATGACTGGAAGGTGCTGCAATTTTGAGGGCAACGAGGCGCTTTCCGTGGCTGCACATAATCTAAATAAAGAAGTGAACTTGACTGAACCTTCTTTGATCTTGTTCTCTCTTTTCTTGTTATTGCCATTACTCAATTCACACCCAATAAATTTTTCTTCACAGCATCATCTTTATATAGAAATGCAAACACGTCTACAGTGGGGTTGAGCGTTCGATCCATGTAGGCTTCGACCTCATTTTTTTACAAAGCTTGAACCGAAATGTTCTATCAAAAATTAGTGCCCTTCCACTCTGTGAAGAAGGACGACCTGCAAAGCTGGACGCAGGCCACGGAGTGCAGAACACAAAAAACACGTTTATCGTAATTTGCGATCGGGCATATTTCCTAGCCAATTAGCTGAATGGACCTCTGAGGGATCCAAGCTTTGTTCTTGCATATATACATGGAACTGCCAGTGTCCCTTCCGCGTCATAAGCATCTTACTGTTTGTGTAAGGCTGGGTTCAGATTGTTGCTGCAACTGTCGTAACCACTTTAAATGAATGACGTCATTTCAAGTCTCTGCCAACCGTACTGCGTGAGATGGCATTTTTTACGTCCATACATCATGATACGGGTTTTCCACCGGTGATCTGAACATAGCCTAACACACAAACCCAATCCGCTCTACCACTAAGGACTCCGGACAGGTCCCATTGGGCCGTTTAATGTCCGCGTTTAAATCTCGCACCAGCACAACGGACATGCCATCCATCAGTACGGGCATGAAACCTATAGCTGCGCATGCACGCCTCCCCTCCTCCCTCCCACTATTCTCCACTACAAACTTGTGCACGCATAAACCGGCAACCGGTCATGTGCGCGTGCTTAGAATCTAAGTGACGGACGCCGTCGAAATATCTCCTGAAAGCCCTCTGAAGAAGTGATATTGGCTCACACCGGCGTTCCAAGCGGGTAATTTGCTGTTTATCCGGGAGGGATCCTCCGCTACTCCACGAGCTGAACTTGAGGCGGTGACGGCGCTGCCAGCAGCTTTCCGTTGTTTTTGCACTCATTAGTGCTTGTGTTCGGGCCAACGCTTCGATTCTTGCTCTTCTTCCTCCAAAGGAACGGCATGCATCCGTCCCGTAACGGTTTAAAACCTGGGAGCCCTTGAGCTCTATTCTCGCGTACAAACATGTGGCTGTCCATTTTCGTTCACTCGCATGCATCTTACTGTGTGTGTAAGATGTCTGTGTAACACAACAACCTACACCCGAACCACTTGATTGAGGACAGCCGACTAACCGTATTGAGCCATGTGAGTTCCAACTTTAAATACCAGCATTTCATCGGTAGCGGCATGAAGCCTAGCTGTGCGTGCACGCCCCCTTTTTCTACCCGCAAACCGTGCACACATAATCCGGCAACCGTCAGAAGGCCTTCCAAGCTGAAAAAGAAATATGGGCTCAAGACGGCGTTACAACTAGGGAAGTTTCTCTTCTACCGAGAGGGATTCGCACATGCTTGGCGAAGTGAAAATTTTAGTGGAAACGGCAACGGCGTGTTTCGGTCGTTTTGGGGGGCAGCCCATTGGCAGCCGTTACCTGGGCTTCGCGGGAGAGAGAGAGAATCAACTTTATTGAGCCCAATAAGGTATTGGCACGCAGGCACCGGATGGGGTGGAACCCTCTTCTCGGGTCCCATATGCGTCTAGCAGCTCCTGGCCCCTGGCTGCAAGCGCGAGGTGGATCGTCAGGTCGGGGCTAGACAGCAAGGTCTCCCATCGCTCTCGGGGGCTCGGGGTCAGGTGTTGGAATAGGGGTGGGGGGCGGCTGGATCTCACGAGACTCGCACTCAACCAGGACGTGCGCCAGAGTGCCTTGTCTGTCCTTGCAGAACGGGCAAGTACTCTCGTACCTGTCCGGGTACGTCTTGTTTAGAAGTGTGGGATGCGCTAGCGCCCCCGCCTGTATTCTTCGCACAACGGTCTGCTGTTTTCGGCTCAATTGCGGGAGAGGCCTGGGGAATCTGCATCTGCGCTCTCTGTACATTTCAGTAATTTCTTTGTAGCTCATGACGGGGCGCAGCTGCGCCTGCTCGTCCTCGACCCGGACGGACAACTCTCGGGCGTGGTGCTCGGCGAGTTCGTTTCCTGCCACCTTCGAGTGAGCTGGCACCCACACGAACTCTAAGGCTCGCCTCGGAGGCCTTCGCTTGGACAATATCGCATGTGCCGCGGGGGACACCCTTCCTTTTCAGAAGCTGGCGTACGCCTTCTCAGAGACCCTCGGATGTGTTAGCACGAGGGACACGGCAACTTCCTCTGCTTCGATCGATTCGGTCGTGCGAACCGATGCGCAGGTCGCCAGGGTGTATATGGTGTTGACCGCGGCCGTAGCCTTGGCTCCACACTTGGGAAGCGCAGCGTCCGCGTAGAGGACGTCGGGATCCTCTTCGAGCTGGCGGGTCAGCGCCCTGGCCCTTGCGGACCGCCTCCCTTCGTTTTTCCCGGGCTGCATGTTCCTGGGAAGGGGCTTGGTCTTTACGATGTCCCTCCACTCGGCAGGTAATGTCTCGGTGTATAGTTGCGGTTCGATGCTCCATCCCACCTTGCGCAGGACGGCCCGTCCGTGTTCGATCTGACTTAGTCTGATCCTTTGGTTAGAGAGGTGGGCCTCCACCATTTCGTCCACCATGTTGTGCCTGCCCATGCCCAGCACTCCCACGGCGAGCTTGGTCGCCTTTCTGACCACCGTGTCCAGGGCCTCACGGTCCGCCTTCGTCAGCTGGAGATCTGGGGCAGAGTAAGTGATGCGGGACACGAGGAACGCCTGCACCAATTTCAGGGCGTCGTCTTCCTTGATTCCTCGGTTCCTGTTGGTGACTCTTATGATCATGCTCGAGATCTGCTCGGAGACGGTCTTGATCTTGTGCGTGGCCGCGGTGGCCTTGCCGTCGTCGCGCAGCAACAGACCCAGGATGGTGACCTGCTGCGTGGGCTCGATCTTCGTGCCGTCGATCGTGACGATCACGTTTGGCGGCGGTTTCTTCTTGGGCCTACCTGGCTGCACCATCAACAGCTCCGACTTCTGCGGGGCACAGCTCAGCCCGCAGGTCTCGGCGTACTTGTGGATGGTCGTCGCCGCCCTCTGCAAAGTTTCCTCCACCCAGGTTTCGGAGCCGTGGACGTCCACACCGTGATGTCTGCGTAGAACGCGTGGTCCCCCGCTAGATCTCTTGGAGTAACTTGGGCAGGGGCAGGAGGGCCAGGTTGAAGAGCAGTGGCAACAAGACCGACCCTTGCGGAGTGGCCCTGTCTCCGAGCTTAATCGGGTCGGACCGTTCCTCTCCTATCCTTATGGTTGCCGTACGCTTTATCAGAAAGTTCTTGACGTAGCTGTACGTCCTGCGGCCGCAGCCCGTCTTGCGGAGGTTCACGAGCACGCTTCCATGGGACACGTTGTCGAAGGCCCCCTTGAGGTCCAACGCAAGTATGTCTCGGGGCGAGTGTCTCGTGGCCTTCTTGAACACCAGTTCGTTTAGATGGAAGGAGGACGTCTTGGGTGCACAGGTGCTGGCGGAACCCGTACATAGTAGCCGGCATCTGGTTCGCCTCCGTCCAGAAACCCTTGGAGTCTTCGAGAACCATGCGTTCCACGACCTTGCCCACGCAAGACGTGAGCGAGATCGGCGCATGTTCTCGATTGTCAGCGGTTTGCCCGTCTTGGGAATGAATCTCACTGCTTCCTTCCATTCCGCGGGTAGTTCCGAGCGTTCCCAGGATATAGGTTGATGTGGTCCAGGAGCTCGGCCATCGCCGCGTCGCTCATGTTAAGGAGTCGGTAGGTAATGGCGTCCGTGCCGGATGCGCTCTTGTTACTCTCGTCGATGGCCGTCAGTAGTTCTGTGGTGGTAAAGGGCTCGTCCAGTTCTGGATTTTCGGGTCCCCGGTATTCCTCCGGCAGCGGGAACTGCCCGCGCTTCGTCTTGAGATACTTCGCCTTCAGGTCTTCGATGAGCCTCTTGCCGTCCCCGCCGTAGGCGTTGAGGACCTTGGTGAGGTTTCGGTTCGTGGCCGCCCTACCATTTAGCGAGTCGACCAAGTGTCGCAGGAGGCACCAGGTCTTGCGCGCGGACAGCAAGCCCTTCAGGCCGTCGCACGTGCTCCTCCAGTTCTCCCGGCAGAGCTTGGCGGCGTAGTCGGAGATTTGCTATGCGCTCGGGCAGCTTTGTGTTCCTTCTCTGCCGTTTCCACTTGCGAGTCAGGGAGTGTCGAGCCGCCCACATGTGCGCGAGCTTGGCGTCGACAAACGGTGTCTGCCGTCGTGGCGACGGTCTGCGAGAGCTTATCGAGCGCGGCCTTCTGTTCTCTTTCCCACTCCGCGTACGGTCTTCCACTACTCTCCTCGGCCTCGGCGGAAGATTCGGCCGCTTCTGCCCCGCACTTACGCATGCGGTCCCAGTCGGTGATCCTCGCCGTGCCGATTTCCGCTCTGAACTTGGGTGCTCTGATCGTCACGCTCAGGATGTCGTGATCGGATCCCAGGCTGACGTCCTCGTTGCGCCAGGTCGCCTCGAGAGTCCTAGCGAGTCACTAGAGGTCCGGAACGGTGTCCCGGTTCGTGCCGGTTCCCCTTCGGGTTGCTACCCCGGGCTCGTTGAGGAGCGCCAGTTCCAGGTCTTCCATCGTCTTCGCGAGGGCCTTGCCCCGCTTGGATTGAAACTTGTAACCCCGCGCGGTGTGCGGGGTGTTGAAGTCTCCGAGGGCCAGGAGTGGCCTTTTCCCCGCCAGCTGCTTCGCCTGGCCTACCGTCTCGTCGAAATCGAAGTCCCTGCGTGACGGCCTGCAGTGGGCGCTCATCACAAACGGTTCCCTCCGCTGCCTATGGTTCTCGTGTGTATCCCGACCAGGGTGTGTTCGCAGCCCTTCTGGGCCGTAAGTTGCTCGGTGGCCGCCACGTTGCTGCGCACCAGGACCGCCGTTCCTTCTTCCGACGGGTCCGCTAAGTCACGTATCCCGGATTCTGGGTCCGCCGCAGGTCTCCTGGAGCGCGATCACGTCTGGCTTCTGGTCGAGGCTCTCGATGTGTAATTGAAGTTCTGCCGATTTGTTCTTGATTCCACTGCAGTTCAATTGGTAAAAGGTCGCGGTCTCCCTCCCCCCACGGTTGCGTCTATTCTTGTTGTTCCTCTTCATCGTCATCCGAGGTCACCTGGTCGCGCCGACTTGCGACCGCTCCCTTGATTTTACTAGTACTCGCGCGCTCCCTTCTCTTCCCGGAGAGTTCCTTGTACCGCATTTTCGCTTCCAAGGACGAGGTCTTGGCGGCTTGTTGGCCCAGCTTTGTGCAGAAGTCCTCCATCCTGTTATTCATCTCGACCATTTCGTGCTCCAGGCTTCCCACTTTGGACCCTAGGAGCTCCAGCTTCGTTTGCATGTTGTTCTGCTGTTGGGTTAGTTGGTTAACGGCCGCGAGGACCGCCGCCAGGCCGTCCTGTAGCTGTTGCATTTGATTTGGCTCTATAGCGACGCCCCCTCCGGCTTCGAGATCTCGGCGTCCACTTTCTCGTGACGGGGCCACGACGACGACGTGGACGGTTGCGCCTCCCGATCGGGTAGTGGTGCGGGGTTACCGTCGTGGCACCTTGCGTTTCGTGTTGGCGTCCCCGGACGCTTCGTTTGATTTAACTGCCCCAGCGAGTCTTCCGCTAGCTAGCGCGTCCATTTTCTCAATTAACGCCCTGATCTGCAGGTGCTGTTGGATTTAAGCGTTCTGCTTTTCGATTAGCGTTTTGAGATCCGCGCATTTGCTACATTCAGGGGTAGGAGCGCTTTGGTTAGAGGAAGGAGGAAGGGAGGAAGGGGAGCTGAGAGGAGAGAACTCCTCGCATGCGAGAGCGACGGAAGACCTGTCGGTCCAGCCCACCTGTTTCTCGGCATTCCTCCATTGAAGGGACCCGGCCCGGGACTTGGACTTCGGTCTCGAACGGGACCCGCGTCGTCGGCTGCTGCTCCGGCCACCCTTGACACCGCGCGACGTCGGTGCACGGCGGCGACCCGAGGGGCCGTCCGATGGCGTCCGACCCGCGCCCCTTGGTCCGCGGGACGTGTAGCGTCATCGGCTCTGGTGGCTCCCCTTGCAGGCCAGTGTTGCCGACCGGCGGTGAGGGCTGTTGCTGCGTTGCGGTCGCCCTCTAGGACCACTGCGTTCTTTACTTTTTTCGGCGTCGGCCCGTCGGCGCTCCCAGCGCCGGCGCCGCACCGCGTAGGGGGTCTTGAAACGGGCTTTGCAGGCCCGATCTGCGGTGAGATGGTTGCCCCCGTAGAGACCGCACTTCGGGCTACAGGTGTGTTTGGAGTCCGGGCTGGCGACGCCGCACCCCCGGTAGATTCGGTTTCGGGGATTGGGGCACACATCCATCCGATGACCGATGCAGCCGCACTGGTAACAGATGTCACTCTGCTTGCGGTGCAGCGAGCACTTGACCAGGAGGTTCCCATACCGGACGTAGTTCGGGACCTTGGGCACCACGAAGGCGATGACGACGGACGTTGACTTGCCTATCCGGCTCGCCTGGAGAGCCGACGGGTTGTGCTCGTGGAACCACGAGTTCTTGGATTTCTCGGGTGGTGTCCGTCAGCGGAACGCCCCGTATCACTCCCTTGACCGTACCGCCAGGCGCCGACTCGTAAGCGCGCACCTCGTGGGACGACGATGTTCTGTTGGCGATTCAGGCATTCTACGTCGTCCTTGGCCTCGACCCCGCCGACTTGCGCCGCCGCGGTGATGGCTTGACTGATCTCCACGCGGGACACCTCGCAGACTTGGAGACCACCCCGGGGTCTCATGACGATCTTGATGTCATAGCGAGGGTGGTCCGGCAGGCAGCCTTCAGCTGCCTCCCCTTGTTCGAACTTCCCACCTTGTGGTGGCGTGGGTCTCCGCCCGTGGCGCCTCCTGGAGCGCCGCTATCTTGGGTTCCACGTCGACCGTCGCCATCGGCGGGTCCGCTGCCGTCTTTGCAGTCTTGGTGAGGTTGCATTAGGCTTAGCCTGTCGTTCGTTTTCTGCTTCAGCTTTTCACCGGCGGTTTTCCACCCCAGCGCTTTCGAGACTTGTTCTGGTAGAATCTCTTCGCCTTCAACTTTGACTCTAATGGCGGTCGCCATTTTAGTCCAACGTCCGCTTAGCTGATGAGCGATGGAGTCGTTTAACACAAGCACATAGCGGCGAGACGTCGCGGCACGGTCCCAGGCCTAGCGACTACCGCGGCCGAGGCCGGGTCTTCGTTAGGCTTAACAACGGGTTCCTATCGAGAATCCACAAAAGGGGTTCAAATTGTTGGAGAAACCCGAATCCCCGAAACACCCGTATCCCCTACCTCGGATTCGAGTGTTCCGATGTCTTCTTTGATACTCCAGAAAGTCGTACGATGCATTTTCGGTGGGGTCCGAGTTGATAAACCGACGCAATTAGCACAAAAAAACGAGCCGATGCGAATCACGCCCGCACAACTCGGCAGCCGGTGGCGCCCCGTCGGCTTCGCGGTAGCGGCGTCTGTTTATGTCCGCGTAACCAAGTGAGCACGAGAAGAGAGAGAACAAGTTTATTAAGAGCATCGGGCGGAAGAACACGTATCACACGTCCTTTCTAACTTATTTGCGAGGTTCAGTGCTCAGAGCGTCTCCATAAGTATCCAAAATGCTTAGGCTTCATTAAAGTATCCTCATGAAGACTCAACAATCAGTAATGGCGCAAAGGAAAGTTTGACATCCACCTGAATGCAGCCTATATGCGCCTGAATGCTATACAGCTTCCTCAGAAACTTCGCAGTTGGACCAGGACGAATTTTTCTTCAACTGCGAAGTTTCTGAGGAAGCTGTGTAGCTTTCCTTTGTAGCCGTACAGCTGCATTCACGTGGATGTCAAGCTTCCCTTTGCAGAAACTTACTCCTCCTTGGGGATTTCCCCTAAGTCTGGTTGATTAATCTAATGCTACGCACCAAGTAGCGGGCCCCTATACGCGCATTGCACAACAGGAAATAGAACGGCTGTTTTATATTTCTTTCGTTGTTGTTGCCTTGTATCAGATGAAGGTTTTTTCTGTGCCCAACGCTTTAATTTTTCTGCACCGTCACATAAGTCTTATCAGGAGGTATGGGAATGTTTTGGGAGGCGCGCAGTTTGCGTAGATATTTTCTTCAGGCTGTGTAGCATACATTCGCTTCTTCACAAGTTGGATTTAATATTGGTGGTTGCTGCGTGCAAGACGGTGCATATCCACAGCGTGCGTTAATTGTTTATTCACATGCAAATACGATGAGAAGGTTTGTGCTGCGCCACCGCGAAACGGCACAGACAACGTAGTCCAGAGTACTCGAAGGTGGCTATTGTGCCCCGAATTTCTACCCTAACTGTCGTTATCATAACGAACTGACTCCAACTCGAATGGTTCGTTATGACACGATTACGGTGTTGAAGGCTTGATATACTCGCTAACGAACGATATGAATAGTATATGTGCCGGTTTCAAGTATAACAAGAATCGAAGTCGATGAATATGTCCAAGTAACTCTGTTGTTTTGCAACCCCCTCAGGCGTAAAGAGCAAATTCTGGCCTAGTTAGGATGACGTTCCATGAATTCAAGAAAATTACACCTGCTCCCTTCAGTGAAATTTCACTATAATGCATATTTGAATATGTGGCAGATATATGACCGTGTGCGTGTGGGTAAAAATCCACCCTGGTCTGAACAAACAGTCTTTCTGTATTTTTACCGAATACGTGATTATAGCATGCGTGCGCGCGCGTGCGTGCATGCATGCGTGTGTGTTATGGCGGAAACGTGTTATGGCGGCGCAAACGCAGAATTGATGGAAACCTTCCCGTACCGATTTTTCACACTCCGTACTGACTTTCTATGAGGACAGAAAAGTAGTAATGAAAATTAGTGTGTCATTTCTAAGTCTCTATTATTTGGTTTCCACCAATACAAATATCAGACGAGGTTGACATCACCATTGCTTTGTGCGTGAAGCGGCTACGGCGCCGATCACAGCTAGCCTCCAAGCTTGAACCGACCACTTTACTGGTGTCGTGATCAGTTTCTGACGTTTTGCTCAATAAACCTGGTTGGTGGTTAGAAGCATGGTACAAAACCAGTAGGCTATTTGGAACTCAACCTTCATTTTCTTGCGTGCCTCATAGTGCATGTCGGCATACTCTTAGGCCACGACAACGTTAAAAGATGTCAATACAATACTTTCGAGCATTCGGGGAGGTTACAAAAACTGTTTTGCCAATATACGATTACCGGATATCGTAACGTCTTTTGTCTGTCAAAGCCGAAAACCCCTAAGGCGTGTATTTTGTCTTGCATTTTCGCTGTTGCCGGTTATTAGCAGCTGGCTGGTCCCTTTGTTCGAAAGATTTCTCGATACAGAAACTGACGCCTAGCTCCGACTCTTGCTCTCTGCACAGGACCGGCTTTGCAAGGAGTGGGGCGACGCCGGCAATGCGCGCTTCTTCTGGAGCCATATTAAAAACTATTATTAATCACGCCTTGAACTAGTGTGTGCGATTTTAAGTCTGTTATTGAGATAAATAATTACCCACACGCAAAACCTGGTGCGGACAAGCATCAAAAGTCAACCGAGCGCAAAGAAACAGCAGGGAGAGCGAGACCGAGTGAAGCAGACGCCAAATGCGAAAATCCCTAAGCCGACGTCACGGAGACGCACTTCGCAGCGCCGCCCGTGGTCGCGCACACCGCCAATTCAGACATTACGCAACATTACCGCCTATCCCACCGAAAGCCAGCACCCCCACACTCGGGACTCACACCAAACCAAGAGCAAGCCTGGAGACTAATACAAACAAACACATACCCACACCCAACCCCTAATCCACTCAGCACAAGTCCCATCCCCGAACTGCACCCTCTGCTGTGGGCGTGCCCCAAAAATCCATATCCCCTAATCACCATGGCTAAGCAGTGGAGAGAAGAACTGGAATCCCACGGCAGGGAGCTACAGACCTCCCTGATCGTAAGGGCCGTTTCAGTCGTCGCTGGGCTAATGACAACCACCACCACCAACTTCTCACACTGAAGACAAGTTCAGCTTAATAAAATTTGCTCTCTTTCTCTCTCTCTCTCTCTAGACACGAACTAAAGTGAATACGGTCCACTCTTCGGACAAGTCCTTGGGATTCAAGCTTGCTGAGCTCCTCTCGAACTGGTTTGTGAAGTGGTATCGGTACTCTTCTTGGCATGTTGAGCGGAGAAAAGTTTGGCGCCTGGTGGATGATGTATCACGCATTCGTCTAGCAGCTTGCCTAAGCCACCGAAGAGACTGTCTTCCAAAGTGACAGTAGAATCCGTTACACTGTCCAGGAACCGCATAACTCAGGGAGCCTGTATTGCTGGTAATCTAAAAAGTCAAGGCACAACATACACTCCAGTGTGGACCCGCCTTTCCAGCTTAGTTCCTCTTTGAATGTCCCAAGAATGGTAAGGGAGTAATTTCCTAGCTGGCCCCGTAAGCTCACCTTCTGGCTTGTGCAGATGTTCGATCGGTATGCCGGGAAACGAGTGGGGTACCACTCTCACCTATGCGCCTGAGTCAACCTTGCACTTCGCTTGCCAATCTGCTCGAGGATGCGTTGGTCGACCCAACGTTACTAGATACTATCTAGTAACGTTGGGTCGACCATAGTATATGCAGCTCTTGGAAGCATCGCATGTGTTGCACTTCGTAACACCTTTTCCGGGGCTCCCCTAAGAACCCGAGCAATGCCGTGGCTTTTGGAAGCGCTTTTGAACGTTGTCCTCGGCGACAATGTGAGCAGAATTTGGCTCTTTTTCGAACGCCGCTGAACGGGCTTTCAACGCATCTCCGTTGATGCGAGCATGTCATATTGCTTCTTCAAGGGTAAGCTTTTACGTTCGGCACGTTTGTCCACAAGGTTAGAGTCCCGGAGACCCATGGCGAACCTGTCGTTCTTTTACTTCCGCTGAGGCGTATAGATGCACATTTTGACAAGCGTACGTACGCAGCGCAGTGTAGAACTCGTCTGTATACGGTCTTGCCTTCGCCCTGTGTCCACCCAACGGTGCAAGCGGAAACTTTCGTGGACCTCGTTGACCGGGTGGATGAAGTAATCTGTGAACTACTTTTCAGCCGATTCTAGCAAGCTCTACAGTTTTCGCTGGACAATTCTAGAGCGTTGAGAACGCGGCGGACATTATGAGAGCCCATGGCGTAAAGAAGCGTTCTGACCTACACTTCTCCCGGCGCTTGGTGGAGCCCTGATGTATCGCAACAGCCGACGAATCGAAAGACCAGTTTTGTCTGAGAGCTGGGGTTTGCAAAATCGAACTTCGGCGGCGGTTGATGCCCTGTTCCACCGAACTGGATAGAAACTTGCTTGATTGATGTCTTCGTACTCCATGGGAAGTTTCAAGTTTTGCAGGCTGTTGACTGTTCGATAGTAAGAAATGATCGATGGCTCACTCGCGTATCCGACTTGTGACACTATGTCTGGTCGTTTGACGAGTGATAAAGAATTCAATTACACCGATCGGTTAGTGGGACCCAACTGTTTATTGAGCAAAGCAAAACCCCCTTCCCGATGTAGCGGAGCAAGTGCCGAATACGATGGCCATAGATTTGCGGGTTCGGGTAACCCGAACCATTCGAGCGCAGCGTGGGACAGTCGCCTTTACCTTGCTAGTGGGCGTACACTACGTCACCTACATGTACAGAAAAGAAATTATGCAGTGCATGTGCTTAAGCATGACACCTTCATGCACGCCCCTATTTTCTACCTGAATTACAACTCAAAACGAAGCTGCAGAATTCTGTGTATACAATCGAGTCCACTTATAACAATATTGAGGTGCCATGAAAATATCAATGTTATAACCGATTATTAATATAAGCGGGTCATGCCGAAAATAACAAAGAAAACGTGACAAACAAGAGCATTTAATGAGGGGAACGTGATAAACAAGAGCACTTAATGAGGGGGAAGTTGCTTAAACTTTTCACTTTTTAGCAGGTAGAAAACCGTAAGCAGTCAGCTTCGACTGCTTACTGGCCATCTTATTGACATCTTTTTGCAAAGCGTCCAACCGCAGCGCGTGGCCGAGCGGAAGGTTTTTAGCAAACACAAAATCGCGCAGGGAGTCGATCATTTGCAACGCTTCCTGATGCGACACAACCTGCATGGGTTCCGGTTACTCCTCGTCGTCACTGCTGTCGTCTTCCGCGCCGGTGACCGCAGCGACGATCGCCTCGTCGGTGAGGTCCTCATTTGTTGCTACTGCGTCGTCGGCGTGCAAAAACTCCTCAAGTCCCGACGCGTCTCCATCACCACCGTTCACCGACGACCAAAGTTCGGTCATTTCTGCGTCGGCAGAAGCGTCGCGGCCGTCCACTTCCGCCCCACTGGAATCCCCAGCAAAGCCCACCTTACAGAAGAATGGACTGCCCCACTGCCCGTAGAGGCGCCCATCCGGTCCTCCTCCTCCTCCGCGTCGCCGCGGCAGGCGAAAGCAGCGGTGGCATGCGAGCCTCTTCGGCGCGCACTCGCCGCGTGCGAGGCCAAGTGCGCTATCGCCTGGCCGCCGCGCGTATGCTCTCATGCCCTTTTGCGTAATAGGCGGGGTTGGGGTGGCATTGTCGCAGTGTTTTTGCATTTTTGTTTCGTTCAGGGTTGGTTCCAGTGCCCACATTTAATTGTTATAACCGATATTGCATCATGACAGCATTGTTATAAGCGGTTTATTTTGCCATAGAATACAATGAAAAGCTGACGGTGCCATGGCTGTCCATTGTTATATCCGATATATTGTTAAAACCGGTATTGTTATAAGTGGACTCGACTGTATATCTTGTCCCCTTCAGAGGGGCTTCCCAACCCACTGCACGTGCTGCCGTTTTGCATGGTGGTTTTAACTTTGTCAGCAGCATGTAACCTCGATGTAATCTATGTACATACATTCACCAAGGCCTAGTGCACGTTGCCACACAATAGCACTGCCGCAGAATTTAGTGCAGAGATACACTTACCTCCAATCAGCCACTTACGTTTCGGAAAGGGTCACGTGAGGCCGTAGGTCTTGCATTAAAGACAAGCATGTATTTACATCTGGTACTTAAAGTGTATATATTGCAGGGTTCCTGTGAGTACCTATCTCTATTTCTTCAGGTAAGCGATAGCTCTTTTTACAATTATTACTGATAAAGAGATGTGCTTTGAGATTGCAACCTCTGCTTCTACCGCTTGTTGCTTTCCCTTGGACGTGCCAGGGTTACACGCTTAATAAACCGAAAAAGACTATTTACAATGGTAAAACCCTACCGTCAAAAACCTCAGTGCCTTACCGCCGCAAATATGTAGCTTTCCTTCAAAAATAAACTAGAAGTATCGAAGAGTCCAGTCATCTCACACTGCAGACAAAGATGCACGAGTATAAAAAAATTAATATCCCTCATAGTACGCGTCTTGTAACCGAATGTACGTCTATACCGTCTATACTCCCAAAACATATAGGTATGGCGGAAGCAAGTTTTGTAGAACCACACTACCAAGACAAAAAAGTTTCGTGCTTTTTTATAGGGAAGTCAATAATTTTGTGACATGCCATAAAAGTGTGCACGCAAGCTCGAAGAAATTAAACCCTTTGAAAAAGTTGCCTTCCAGTAAAAAAATCTTTGGTAGCCTTTATTTCCGCAGTTAATTTATTTTATTACAGAATCAGAAACACCTTCATGTCACCATCATCAGTGCATAACCACCGACTTGTCAGTCTGTCTTGCTGTCTCTGACACACAACATGGACAGATTATAACTGTGCCACTTGATTTTGGGATTTTACTTATTCTTACTTCAGAGGCACCACCTAGTATAAGCATGGCTCGAGTTTCTTTTGCTAAGATTAATTACATCTGCTTCGTCGACATGCTCTTCGCAATAAAAACACAGGCTCCTGTGTGCCAAAAAAAGAAGGGAGGGAAAATTTTTATGCCTCCTAGAACAGTTAGAATCGCATGGTGGTGGTCCAAACCTATGTAACGTAAAATAATACGGAAAGGTATAAGAATGTGCGAAGCGATTTAGGCATCTTGGATGACCCGTGCGTAGCTTGTAAAACCTCAAAATTCTATTGATAACTAAAGTAGATTATACCTGTTGTAGAACATTCATCTCTCCTACCTACACCACAAGCTACAAGGTTAAACAAAATGGGCTGTGGCGCCGTTATCCGCCCACTGCTACACCCATCACGCTCTTCGCCTCTTGCCTCACTCTTTTCTTGATTAATTGAACAGAAGTTTGTCCAAAGCAATTCAAATTTCCCGCCTTTGCAGTGGTCGCGCTCCCTCTCATCCTCCCCCCCACTGGAGCAGCGCGAGCGGGAGTTCTGTTCTTTTTTTCCCTTGCTTTCATGCCGCACATGCCGGCGCCTTACTGCGCAGTTTGAACCGCGTCGTTCTTGGCGGCCACTTTTTGCCCTTACTGTCCTAAAAGCCAACCCAATGGGCATTCCTAACTAAATGGACGCAGGGGCTGACCGGACATATACACAGATTTTGCATCAAATGTACCTGCAGTTTTCTTTGCGCTAAACAACGGCGAGATGTATGATAAGCGCCAGCGGTTCAGGAGTTTCGAACATGACTAATAGCACTCCGCGGTGTGAATCTTTCTGCTTGTTTTTCGAAGCCTCTGTGTTACGCTGTTACAGCACGCCGTAGGGCTCTACTTGGGTCCGTTGGGGCTCTACTTGAGCCCTCGTGGCCAGGGCGCGCGCCGCTGCGGAAGCCACAGGGGTCCCGGACTAGGGACTCCTCCTAGAGTTTGTACAGGGTCGGCTCTCACTTGTACATAATCCTAATAAATGTTTTTCACCACCACCTGATCGAACAGCGTGACATCGAACAGCGTGACAGCGAAAGAGCTACGACGACAAGGCGAGCCCCTGGAGTGCTCTGCACTTATTTCTTTGTCCAAATTTGATCCAAATAAGCAGTTCAAGCTCTTAAAATCACCCTGGCAAAAGCCCGCAGGGGCACCTTGTCTATTTAAGGTGACGGTAGTGGCGACACCGCGGACCCCGAGCTCATGTGGGTTGGACCCACCCACGCCCCGGCTGTGCGTGGCTTAGCCGTGTCCAGGGAAAAGGGCATCCTGGTGGCTGAGCCAAAGCCAGGGTTGTTTTGGACCTTTACGGCCCCCTGGTGGTGGCAACACGCCACTTTGGCCCTTGCTTCCTGCAGACGGTACCCCAGGATTGACCCGCCCTGGGGAAACCTTTTCCTATCTCCCTCACTCTTTCTCTTTTTCTGTCCTATCTTTCCACGCCTGTCCTGCCACCTACTCTTTTCCTGTTTTTTCCCTTTTACCTTCAGGCGGCAAGGGTTAACTTTGTGTAAAATGGCCTACCTAGACCACTTTTCATAAAGTTATAGTGGCCACGTATGGCTAGCGTGTCTACCTGCACGCTCCCCTGGTTGGGCTCCGTGGTGGGCGGCCAGCGTGGCCACCGAATCAGCAGCTAAATTCATGGCTAAAAGTAAAACACCTCTTGATCGGTCCCTGAAAAGGGCCCGGACCGAAGTCATTTCTCAGTACCTGCCGCAAAAAACAGTAACAACTTCTCACAATTTTTTGTCGTTCAAGGAGTAGAGGAGCCAATGCAGACAATGTCTCCCTTTGCAATTGCCAAGGCCCTCAATCAACCAGTGGGGACAAACTACAAACGTCAGGAAACTCCAGAATGGAGATGTACTAGTAGAGTGCACACCAAAGAACAGAGCGCAAAAATCATGGAACTCACAAAATCAACGACACGAACGTGACAGTGACTACGCACGCTCCTAAATTTCTCTAAAGGCGTGGTCTCCAAGTCCGAGCTGTTTCACTGCTCCGACGCGGAGATAGAAAACGAACTTGCAGAACAAGGGGTGGTTGCAGCACGCAGAATACTGATCAGGAAAAATGGAGAAGAAATTAAGACCAAACATGTTGTCTTAACTCATTCAACTGTACTACCGCCACAGCAGACTCGGTAAATGCAGCGTATCTGCGTTGCAAGTGCGGCCCTACATTCCAAACCCAAGGCGCTGCTTTCAGTGCCAACGGTTTGGGCACGGGTCTGGATCCTGTCGCGGCAAACCCACATGCGCTAGGTGTGGAGGAAAAGCGCACGAGAACGAAAGATGCGAAAAAGAACCCCACTGCGTTAACTGTTCTGGCAACCATGGTGCGTACTCCAGATCCTGTCCGGTCTGGAAGAATGAGAAAGAAGTAATGACCATCAAGACAACACAGAATCTATCATACCCTGAGGCTAAGAGAAGGCTAAGTTTCCAGCAAAAAGGAACTTTTGCGGAGGTGGTGCGGCGGGGGCCGGCGCCAGCTCTTATGTCGGTAGGCACGCGGTCGAGCTGAGGGACCTGGTTCAGCGGTACGGCCCCCTCCAGTCCCAGAAGCTGGGCTGCCCACCCGGCACTGACTCGGTCCACTGCGTGGACCGAGTGGATCACTCAGTGGACTGCTCGGTCCCGCAGCCCTCTACACAAGTCGGGCCAGAAGCCGGTGTACCGACTACCGATGGGGTGGAGGACGCTTCAAGGCTAACACGCAGCTCAGCGGGTTCTGCCCCGGCTGCACAGTCGGCTCCCCCTTCTCGGGGGACGGTCGACACGCCCCAGAAGAAGGCGCCGCCGGGAAGTGGCACTGCTGCAGGTGCGGCTCCTGCACGGCAACGGCCTGAGGAACCCCCCGACCCTCGAAGGGTACCGAAGGGCCGCGGGAAGCCTGGGCGTCCTGCAGGTGACAGTAGGAAAGAGGGAGAGGAGGAGATGGACGTGACCTCACCCACACCTCCTTGAATACAAAAGAGCGAACCCAAAAAGACTGGTATGGTGCGAATAATACAGTGGAACTGTCGTGGGCTATTGTGTAACATAGATGACATTCACGAATTGATGGAGAAGTCCGAACCATTTATTATCTGTCTTCAGGAAACTCATTTATCCTCTGTGCACAATAATCCTTTCAGAAAATACAATCTTCACCGCAAAGACAGGACAAATTCGCTTGTATTTGCTGGAGGAGTGGCAATCGTCACTCCCCAGTCGATCCCAACAAATGAACTGAAGCTTCAAACCACTTTGGAGGCAGTAGCCATAAGAACACACATTGGAATAGCCCTCACGATTTGCTCCCTGTATATTCCACCAACCGTTCCACTCACCCAGAACGATCTGTTCAGACTCATAGATGAGTTGCATGAGCCTTCCCTATTGCTGGGGGATCTCAATGCGCACAATGTACTGTGGGGAAGTGTAAGAAGTGACACACGAGGCCGACTTATCGAGGCTGTAGTGTCCGCAACTCCTTTGCATTTATTCAATAATGGGAGTCCCCACTTACATATGCTCATCAACCCGCACCGAATCATGCATTGACATCTCTCTTGCAACGCCATCCCTAAGTGCCTTTTCACTTGGTCAACACTTCAAAATCCTCTCGGCAGTGACCACTACCCAGTTTTCCTGGACTCCACACCAGCAGTATCCATGCTACCAGAGCGCACCAAAAGGTGGAAGTTGGAGGAGGCCAACTAGTCTCTGTTTGAACAAGCATGTGAATCGCACGAAATACAGGACTTGAGTGCAGATGAGGCTTGCAGCCTAATAACTTCACGGCTCTTGGAAGCTGCAAAAGCGTCTATTCCCGAATCCTCCGGGACACTCCCCAGGAGGCCAAAGCCGTGGTGGAACTCTGATTGCAGGTTGCAGGGACGCCCGTAGGAAGCGAAACTGCGCATGGTCCCGTTTCAGACGCTACCCCACTGCCAAATGTCTAGTAAACTTCAAACGACTCAGAGCAGAGGCGCGCAAGATAAGACGGCAGTCGAAAAAGGCTTCATGGCAGGACTTTGTAAGTTCCATAAGTAGTGACGTAAGCTCAAAAACGGTCTGGGATAGGGTCAGGAAAGTGAGTGGAACTTACAGTGCATTTACCATGCCACTTTTTGATGGTAACAAAGGCCTTGCCGAGCAGGCAAACATTCTTGCCGAATATTTTGCCAAAGTGTCCAGTTCAGCCCAGTACTCCGAATCATTCCTCAGGTATAAGGAACGGGCTGAAAGAGGAATAATTAAGATAAACTTAAGTTATGAAGAAGCATATAATGCACCTTTTTCCATGGCTGAACTACACCTGACGATTGCTCAGGGAAAAAGTAGGGCTGCAGGACCAGACCAAATTCATTACGAAATGTTAAGACATCTGACCCCAGGAACCTTAAAAGCCGTACTGCATTTCTTCAATAAAATATGATTTGAAGCCTACTTTCCAGTAGCGTGGCAGGAAACCCTTATGGTCCCACTACTGAAGCCAGGTAAAGACTGTAGTGAGCCAGCAAGCTACAGGCCGATTGCCTTCACAAGCTGCCTTGGGAAATGTTTTGAACGGATGATTAACAAGCGGCTCACACACTTTCTGGAAGAAAATCACATTATTGATGCCCTTCAGTTTGGTTTCCGGGCAAGGCACTCAACAGCTGACCACCTTCTCCGTTTAGAAACTAAAATTAGGGAGTCCTTTGTTCAACGACAACACTGCGTCTCCGTATTTTTTGACTTGTCAAAGGCTTATGACACCACATGGAAACAGGGTATAATGCTAGATCTACAAGGATATGGTGTAAAAGGCAGAATGCTTGGGATGTTGAAAAGTTACCTTTCCAATCGCTCCTTTCGAGTGAAATTCGGAACAGTATTATCGGATGTGTACACTCAGGAAAATGGCGTACCTCAGGAGGTGTTGTCAGTGTTACGTTATTCCTAATCAAACTAAACTCAATAGCACATGTAATACCAAAATCTTTGATGTATTCGCTTTATGCAGACGATATTCAGATCAGCTTTTCCTCGTGCAACCTAGCATCCTGCGAAAGGCAACTTCAACTTGGCATAAACCGTCCGGTGCAGTGGGCCGAGGAAAATGGATATAACTTTTGTGGCAGAAAAAAACATCTGTGTGCCTTTCAGTCTAACTGAGGAATTGTGTTAGATTCTCAGCTGCACATTAAATCAGCCCAAATCCCTGTTCGAACTGAGCACAAATTTCTTCGTCTAATATTTGACCAAAAGTTAACATTTAAAAGCCACATTAATTATCTAAAACAAAAATGTCTGAAATCAATGAGCGTCTTAAGCATTTATCCTATAGAACCTGGGGCTCGATCGTACCTGCCTTTGTGGCTGTACAACAGTCTAATTCGTTCCCAGTTGGATTATGGCTGCTTTATGTATGGATCTGCTCGCGAATCTGTACTCAAAGCTCTTCGACCCCATTCACCACTCAGGATTGAGAATAAGCACCGGAGCTTTCCGGACATCTCCGGTACAAAAGCCTGTATGCAGAAACCAATCAATGGTGACTTAACAAACGGATAGTACTCCTCGGAACATGTACATAATGAGAATTCTTTCCTGCACCACTCACCCTTGTCGACAGCTGTTTCTGGACCTCGTTTTGAAACTCTCTTTACCAACAAGCCTTGGACTATTCCAACAATGTTCTAGAGGTACCGCATTCCGATTGAAGCCCTTGAATTTTGTGTAGATGATACCATGCTGGTCACCCACAAACCGGTTATGCTCCATGGGAAATACCGCAAGCCAGCAATGTGACTTTTCCTTGCTGAAGTACAATAGCACAACACTCCAAAGAACTACTGCAACAAGAGTTCTTAGATCTCCAGTTCAGGTATGCCGGAAGGTGCTACTTACTTCACAGATGGTTCTAAAGGAAGAAAGGCATGTGGGAGCAGCTGCAATTGGACCTAATTACGAAGAATGCCAGCGGCTCACGACCTGACGCTAGTATCTTCACTGCCGAACTGCATGCCATACAGCTCGTTTTAACAAAGTATGGCACTGAAAGGACACCGCCGTCAATCAATCTTCTCTGACTCTCTCAGCGCACTAGCAGCACTGTGTTCAGGAAACAAAACCAAAATCCGCTGGTCCACAAGTGCTTAACCAACTAATGGACTGTAGCAAAATCACTTAGACGTGAGTTTCTGTTGGGTACCGAGTCATGTAGGAATTGACGCAATGAAGAAAGGCAGATGCCCTCGCAGCCCAGACAAAAGAGCTTGAGGTGACGGAAACTCATTTACCCTAGCAGGATTACAGACAGACTAAAATTTTCAATAACGAAGAAGTGGCAGTCTGAATGGACAGAACTCAATGAAAACAAGCTCCACCTTGTGAAGCCGCACCTGAGAGAGTGGCAGAGCTGCAGACATAAAGAAAGATTTGTAGAGGTGGTGTTATGTCGCGCGCTTGACCCACAACTTCCTATTGCTGGGAGAAGACCCTCCAGAATGTGAGCATTGTGGGAAGCGCCTTACAGTAATACACATACTTATCGAGTGTCCTAGTTACGAAAACAAGCGTCGTCAATTTTTTTTCCACTTTTATAAATTTCAAATTCCATTGCACCCTGCTTTACTGCTTGGCGATGAACCCCTGGTTCTCTTGGAAAAGGTCTTTAAATTTTTGATTGCCATCAAGCTTTTAGGGAAACTGAGTTTACCATGTTACGTCATTTTTACTCGAGCGGTTTTTAAATTTTTGAGTGCACTCAAGCTTTTACAGAAACTTTGATTTTACCACTTTACATGATTCTCACATGAGCCTTTTACCAAAGTGTGTTCAAAATATTTACCTTGTGTCTGGCGCATTATAGCCAAATTCGGCTGCTGCGCCAATAAAATTCAAATTCATTCATTCATTCACCTTGGCAAAATTGTAAGCTTCGTAAGCACACAGCACACCAGGTACCGTCGTTCAAAGTAGCTCCGTGCAGACGACGTTTGCACCTGGCGGCGAGTCGCCGAAAGAAGTTCCGAGCGGCCTGTGACCAAGGTTGGGGAACTTGTCCCGTGGAGCTCACGCTTCTCCGGTGACTTGTACAGCGCTCCGCCGGGCGCAGGGATGCGTTCGCCCGGGGTTTATCTGCTACACCACCGCGCTGTTCCGTCAGTACCGCCGTCGCCATCACGTTTCAAACTAACCGCATAGGTAGCTGCAATATCTGCCTTTTTCTTTTCAGGGCAATAAAAGAGATTAGAAGCCTATAAACTACATGCGTGCTTGCGAACGTTCTGGAGCCAGCAAAACTTTTTACTTGGAAATAATACTACTAAAAAGAAATAGCGCTAAACGCACACTTGCCCTACATTTGTTATTCCTACTGCATCTATCACAGACAAAAAAAGTATCTTTTATAAATTCTTGACAACTTGCACTTTCACGTCCAATTTTTGCAATATTTGTGCCGGGCCAACGCCACCTCCATTCTTTAGTCCTGTCCAAAGTTTTGCGACCTAACTAGAGTTAAGGTGGCTAGAATGGGATTCTAGCCACCTTACTAGAGCTGTACACGTGGGTATAAACATATATTTGTACGACTTTTACCTCACTCGCTAAGTGAACCAAAATCAGCCTTGCTCGATAAGAAATACATCCGCACAAATATCGGCGGTCGTCTTCGCGAAGTGCGAAAGCTAACAAAACTGGCCCTCATAAACAATAAACTTGATATTTCTCAATTACCAAATGAAGTATTTACTTTTGTAGAGTGCTAGATAGATATAGTTTACTTGAAAAAAATGTTTTCAACAGCAGTACATGTCTTTGGTGCAAGTAGAAAACAGTGGCTGATATATGTAATTTTTTCATGTTTACTGCATCATTTAGATGTGGAAGCTGGCTTATAGTTTTAGATAACTCTTATGTTTAGATTCCCAATGTGCAGCAAGGTGAAAAATACTGGGTTGATATTCATGAAGCGGTGTGCCCGTAATCTGTAGTAAAAATAGTGATTGATCTCCGCCCGCCTGTGGTTTGTTCCCTTCAAACAGCCGAGGACACGGCTAACCAAAGCTGCTGTTCGATATCGTAGGAGAAACTAGTTTTGTAAATCAGGGCCCGCTTTTTTACTCGCAATGCCAAGAATTGCTACAACGGCAGTTATTCTGATAGAAAAATAACTGTCGTACAGTCTACTTCATTTCCATTGATACCAACGCGATGGCAGAATTGCGCCTAACTCTATTATCCTGGGCAAATGTTAGTGGGAGTTCTTCTGTGGAAATAACAGTGCGAAACGCGACGCTACCACGTGCATTTGAAGGCGGTTCTGAGCGGCCGCCGGTTCTAGCGCGGCCGCTTCCGTTCCACCAAGTTCGTCACGTCCGGGCGCCGGTAATGGCCGCCTTTTCTATTCAGTTTCGGTTCCGGAAACGCCAATTTCGTGAGCCGTTTGCATCGCTCGCGTTCATGTTCGAAACGTAGTATTTTGCGTTTCGCACTCTTTTTATGTGTACTATTAGGTGACATCATTTTTACGTTGTCGAAAATTTGAGGGCAGTTGGCCTTTAAAATGTGCGCAGCTTGCCCCAGTGGTGCAAGACCGCGGAGTCAACAGCGGAACTTGTGATGACCTAGTTTTACGTTGCTTTGTTAAGTTGTTCGCAGGTTTTACGAGGTTATGCTATGCTTGGCTAAGTTGTTTCTAGGTTTTGCAAGGTTATGCCAGGCTTGGGTTTTCTAGGTTTTGCGAGGTTATGCTAGGCTTGGTTAAGTTGTTTCTAGGTTTTGCGAGGTTCTGCTAGCCTTGGCTAGGTTGTTTCTAGATTTTCCGAGGTTATGCTGAACTTTAAAGCTGTATTTAGGATTGGTTAAGTTATCTGTGGCTGCGCTAAGTATCATTTTCGTTCCGGTTGTTCCCCCACCCATCACGGCGGTCACGGCATAGGAGCACATTTCACTTTTCCATCGGGTGAGTGGGATGCGGGTCGGAGCTAAAGGGGGGGGGGGAAGCCGCAGGCTCCGCTGTCGACTCCAGCCTTACACCACAGAGCACGCTGCGAACATTTTTTCTCCACTTCAAAATTAACTCAGTTGGCTCTAACACTCGTGAAAATTCCTATCTAGCCTTTTTTTTTTCCAGGTGTTGCGCACTGCGTACCAACACAACCTTCACCTCGCCACTGCTAACCCCATACCCCTCGGGCCTTGGGGTGACCCAGGGACTAACTAGGTTGCCGGTTTCACGGCGTAAAGATCCTGGGTTCAATTTTTTTTCACATTCTTCTTTTATTTTTTTCCCCACATTTTTTCTAGAGGCACGCACTCTTAACACCTGGTTGTGGGCTCCTTCATTCCTCACCAATTTCTTGGTTTACATTTTCACCCTCTTCACTTCGCCGATGATAGTTTTGTAGTAACACTCCACGGTGGAACTAAAAGCTTAAGCAACTCCGCTGTTGAAAAATAATGCAAGAATAAATGGGCCTTGGTGATCACTTTTCTGGCTTGACACGAAATACCAGCTCATAGATTAAAACCATGCAGACGAGAATGACAGAGCAGGCATGTGAACAGTTATCATTATTTCTTCTGCATTAACACAAAATAAATTGCTCAAAATAGTTACTGCATATTTTATATCTTTATACACTACCAACGATTTTTTATCGCTGCTAATGATGTGTTCAGCAACTCGCTCTGACGATCCCTGTTGTCTCATTGTTGCATGTTATTGCTTGTGGCGACAGCGCACTAATACTCAGCCTAACATTTGTAAAAAAAGCTTGAAACAATCCACACACTGGTTATTTATTAAACTAAGATTATGAAGACTATACGCAGGCCATCTGCAAAATATGAAGCAACACTTCTCAGTTTTGCTGAAGCAAACTGCTCTACAATGTCACCAAAGTTCTTTTTTTTTCAGTTTCTGCTCTTTGCACACTTCAGCAAAGCAAGGTCACAAAGTCTGTCCTGGACCACTGAGGCCCTCAAAAAGGAAATTATCGAGTGCAGCTTACCGAAGTTCTCACAGCCTGCAATGAAAACTTCTTTGGTTAACATTATCTGAGTGGCCATGTCAAGGCTGGGAAATACACTGGTCATTTCCATACTGTATGATAAATTTCAAAACGTCAGGCCCTGACATTGCCTGGTCAACCTGGCGTGAAAGCAGGAGTCTGAAATCTAAACTCTCCTCAGAGATCCTATGCATGAACATGAGACGTCAGGTTGGTAAAACTCGCCGAAGGTGTACCATTTTCTTTTTGTTTCATTCTTTTTATCATCATAGCACAGCTTGTCCACATCCGGGAAAAAGTCGAACCTTGCATTAGTGTCTTGCAGGGGGTAAAGCTCCCATCGATCTCACAATGAAGATAGGTAAATGTGGATTTCATGACCCTTCCCATTTCCTGCTTAGTTGTTAACCCTTCTCCTTTTGACTTCTCACCAGGCATCTTTTTTATCTCAAATATAAAGAAATGCTGTGCAATCAGATATACAATTTGATAACAAACTTTCTCACAACTTTCAAAACCACTAAAGTCATGGTGAACTGTTTAGCTCCCATGCATGCGAGAAACTCTTCCTATTTTGGGTGCCAATAGTTGACCAGAATTATTTTTCGCATGAAAAAGCCGCTTGGCCGCATGCAATCTCGCATGGCCGAAATGGTATGACTAGGTGTGTTTGAATGTTAAATAATTTGAAACATTTAATGGAATCATACACTCTGTATGTGCCGAGAGATTAGGCATTTTACAATTTCATGTTCAGCATCAGAAAAGAACAGCAGGTTCCTTTTGGCTACAAAATGGTAACACAAATGGAAGGGGCATAAAATGTGGCTGCTTTCATTTCATGGTAACTTCATTGTGTTTCACAGGTGGTGATGGGTCACAAAGCTAAGCTAAGTGAAGCGAGCCTCTTCTGACTGCCGATAATGCACCGTATAGAAGCGTTGACCTCTTAGTCCCAAGAATGCACAAATACAAAAATCCTTTGTAACACACTTTTATTCGGTTCATTATCCACACAAATGAAGGGCAAAAAATTGCAATAGGCACAATGCAAACAAAAGTAATAAAATTTGATGGTAACCATTTGGGTACTGTGGGTTTCAGTGTGTGTGGAATGCAAGGAAACAGTTGCGGTTCTGCAAACACAGAAAAACACCGCACTTGAGGCATCTGACCCTTGATTTTCCCCCACATCCTGGGTAGCGGCACTTCATTTGTGATGGCAGTTTTTCATGCTGAGGAAAGTGGCCAACTTGATCATACCGCACCTCATCAGGTGGAAGTCGGGGTCACCTTGCTGCGCTTCACAGGAACATCTGACTGCTGCGTGTCGGTATCTGAACTCGTGCTAGATCTAAGCTCTCTCGCAGTGTGAGCTTTGAGGAGTACATTTGCGATATTGGCTTTGAAGTCTAGAAGATCAAGTCTATCCTTCTTAGGAGTGAGGGCCGCTTCACAGTCTCGTCGGTACTCCACCCAACCGTTGCAGCAGGCAAGGTCGAGAAAATGCGCGAAAACCCGCAGTGTCCACTTTCGCGTTCGGAGCTGAATTCGGTAATAGGAGACATAGCGATCGATAAGATCAACTCCACCCATGTTCGCATTGTATTTTCCAACCACATGTGGCTGCAGGATATCAACTTTCTTTTTTTCGTCTTTCGACCACCTCTTGCATTTTCCCTCGGGCTCAGTGCCAAAGGCAGTTGAAAGGTAAAGGACTGATTTCGTGTCCTTCCATTTGACAATGCAGATGTTTTCATCGCTTCTAACTTTACAGTTCGACTCTCCTCTTTCCATGGACTTGTCGGGCGCTAATGTTGCAGCTACGCCGCCCGTTCTGTTGGCCATGACCGTACCTGTCAGGTACACCTTCTTTTCAAGAAGGCAGTCTGCGAGCTTAATGCCAGTAAAGTACCTGTCTGTAAAAACGAAGGTTGGTTCACACATTTTGCCTGTCTCCACTAGTTTCTTGACGACACTGGCTCCCAATCCAAGCTGCTTCATATCATCATCAGGGACAGTTCCCTTTCCAACAGTAAATGAGAAAGTCCAAGACAAGGCCATCAGCTGATGCTATCACAAAGTTCTTTAGCCCAAGAGAGTTTGGCTTACTAGGCACGTACTGCCTGTAGGGACACCTTCCCGAAAAAGGCACCATTTGCTCACCAACGCACACATTTTGCGACCGTGGCAGCTGCAAGCAAGCTTCTCTGAAACAATTGAGAACTGGTTCTACTAGAAAGAGTCTGTTTTCTTTCTTTTTGCCTTCATTGAATGTACTTTTATCAGCAAAATGCAGGTGGCTTCGCAACTCAAAAAACCTGCTACGTGGCATAGCCTGTGAAATGACGTCCACGTTAGCCATTGAGACCAGTAAATATGCACGCGGGGTAGCTTCAGAATCCCCATCATGATGTGCATCCCTGCAAAAACTTTCATTTCCTGAGCGTCAGTTTTTACTGAACGACCAGACCTCTCCTGCACAGAATACAAATTAGTCTGGTACGCGCATTCTTCCCAGAACGTTTCTCCGTAGTACTGTGAAAAGTACTCATATGGTGTCTTCGGTACGCTGACCACCGCAGGCAGCTGCTCATTGTCGAATTTAGGGCTGTCAAATCTGTTACGCCAAGAAAAGATAAAGTATTTTAATGCAACATGCCTGCCCCTATACGCTTTTCACAAATTGATCACCAAACTTTAAAAGAGTACCTAAAAGCAAAAATACCTACGTTTTTGTTTTCCACAGAGCCTTTCTTTGCTGAGGTGGTCCCTCACCAGCGGCAGCGTTGTCATTGCTTTCGTCATCTGATGCCTCTAGTTCTTCCTCATTTAGCACGTCTTCATTGACGGGATCTTCATCTTCAGAATCCGACAGCTCCGCATCACTTTGCTCCAAAACAGCTTGAATTTCTTCATCAGTCAGGTACCGAGCTGAAATGTGTTCGATACGCAACTAAGACCCACAGTACCAAATTGGGTATCTAAAAGTTCTGAGGTCAGTATCACTTCACGCCGCTAAATTGTAGCATGAAACCTAGTCCCGTTATGATCTTTCAGGCCTTAATAGTTAAAAGAAAGTAGGATAAATGACGTCATTTATGCTTAAAGTAAAGAAAAAACTGTTTTGCTTACCGTGTGGACGCATTCGAGCGCTCGTGCCATTGAAAGCCATTTTTGCCGCCTCGCTCTGCAGAGATGCCTGGACACATCGCGCCACCTGAGGGGGCTTAGTGAAAGCAAGGCCTGCTTTTTGTGGGGAGACAACTTTTGGAGCACGAATTTCGAATGGAGGAAAGCTATTGCCTTTATGGCTTGTGGTACCATATTGGGTACCCAGGGACTGGGGAGGTTAAGCATGTTAAATTTTACACATGGTGATGGGTTGCAAAGCTAAACAAGTGACATGTGCATCTCTTGACTGCCACTAAGATACAATCATAAACCATATGGAATCGCATGAAGTAAGCATATTAGAAACAAAACTTTCCTATTTCAGGTCTACAATCTGGTATTTATTATATAGTGAGAGTTCTTTCGCTCAGCCCAATGTTCTCTTTTTTTAGGCTCACTCGTGCACATTGAATGTCATGTTGTGCTATGCCAAACAATGCACTGTAGAGAGGGATAACTAGCTGCAAGTACGCTTAGCACATGTATGAGTGCTTTTTACAACCAGACAGCAAACTGCATTTTTATTGTACAGCAACAAAAATCTGAAATTTTCAGAGGCAGTGTGAAATAAGTATTTATAATGCCAAGACATTTGAACAGGCACTCATGTGAGCAAAAAATGCCGCATGAACTCTAATTGCGGTCGTCTCTGTATTTTAGAAACGTGGGCTATAGACCGAAAACGCCCAACGGCCAGGGGGCACAACAGCAAGACACGTGCATATGCGATAGTTCTTTTGCACCAGTCATGCAGCAATTTCTTGCAACAGAGGTATGAGCTCACACTAAAAATACCCACTCCTGGTTAGTGAATTCAAGAAAAAAAAATTGCATGCAACATTTTTTTTGTGCCCACTTGCCTGATGTTTGCCAATGGTCAATGCGCAGCTGGCACATATACAGTAGTAACTCTTCATAATGACAAGGATGACAACAATGTGCCCTAAACATCCGGTTTTTCAAAAAACTTCCAATCTTTCATGACTAACCAGACACCCATTTATAGTAAAGCTCCTTGAGCAAATGTTAAACATGCAGGGCCTCTCACCAGAGTGCAGTATGAGTGGGCACGGAAGAGCAGCTACGATGCGTTCGCCTTTCAACGCACCACTCTTCTTTGTGCAGTTTTTCCTGTTCGGCGCATGGAACCCTATCTCGGGTGACACAGCTGCGCTTCCAGCGCCTGCTGCTCAGTTCGTTGTAGAAACAAGTACCGCACAGGATCGGCTCTACTTTCAACCTTGGCCGGAGACAGTGACTACCCCAGTAATCAGCCCAGCAGCACCATCGTCATGGACATCACCTAATCGGGCCGACTTAATTGACTGGCATCACCTGTCGTCCTTCAGTGGGCACGGGAGAGCAGCTACAATGCGTTCACCTTTCAACGCACCGCTCTTCTTTGTGCAGGTTGGTACCGCCCCATCCATACACTGTAAGCGCTCTAATAACGCATTTTTGCTGCTGCTCCCGTGCCCAAGTGTGCTTCATGGAATTTTGTGTGACTGTATTTTTGTTTGTAAGTTGCTCTTTCTCTGTGGAGACGTCGAGCTAAACCCCGGGCCCAATCGTGTTGATCCTACCGCACAGCACAATGAATTGCTTGCCGCTATTGCCGCCCTCTCTTCCAAACACGACCACCGTCACGAGGAGGTAATGGAGGCATTTGCCGATCTGAAGAAAACTCAAGCAGCACTCGCGGCAAAGGTGTCAGACCTTGCGGCCAGGCTAGAAACCGTTGAATCTATCGTTGAAAACCTAGATGTAGTACCAGCTGCAACCGAAATCCAACGGACTGTTTCAGAGGCAGTTAATGCGCAGAGCGCCGAATTTAGCTCTCGTTTGAATGAACTAGAGGACAGGTCGCGGAGAGTTAACCTCATTTTTTATGGAATCCCTGACAATTCATCTGAGACCTGGGCGGAATCTGAGGGTCACATACGGGGTATTTGCTCGCGTTTTCTTGAATTTGAACTTCCGGAAGGAGCGATTTCCAGGGCTCATAGGCTAGGCTCCTTTGCGGCGAGTAAGACTCGCCCAATAATAACCAAATTCTGGTCTTTTAAAACAAAGGAGCACATCCTGTCACTAAAAAGCAAGCTTAAAGACACAGACATTTCTTTGAGTGAGGACTTCTGCCCAGCTACTCGGCATTGTAGGAAAAAGCTTATTGAATTCGGAAAAGCAAACGGGCAATCTTTTTCACTGCGCTACAACAAACTTGTGATGAATAAGAAGCACTATGGATACTGCGCAATAACCGACAGTGTTCATGCGCTTGATAACTCCCGTCAGACACGCGTTCCTCATGGTACACAGGCTCCTGATAGTGACGGCGCTTTAGCGAGCAGTCCCTCTCCAGAATCGTCCTAGCAATCTCATTCCAAATCCAGTCTAAGCAATGTATCGTTTCTGTTTACCAACATTCGAAGCGTCATGAATAAGCGTGCCACCCTCTCTTCAGCCATCGATTCTTGCTCAGCCGATATCATCGTATTAACAGAAACGTGGCTCTCGGCAAAAATAAAAAGTAGTGAAATATTTGACTGCGATAAGGCGTACACAACATATCGTTATGGCCGTGACGTCCGTACTGGCGGGGGCGTGCTCGTTGCTGTCAATGAAGCGTTTAATTCCTCTGCCGTTCCGATCAGGTCATCCCTGGAAATTGTTTGTGTACGAATAATTTTTACCAGTCGTGACTATATTTTGTGTGCATGTTATCGATCCCCAACTCCTTCCCCCTCCTTTTGTTCTGAGCTTCATGATGTTCTGAATCTGCTGATTGTACGCTATCCCAATTCCCCCTTGATCCTTATGGGTGATTTCAATTATCCTGGTATTGTGTGGCATGTAGACTCTGTTAGTATAAAACAAAACTCACCAGAAAATATAGAATTTTTGAATTTGTGAAAGGACTTTAACCTCACCCAACTTGTTCTTGAGCCCATGCGGTCAACATCAACCTGTTCTAACACTCTAGATCTCGTACTTACAACATCACCTGATCTCGTTTCTTCGATAACTTATCTCGATGAACTAAGTGATCACATGTTGCTGCATTTCACCGCGCAAGCTCGCCACCCCTCGAGATCTAAGGTTTTCAAATTTATTCGGGATTATTCGCGTGCCAACACGGCACTAATTACAGCAGAAATGGAACGTTTTACGGAGGAATTCATAACTAACTATGAAGAACGATCTGTCAATGATAACTGGTTGCTTTACAAAAACAAATTATTATCTTTGCTCAACGAACATGTACCAACCAGAAGGATTTGCACTGACCCTCGCTCTCCCTGGTTCAGTTCCACTTTACGCCGACTCCGCAACAAAAAGAAGCGTCTGTTCCGAAGCGCTAAACGTTCTAACCTCCCCAGCCGTTGGTCTGAGTACTATAGTATAAACAAGGAATATAACGACGCTGTTAGCAACGCAAAAACAACATTTTTTAATTCCACACTGCCTGCTCTTCTTAAGACTAATTCCCGCAAATTTTGGAGCATAATGAGAGGCGAATCTCGATCGAATATTCAATTAAAGGGACACTGAAGTGATTTGTAAACAATGCGGGATTACGAGCGCAAATTGTAGTCCGGAGTCCCTAGGCCCTGTTTCGACCACTCTGAGCGCGTTTACGCGAATTTATTTAGTAGAAAAATCAATTCGAAAATGCTGTCCTCCTCTCTTTACGCTCGCCCATTTTCTTTGGCGTTTTCGTGTGACGTCAGCAGGAGAGGAGCTGGCAATTGGCTGCGCTACTGCACGGCTCGCCGACCTTCCGCGACCGAGTCAGGCGGCCCAACGTATAGTCCGCCGGCCGCCGACGGGTCATGGCAATTCGCTCGATCAGTTGAAACTAAGCCACAACACGTTTGTGAATGGAAGAATGTGTCTTTCTTTACTTCGTTAGTTTGTACTCTGTATCTAGCTCCAAGTCAAGGTCGCTTCACACAAGCACAAATGCGACGCTTCGCTGACTGGTACGCCAGTAGGAAAATATAAGGCCTCTTGAAGGGGTAGAAGTCAGCGAAGTCAATATAGGTACTAAGGAAATAAAATCAACTGATATTTTTACCGTACAGTGTAAACTAGGGTGCGGGAAGCACTTTTTTGCGCTGGGCGAACGAGCACAGCGGTCAGCAGCACGACTACGCATCTGCGAACGGTTTTCCGTCTAAGAAATGAAATTGCTAGACGTGAGCTATTGTGGAAACTCGGGGGATGCGTACTGCACGAGCGCATTACAACAAATAGTCACCCAAGCTGCTTAAAATACTAAAACTAAATAAAAGTGTAAACTGGTTATACATTATATACCTTGTATGTCCTTCCACTGCTGTGCTCTCGTCCGTGGCCGTGTGGTCTGGAGCGCTAGGTATATCATCGCGAATGTTTTGCCCGTCACAAGTTCGAATCCCCGCGGGCACGATCTTTTTTTTTTTACAGGGTAATTTTTTTATTTTTCGCCGATGTTTTATATACTGACTTCACCATTTTTTGGGCCGCAACGTTCACTGCTCCACGAACTAGTCCGGCAGAACTCGCGCAGCCTGGCACTGGGCGCGCTAGCGAGTTCTCGTTGGCGTGCTGTTGCCATAAGCACCAACTGCTTGCGGGCAGTGGTCACAGGCCAGAATCAACAGACCCTTGGCCTGGTGCGAAACCGCTTACATACAGGCATGAGTGCAAGCTCGAAATATGGGGGAAGAGCGCATGCATTTGTGCGTCTGCGGGGACCGCGGGGGGCAGTTCATGCACTGCAGTAGGCCTCGGCTAGTGAATGCTACGATTCCAAGCCGCCCTGGGAGGCTATCTTATGCATTTTACAGCCGGACAACATGGCAGAAGCGCGGGGTACTACGATTACTGGGACTATTGAGAATGCCTATCCAACTGACGCCATCGGGTGTCAAACATGTTGTTTTACAGAACGGAAACCGAAAACAACTTGTTTGATTGCTAACCTTGGACATCGTCCAATCACGGTGCCCCCCTCCTTCCAACGTCACAGCTTAGTTGGTGCGGCCGCCGCAAACCGCAGCATGGTAGTTTTTCTTCTTTCGCGCTTTGTAAAATAATTACCGATTTGTCAACCGAAATAAACGATGTGAAAAGTGTGCTAATTTGAGCCAGTCTACGCAGTGGCAAGCAAAAACGGGAGCTTGACAAATTCACTTCAGTGTCCCTTTAACAAGTTCTGACCTGCTTGTACCATCTGATCAATGCTGCACGGTTCTAAATAATGCTTTTTCTTCAGTATTTCAAACTGCCCCTTCATGATATCCCCATGTACCCAATGCCAGTTTTCCGCCCATGGAACTATTTTGTTGACTGGGTGGGCTTAACCAAGCTAATTTCAGTGTTTAAAAATCTCTTCTTCCGCAGGGCCCGATGAAGTTTGCTCTAAAATGTTGAAATTAACAGAAGTGTATTCATCCATTGTCCTTGCTAAACTTTTTCACCAGTCATTACAGTGTTCATAGCTACCCGCTGATTGGAATTCCGGAAAGGTGGTTCCCGTCTATAAGTCAGGTAACCCGCATCTTCCAGAAAATTATCGACCAATATCTCTCACAAGCATTTCCTGTAAGCTACTCGAACACATTTATGTTCTCTCATTTGATAGGACTTGCCTTGAAACAATTCCTTTTTTCATCCTTCCCAACACGGCTTCAGGAGAACATTTTCATGCGAAACCCAACTAGTATCTTTCACTAACGATCTGTTTGCCAATTCTGACGAAGGTTACGACACTGACTGCATTTTCCTTGATTTTAATAAGGCGTTCGATACCGTTTCTCATGAGCTTCTCCTCTTTAAAATAAATCAATTGAACCTTGACCCTAATGTGCTTGGTTGGATTAAATCTTTTCTTTCTAACAGGTCGCAATATGTCACTGCTAACAACTGTTCTTCCAACACCTCTGCCGTAACATCAGGTGTGCCGCATGGCTCTGTGTTAGGTCCATTGTTATTTTTGATTTATATAAACGACCTTCCTAACTGTGTTAAGTTTTCAACCATTAAATTATTTGCTGACGATTGTGTGCTGTATTCTAAAATCACTAACTCAACTGATTCTATCAGACTTCAGAATGACCTAGATAACGTGTCTCTTTGGTGTCGTGACTGGCGAATGAAACTTAACTCAACAAAATGTAAAAGCATGCGTGTATCTAGAAAAACTTCAGCTTCTAACACTTGCATGTACTTTCTTAATGATACTCCTTTATCCTCAGAGCACTCATATAAATATCTTGGGCTTAACATTACTAACAATGTATCCTGGCAGAAACATGTCGAATACGTCACTAATAATGCTAACCGGATGCTTCAATATTTGCGACGAAACTTTTCTTCCGTACCCATGTCAGTGAAACTAAACCTTTACAAAACGTTAGTCCGCTCTAAACTGGAATACGCATGCGCCATCTGGGACCCCGGTCAAGTAACCCTAACTCTCTCTTGAAGCCGTTCAAAATCGCGCAGCCCGTTTCATTTTGTGTAATTATTCGCGTCATGCCAGCGTCACAGCCATGAAAAGAACTCTGAACCTAACCGACTTATCGTTCCGTCGAAAATGCTCTCGCCTTTCTCTTTTTCATAAAATTTATCATTACAATCCATCTTTAAAAGAGCACCTTCTCTCTTCCCCCTCCTACATTTCACCTCGTTTCGATCATTGTTTTAAAGTAGGTGTGCCATTTTGCCGAACAAACCACTACAGAGATTCCTTCATTCCCCGAACAAGCAAGGACTGGAACTGCCTTTCCGCTGCCACCGCATCTCTCACCGACCCTGCAAACTTCAAACTCTCCATTTTGCAATTGTAACATTTCGTTACTTTTTTGTTTTATAACCCCCACTCCTTTCTGTAAAGCCTTCGGGCATGGAAAGTATTCAAATAAATAAATAAATAAATATTGAGTGACCAGGTGATCACATTCAGTAGAGCACCCTTAATAAGCACTACACATTTTGCAGGCAGTCACCAGAGTGCAAGCTTTTATGTTTGGCTCTTTTGACAGATGCTACACATATAAGGCATCTCACAAAAGTGCACCCTTTCATCAAAAACCAGGTTGCCACCTCTAGTGAAGCTCTTCACAGATGATGCACACATTGCGCCTTTCACCAGATTACAATCTCTCATGATCAACCAGGTGGCATTTTCAGTTTAGCTCTTCTGACATGTGCTACGCATGTAGGCACTTTCCAGGGTGCAATTTTTCATTATGAACCAGGTCGTACCTTATGATACGCATTTTCTGACAGTTGATACACATGCAGGTCCTTTTGCCATAATGGGATCTTTCGTGCCTAACCATGTGGTGTCTTTGAGTAAACCCCTTTTGACAGATACTACACACATAGGGTCGTTCACCAGAATGCAACCTTTCATGACAAACCAGGTCAGCACTTCTAGTAAAGCTCTTCTGACAGATGCTACAGACATAGGGCCTCTCGCCAGAGTGTAATTTTTCATGGCTAACTAAATGACTTCTTTTAGCAAAGCTCCTAGCACAGATGCTACACACATAAGGCTTCTCACCAGAATGCAATTTTTCATGGCTAACTAAATGACTCCTTTTACCAAAGCTCTTCTGACAGGTGCTACACGCGTAAGGCCTGTCGCCAGAGTGCGATCGCTCATGAGCAACCAAGAGGTATTTTTTAGAAAAGCTCTTCTGACATGTGCTACACATGTAGAGACTCTCACCAGAGTGCAGTCTCTCATGAGCAACCAGGTGGCATTTTTTAGTAAAGCTCTTTTGACACGTGCTACACATGTAGGGACCCTCACCACAGTGGAATCTTTCATGGTGAACGAGGTCACTCTTTTTGATGAACGTCCTTTGACACATGCTACATGAATAGGGCCTCTCACCAGAGTGCAATCTTTCATGAGCAACCAGATGGTTTTTTTTCGTAAAGGCCTTCTGACATACCCTGCACACATAAGGCCGCTCACCAGAGTGCACTCTTCCATGAGAAACCAGGCTGTTCTTTCTTGCATAACTTTTTTGACATATGCTACACACGTACGACTTTTCACCAGAGTGCACTCCATGAACAAGCAGGTGGGCTTTTGCAGTAAAGCTCTTCTGACAGATGCCACAAGCATATGGCCGCTCGCCAGAGTGTGATCTTTCATGCCTAACAAGACTATCCTTTCTAGTAAAGCTCTTGTTACAGGTGCTACAAATGTACGGCCGCACTCCAGTGTGCACTCTCATGTGGACGTCCAGGCTGTATTTTTTCTGGAAGACTTTTTTGCAAACAGTGCATATGAAGGGCATGTTACTGTTGCATACTTTTGCATGGGCAGTGTGGTGGCTGCACTGTTGACATGACAGGCAGGAACATAGCTTCCTTTTGAAATCTCCTTCTCCGTTGTTGAGAACACTCCTAAGTGGGCAGAATAAGACACTGGATTAAAAACTGCACAAAATCACTTCAGAAAACAAGGGAAATGGAAACTGATTCACCCACCAAAAAAGCTGTCTCTTTAATAAATGTATAGTTTTCATGTAAACGCTATCACAAAGTGCTTAGTACGGAAGGCATAAGGTGTCTGTGAAATATTGTTTTCGGTGGTTTTCCTCGGCATTTTGTTCCGAACTTCCTGACTGACTGATATGGAGGTTTAACGCACCAACCCTACACAGGCAACTAGGCGTGCCACTGTGGAGGGCTTTGGATTAATTTTGACCAACTGGGGTCTTTCACGTGTGCCAAAATATAAACACACGAGCATTTTTGCTTTCCACCTCCATCAAAAAAGCAGCAGATCACTACACACTTTGTTGGCTTAGTGGCTCAGGCATGGTGCCACTGAGCAATGAACATGGGTTTGATCCCAGCCGTGGTGCCGCTTTTATATAGAGGCTAAAAGTGAAAATGGCTGTGTCGAGATGTTGGCGTGCATTAAAAATCCCCAGGTTGTCAATATTAATCTGGAGCCCTCCACTACGGCGTGCCTCATAGCCCAGGCATAACTTCGGCGCATTAACTTCAAGAATAAAAACATCAAATTAAAGTTTGTAACACCAATGAATGCATAATATATTTGCATATGGCCATTGATTTCAGAAAGTCTGTTGAAATATCCATTTCACTTGAGTGGTTTAACTATTGCCATCTCTCAGGCATTGCTTATGAGGCTTATATTTAGTTATTTTTTTATAAATATGCAGTACACTAGACTCGCAATGTGATCTATGCATATATGACCTGTGGCAGTGGTTTTTTGGTTTCTTAGTCATAGCCCAAGGACACTGTTTTACTCAAGCAGAAAATGTACCAGAAACATAAGCACTGATAGGACGTCAGCATCCATATGACACAAATCACAGATTGAGGTTGATGTACGCAGGATGTTGCACAAAATACCTTATATAAAGTGAATAACTATCTTTCACGTAATGCATTAAGTGCCAGCCTGCTGATTGTGAAAATATTAGCCTCTAGAACATGTGGCAAAAATTGGCGTTACCTGAGTACTGCATTCAGTGTATTAGGAATATCCTCACGAACCGAACTCGTCCTTCGGTTAGACTAAGAAACAAAAAAACCACTGCCACAGGTCATAAATGCATAGATCACATAGCAAGTCCAGTGTAGTGCATATTTATAAAAAAATTAAACTAAATATAAGTCTCATAAGCAATGCCCAAGAGATGCAAATAGTTAAACCACTCAAGTGAAATGGATATTTCAACAGACTTTCTGAAATCAATGGCCATGTGCAAATATATTATGCATTCATTGGTATCACAAACTTTAATTTGATGTTTTTATTGTGGAATTAAAGTGCCGAAGTTATACCTGGGCTATGAGGGACACCGTAGTGGAGGGCCCTAGATTAATATAGACAACCTGGGGATGTTTAACGCACGCCAAAATCTCGACACAGGCATTTTCACTTTTAGCCTCCATCAAAAAAGCACCATCACGGCTGGGATCGAACCCATGTTCATTGCTCAGTAGCACCATGCCTGAGCCACTAAGCCAACAAAGTGTGTTGTGGTAAAATTTGTAAGTTTTCGAGAATGTCTACAAAATTTACTGTTATACTGAAGCAGAAAATGTACCAGAAACATAATCACTGATAGGATATCAGCATCCATGTGACACAAATCACAGATTGAGGCTTATGTACGCAGGATGTTGCACAAAATATGTTCTATAAAGAGAATAACTATCTTTCACGTAATGCATTAAGTGTCAGCCTGCTGATTGTGAAAATATTAGCCTCTAGAACATGTGGCGAAAATTGGGGTTACGTGAGTACTCCATTCAGCTTATAAGGAATATACTCACAAAAACTTATCGATCCATAACTAGGTACATGCATGATATGGGCACAACTGGAAATGTACAACTGTACTGGCCTAATCAGTCTTCAGCATCTCTATGAGAAAGATGGAACATCACGTAACTACTGTGATTTTATAAAACATGGCTGACTAAGAAGCAAACTTTGCACTTCACGGTGAAAAATTCCTGTTCACAGTGAATGCAGCCGGAAAAGAAAAATCCAGCATTTTTGTCCCATGCTAGTGGACGTTGAGAAGGCAGCCATGAAGACACAAAGGCAATTTACAGAAGCACTTGTAGTGTCACCAGAAGGTGGAGGTTTTGGAAAACTACAGCACTTTAGTAAAAATCTGCATTTTTAGTCGCACATAATGAATGCACCTGCAATTAAACACGAGAAAAATGCAGCGATATCTTGGAGTTTGAATAATTTCTGCCAGGTCTACCAAGCCGCTACCATGCGGATAACTTGAGAATGCCTGTCAGACCATTAAGAAAATTCCTCTTTACTGACACTAGGTGACTCAGGCAGATGGCACCTGTTGCCTTACCTGTGTTTGCGTCAGTTTCTCAAGCAATATTCTGACAAAAATGAATGAAAATGAGAAGGAAGTGCTGATAAGCAGCACCCACATTTGTCTGTCCTTCTGTTGTCTGTCCTTGCAGTGACAACTAGCCCACGTGATGTGCAACATTTAACTCTGCCCCGCACAAGACAAAATAACACACCGAAAGACAGCCAAGACTGGCTGTTTTTGAAGGGTTCTCTATATCTATAAAGAAAAACCAATTGTGGGTGTATTATGGTGCAGAGATAATTGTTTTTTAAGAAGGAAAACTGCACATAAAGGATGAGACTGACAACAGCCTGTAAGTAGACACTTGTTTAGTTGGCAATGCGAGACTTTGATGACGAACACTGCAGTGTGGGATGACACGCCGAAGTGCTTTGTGGAATACCAAAATTTTACTACCCATATGCTGCCTGCCGGACAATGGCCATTATCGAAGGTTTTGGTACTAAATCATTACGTATATCTGCTGCCACTACAAACCACGAAGCAGCAAGTTCTTTGCCATTTAGGTTCTTTGTGGAGGACATAAGGACTACCCTGCTGGTGAGTCACCGCAGACACCACTGCTAATTGAACCACTGCAGTAGGGTAATGGCGAACCATACCAACATCTGTGCTTGGCAATTTTTTGCGATGTAGCTGGTAGTAGCAGCGGGCCAAAGATTAGGGAAAGTGGGAAGAAGGCCTAAAAAGCCTGATCTCATTGTACAGCCATCTCCTATAAACATGCCCTGTGACAGTGCATGCCATGTCACAGGTGAACGTGACAGCACGTAAGTGGAACAGGTGCATTGAGGGCTTGGTGCGAAAACTGCCGAACAAACTGCAGCCAGTCCGCCTGTCAGAGTATTTTGCATCAAGAAACAAAGAAACGAAACCTAAGAAAGGAGCGCATACACAATGTAGCAATAAAGAAGTCTCTGATTATAATAAAGCCTTTGCGTTCAAACCACGCAAGCAGACTGAAGTTTTTGAGGAAATTTTTTATCTGGTGGCATTGATGTGTTCAAGAGCATCACTCATGCAACTGCTCTGAATCTTCAGCAGCGGCAATATAAACCCATAACTGGCAGCGGCTCAAGCCCCTTATGCACTGTGGCACCGCGAGAAGCTTTTCTTCCTACATCAATTTTCAGCCAGAGTTTCGTGACCAGAAAAGCATTAAAAGACGCTAACATTGCCATAGTTGAAGGTTGAAGAGCTTAGATCCTTGCACAAGAAACTGCCAATACGGCATGGCAAAATGAGGCCACACGATTACTGTTTTCTGCACCTTTGGAAGCAGTAATAATGACCATAATAAAATTAAGTTTGTGGTAAGGATCTCACTGGCAAACACAGTCTAGTGCACTAGGTCATGGGATAGCCTGCAATTCACCTGAAGCAGAGCTTGCACTTCAGCGGCAAAGTTCAGGCGCTGTGCCTAAACAGCCCATTGTACAATTTTGTTGTGCAAAACATAGCACAAATGAAATATCCAATTGAATTGAGAGAGGAAAGTGAGTGGACAGCACAGAAGCCTGCAGCTAAGTGAGCCGCCTCCGAAGCAGTGTCTGTTCACCATCACCAGCCTATCTATGCCCACTTCATGGCAAAGGCCTCTCCCATTATTCTCCAATTATCCCGGTCTTGTGCCTGTCCAAAGGAGGCTATTGCTGATGACCAAGCAAAAGACAAATCGCTGAGGGCGTGCTTCCAAGGTCAAAAAGTTTTTAGGAGTGCAGTAATGTGTTCTCTTAAGCCAAATTGGCCCTAAGCAAGTTAATACGAGTGTGTTGATCAGCTTGCTGAGTATTGGTATGCTGCACATGACAGCAAGGTTAAGAGCAAAAGGTTTTGTGCACTGGCTTCAACCTGGCAGGCACTGGATTCTATGTGTTTTGTACCGTGCCAGGTACTTTCTACATTAAGGTACACCGGCTTTCCCAAAGATCACCTGAATGCCTGAAAAGATGCTTGTGTTCTTTCAGTGCCATCTTATTTACTAGCCTTGATAAAAAGAACTTCTACACAATTCTCATTGGGTCCTAGTCTATGTTTCATTAAATTAAAACTCGTTGCAAATAAAACCTGTTAATTTAAAGCTCTTGGATGAAACTATTTACGTCAATATTAAGGTATTTTTGTGATTCTAAGCAACCTCCTTTCCAAGCACCCTACACTAGCTTCAGAAAAAAAATTTCAAGGAAAGTTCGCATGCCAATTTAAGCACCCCTCTTTCATGAGGAAGCCTGGATTGCCCCATCTGCCAACGGTGGTTGCTCTCTGTGGATAAGCCCGAGCTGTAGGAGTGGCGCAGTCTCCAGCTTCTTGTGCATGGCCAGTCTAGAGTAAAGATGTGTGCTCTCGCCTGCTGACCCTAGCCTGGCTGTTTTTTGTTACTGTGTTGAAACATTGCATGACAGAAAATATTACACAACAAAAAAGGTGCAGAAAGCATTGCAAGGTGGATTTCGGATGCATAAAAGCAGGTCCAAGTTGACGCAGTGACCAGGCTTTAAAGAAAACGTCCAATTACAAAGTACTTCGGCAGAACAGAAGACGAGCTGATGTGCAATGCTGAGAGCAGTGGCTCAAGGTGTGACAGGCTAGAGTGGTAGTGAGAATGACTGAATGTTAGATGTAAGCGGCAGGTTCACGGTCTGTGCCTATTTTTATTTAGTATTTGCGAAATAAAAAACTATTCCTTGTGCCTGTCTTGCTTAGATACTGCCACAGGTTCATTGTAAATTTTTTAATCTAAGCACCTCACCCACTTAGGACACTGCGACTGCCGAAAAAAGGGGGTGCTTAGAAAGAGTAAACATGGTATATGCAGGCACGATAGTTACTTCTTCTAGCGTTTCTTAGACTACTGGAATCTTTTCCATTTCTATTTCCAAAGTAGCTCGCTCCACTACAATTCCGGCACCACAACGATTTGGCCGAGCAAAGTGACTTGCTGTTTTAAGGGGGACATGGCTCTTAAAACTATTTCTTTTAATTTTGCGTAAACTCTGGAACTAGTCAGTCTTGCTGCTTTTCCCCCCACTGATTTGAAATATGGCATTATTTTTTGAGTAAGTCAATTATTTCCCAAGATAATTAGAGATAACCATTTTTGGAGGAACAATAGACAAAGCAGTGTTGGTCATAAAACTGTAATCTTTACTTTTTCTAACACTGTAAACACTGGTGAGTGCAATAACAGATTTAGTTTTTTGATGAACCGCTTGGAACTAATTTTACAGCTCATTAAACTTTGGTGTTTGAAATAGACGCTCAAAATGGTTCCTTGCCAATGGTGCGGCCAAAGCTTAATGAGGTGTAAAATTAGTTCCAAGCAGTGCATCAAAAACCGATTCTCTTATTGCATTGTTGGAAAATGTAAAAATTACAGTTTTATGACCAACACTGTTTTGTCTATTGCTCCTGCAAAAATGACCTAATTATCTCTAATTATCTCAGGAACTAATAACCAACTGAAAAAATAATGCCATATTTGAAATCAGTGGGAAAAAAGCAGCAGAACTGACAAGTTTCACACAGTTTACTTGAAAATTAAAACTTTTTTTAAGAGCAGTGTGCCCCCTTAAGCCAAGGCTTCCCACAGTGTTGATATTCTGCAAGCAACAACACTGCAAGCATCCGCAACCCACCCTATGCTGCTAGTCTGTGGGCTGCAGGAACAGGTGTGTGGACCAGCCTCTGCAACGACTGTCTTCACCACCTCCTGAAGGAAGAAGTTTCTCCGAGGCACCAACTTGGGCATTGTCCACTTCCAGAACTGAAAAAATCAAATGCAGAGGCAGCTAAAGGCAATGAGTGCTATGGAAGCCACCCAGCAAGTGCTGCGCTTGTATGCATGAATCGTATTTTGCCTATAAGCTGGATTTGGTGACACCAGAAAATTTTCAAAGGCTTCAGGAAACTTTTATTGATACAGTGATTAATCCTCGTGCAGTGCTAACCTTGCAAAGGAACAAATGCTGGCAATAAATGCTTGCACCGACAGAAAAATTTACAAGTTGCGGTTGTACATAGTGTTGAACGAAATTCGGAAGATTTCTGAAGCCGCTACCTTTAGCATTGTTTTACGTTACACATTAAAACGTGGTTATTTCTGTCACATATAAATTTGTCCTCAAATGTTGCCTTCAATTGTAGTGTACCATACACATTCAATCATGCCATTTTTGGTAAAAAAAATGGCTCCGCAAAAAATGCTCTGTAGTTTACAGACGTACACACCGGTTTTCTTTATCTTTTGACACGAAGTTACTGCAGACCTCATTTCCGGTAGTGGCACACAGGGCCGCAAAATACTGCAAATACTATGTTACCACTTCCCAAACAGGCATGCTCAACAAAGCTCACCAGTTTTCACTACAGCTGCTGAAAACCCATTTGACTCTTGTCCTTGTGTTCCTGCGTGTGAGGTGAACAGAAGATTTTCACTGCTACTGCTCAGAGGTCACACACACAGACACATGTACCCTGTCATACTATCATTCAGGATGAGGGGTGAGTATGCATGACGTGTAAAAGAATTGTACTCAACAGGTGAAATGTCAGATCCACAATGCAGCACCTAGCACCTGTTGGGATATGAAGACTGTGAGCCAGGTTCCCTTAATCAATAACTGGAACAGGCAGATACTGATCATGCTGGCGTACATGATGCACAAAGAGCAGGATGTAACACTTCAGTAGAAAAACATACAATGCTGGAAATACCAAATATGAAAAAAAGTTATGTACTACCTTCAGCTATCGCACTTTACTCAAGTGCCGTGTGTCTGATTATATCAAGTCCAACTTGTACTAACAAGTGTAATGAAAACCACTGTCTCCTACAATTCCTTTTAGAGTATAGGACCCACGCAATATTTCAAGTCAGCCACTGTGACGTTCAGCACAGGAGCGCCGTGGGTGGAACAGGGGCTGCGGCAAGGGTGGGAGCTGTTGCTGCAGAAACACGAGAGCAGCTTTGCTCCCTTCAGTCCATTGCCAAAGCAACCACTGTGGGTTAGGCATGCGGTGCAGTGATGGGTTGAGCTGCCCAAGGCAACCCAGCGGGGGTAGGGGCAGAACAAAGTGTGTCTTGCCGCCCTGTGTTACTAGTGAAACCAGGCACTGCTCTGCCTCGAGCAAGCTGCTTCGGCATACCATTCCATAAAAAAAGTGAACCTCTTTCATGCCTTTCGAAAGGAAATTTTTCCTGTTATCTTAATGCTTATTATTTTTTTTTCCAGATGAAACTTGTCACAGGCCCTGGAGTAGGCTGGGTGTGAACCCAAGGAGTTGCTGCATGTGTAATTCTGTAGCTTGAGTTTTCTATTGGGTGGTCGTATTCAAAAAATTTTGCACTTGCTAGTCAGCCACACCAAAAGTTGGTTGCACACCTAAGATGATAACACCTCAGCAACAGTCCAGATTGGGAATGTAAGCCCTGATGTTGCAATGGATCAAGCGTGTATCAATATTCCTGGAAGTGTGGAGTGATTAAAAGGTCAGGATAGTGTGTTTGGCAGTGATTTCCGTGTAATCTCTGCAGATAGTGATGTGTCTCACAGCTGCAACACCATGATTTTTCAAGCCTTCCAGAAGATTCGCATCCGTTTTGTTCAGCAGGTCGGCCTCAAAGGTCACGCCCTAAGAGCTGTTGATGCTGCCATAGGGTGTGACTCGAAAGCCACTGGTGACTGAAAAGAGCGTCATGGCCAGCTTTTGGTTATTTACTTCAACAGGGATTTCTCCTGTTCTTTGCTTTTTGAATTGTTGATTTGCCAATGATGCCTTCAAGAAATACTGCCTGGGAGGCAACAGGGTGTGCTCTATTCAATGACAAGAAAACGAGAGTATTCCTTGGCTTAAGCCATTGTTGCACAGGCGCCGTCAGTCCGCGCATACCTGCCTTCTTCATTCTCTTTCTTCCTTACCTTATAAAAACCCAAGATGGACAATAAACGGTTTTCGCCCTGGCCACTCTGTTTGTGCACTTCCGGTGCGGCCAAGCCACAAGGCCAGTTGCAAGAGTGGCGATGAGGATTTCAGAAAAGAATGAGGTCGAGCTGCTTCCCGCGAGGCAAGATAAGCAGCTGCAGCCACCCCACCGACAGTCATCCACCCCTTTCTGGAATTCAACGGCGAAAGAGATAAGTGGCAAACGTTTCTCGTAGAAGTCGTAGGCATATTTTGAAGCGAACGAGATCACTGACGATGCCAGGATAACAGCCCTGCTGGTTGGCACGCTTGGAGCGAGAACGACTGATGGTACTATACAGCAGAGTCGCACCACGCAAGCCAGACGCACTTGACTATGATGCGGTCGTGGAAGTTTTAAGCGAGTATTATGATCCACAGCCAAATGAAATTTCCGAAAGCTTTAAACTGTTTTACTGAAACAAACAGAAAGGGGACTCTGCTGTCCATGCATTCATTGTGAAAATAAGGCACTTAGCGCACAGCTGCAATTTCTCATCCAGGCTGGACAGGATGTTAAGGGACTGTATCATGTGTGCAGTACATTCAAGATGTTCACAAAAGCAGAAGCTCGCAAAACAAGATTTCACATAAGAAGTGGACGCACTTGTGGAGTTGGATGCACACACAGAAATTGAGAAATGAGCCCGGTAAAGTGTACGCAATGAAGGACCAACATTGGGTGCCATGAGGACAGTATAAACAGGATGGTGGAGAGCCATGCGAGTGCTGTGGAAAGCGTAATCTTAAACGCTTGGCCTGTTCAATGCATGAAGAGGCACTGTTATAAATGTCGAAAGCAAGGGCACTTGGTACGAATGTGCCCAAAAATTGACAATGTGCTGAATGTAGCAGCACAAGTCGACGACAACAATAGCAGTGCGTTACAACTTTCGTTTGTCATTTGAAAGGATTCGTTGGCACTGCCGATTCAGGAAACATTCACGTGGAACGGCTTTAAGTTGAAGATGAATGTAGATACCAGCTTGCCCATATGCGTCATTCCTAGAACAGCCTACAAAGCCCACCGTCATCAATGGCCAAAGCCGCAGGAACTGAAGGTAAAGCTGGCGTGCCATTTGGGAAAGCTGCCAGTGCTTGGAGTACTTTCAATGCATGTCTGCCACAAGTCAGCAGAAGTTGGTAATATGATTGTCTTGGAATGAAAAGGTCCTTTCCTGTGCGGTCGTGATTTGTTGCATAAACTACAAGAGGAGGGTGCAGCATTACTCCACTTAGCAGTGCCTGTAGAGCCATGACTGGGGTCTCCATCAGTGCCTGCTGTGCTGGACCACTACACTGACCTCTGCACAGACCCTAAGACCCATGAAAGGCCCACTGAACCGCCTTCATATCAAGCCTGGAGCCACTCTTCTTGATAAAGTTTCAGAGAATTAGATTGATAGTGGAAGCTAGCATTACATCCCACATGACCCACCTGAAGTGGGCCACACCCACTGTTCCAGTTTCGGAGAAAGATGTACACCTTCCCAAATTTTTAATAATGTCACAAAAGCGACGACTGATCGGCGTACCAGCACCATATCACCGTGTTCAGCGGCAAAGTAGGCAAGAGTACGTGCCCGCGCGCAGAAATATCTGCTGTATGAGTGTCGTCTGACTACGCTGTTCTCCTTAGAGTAACACACCCCCTCGGTGAAAGCTGTTTGCTAGCAGCCAGAAGTAGCTAAGCAGCGTATACGTTCCTGATGAACATGCTAGGCAAGTGATACGAAAAAACATCAAATGCGCATTGGAGATGCGCATGTGCTTCAAATAACCCCAGTTTCTCTTAAACAAAGCCATGCAGATACCTTGGCGGCGGTATATTGCTCTCGAGGAAACAGCGTAGCAGACAATGCTCACACAGGATCAGGCATTATGCGTGTGCAACAACTCTCGCCTGTTTCACTGCTGCACACTGTGATAAGGCGCTGACAAGCCGAGCAGTTGTCACCACCGTGATATTAAAAATTTGGGAGGGTGTATAGTTCGCATTTGTCGCGACTTTAAAATTACACTGAACCTGGTCTGTGAGCAAAAATACTCGCTGCCTCTCATTAAAGATTTTTTTCACAGTTAGGTGGGGGAGAGCGGTTCAGCATTTTTGATTTGCCCTGTGCCTACAACCAGATTTTGCTGGACAGTCTCACAAATTGGTTGTGATAAACACCCAGAAGGAACTCTTTTGCTTCAACCACCTTCCATTTGTGATTGCTTCAGCACTGATATTTCAAAGATGGAATAAAATCAATCCTTCAAGGCCTGAGGTACAAGCGTACCTGGATGATGTTCTGATAGCAGAAGAAGTAACAGCCAAAACCGAAATCTGATGGCTGTGCTCCAACGCTTTCGTCAACATGGCATTAAGCTTCGTGTTGATAAGTGCTGCGTAAGCGAGTCGTCGGTTATACATTTAAATCATTGTATCGACAAGAATGGACTGCATCCCATGAAAAAGAATGTGAATGCTATCAGGCTAGCTCCCTCCCTCCCAACCGCCAGTGAGCTATGCTCATTTATGGGCATGAACTCTTTTTATAACAATTTTATGCCTGACTTGTATACTATTCTGGCACGGTAGTACAAACTGCTGGGAAAAAGGTGATAAGTGGACGTGGAGTGCGAAAGAAAAGAAAGCTTTCATCCAGGTGAAAGATATGTTATGCATGGCACCAGTCCTGATGCATTTTTACCCAAACTGTGAGCTCTTCGAGTGTGGTGCGTCTCCCTACCGACCTGGTGCTGCCCATTTTCATCAGATACAAGGTGAGAAGCGACCGGTAGGGCATCGATCGAAAACACTGACAATTGCCGAAACAAATTACTCTCACATTAGTGCGAGGCGCTTGCCCTAATATTTGGGGTTACTCGGTTTCACGACTTTATGCACGGCACCAGTCCCGACGCATTTTTACCCAAACCATGAGCTCTTCTTCGAATGTGATGCGTCTCCCTACTGAGCTAATGCTGCCCATTTTCATGAAATACAAGGTGAGAAGCGACCGGTAGGGTCTCGATCAAAAACACTGACAACTGCCGAAATAAATTACTCTCAGATTAGCGCGAGGCTGTTGGGGTTACTCGGTTTCTTGATTACGTTTTGGGGCAAGAGTTTATTCTTGTTACGGATCACCAGCCTTTGGTGGGCCTTTTAAGGCACGACTGTCAGACTTCCGTCATGGTAGCAGCCAGACTTCACTACTACTACTACTACTACTACTACTACTACTACTACTACTTGGTGCGTATAAGTATAAATTGCACTACAAAACTGGTAAATTTACACTGAACGCTGATGAATTAATCCTGTTACTCCAATAGTCCAAACAAGGGCTGCACGATGCCGAGGATACTGCTGAGTACATCCTTGTCATGGACCAGTGGGACGAGCCTGCAGTGCCAGTGGAAGAGCCCCAAGCACTCACACAGTAAGACCGTGTACTCCCAAGTTTGTGCAGGTACATCCTTAGTGGCAATGCACTACTGAAAAAGGCACAGAGACATAGAAGCACCGCAAAAGTGACCCGAGCTGCCCATACAGCATAACTTGCTGCACTGGGGCTATCGTGCTGTGGTTGCGGCGGAACCCAGAACTAAGCTACTAAAGTTATTACACAGGGCTCATGAAGAAGTTTCCGCAATAAAGGCAATGGTACAGTCAAAATTTCGGTGGCCAGGTTTAGACGATACGGAGTGCTTAGCCACTGTGTGTCAGAATCGCATACAGGCATTGCACATGCCACCGGAGCAAGCACCCTGTAATGAAACAGGTGGTATGGTGCCGCAGACAAGAGATGGCAGCAGCGACAGATAAAAAAAACTGACCAAAGAAAGATAAGAAAGACGAATATGGAGATGAAGAGATGGCACATATAGCATAGGGGAAAGCACGGAAGACAGAAGAGATCGTCGTCGGGATTCCGCTCCCCTTCGGACGCCCGGTTCGAGGGATGGGAACACTGCAGCAGTCAACTGGACTGCCAGTGCACAAGGCCGACGCCACTTCCACTCATCAAGTACAACCTGCACGAATGGAGCATGGACCCGGTCCTATGAGTCTGCACGTCAGGTGCGGCTGAAGCACCGTCACTGTCGCCAGCTGCTGCTGTTCCGCCGCAGTTAGGTTGTCTGCCCTTGGTCACCACTGCCGTCATCCACCAAGTCTGCCCTTCCGCAAGAAACTGCGAGACTTGGTTTTCCCTTCCTTGAATTTTGTGCGACATAAACCGGTTGATGCATATCACCCATGGTCCGTCTCACTTGAAGATCTCGCGACACCTATGACGGTCCAATGATCCTGCCGATAACATCACACACCCATTTGCTGGACAAGACACAAGAAAGACGGTAGTGACTGGATGTGGACTTTGCGGGAAGAATCCATAACAGGATGCTACTTGCTGTCGTGGGCTCTCACAGTAAATGAGTCGAGGCCATTCCACTGTCTCACATGACCCCTCAAAGCCCAATTGATGCCCTTCAACAGTAGTTCGTCTGCTTGTGTCGGATCATGGCGTGCCATTTACCAGATGAAAGGTTAATGAATTCTTGACGCGGAACAGGGTGATTCACGTTCTGGCACTGCTTTACCATCCACAGATTAGTGAACTGGTGGAGCCTGCTGGGCCAACTATGAAAGACGGAATAAAGAAGTGCGTAGATGCAGAATTGTCAAAAGGTGCTAGCTAGGACCCTGTGTCGCTACAGTAACACACCTCCCCAATCAGGACTCACGCCATCAGAAACGTTGTTGGGATACAGGCTGCGCACCCGACGAGTCTTGTTTTCCTCCATGGAGCTGGTCAACAGTGAAGGTCCAGTCTGCTGACAAAGCTAGCTGAACTTTGCCTCCTGAAGATCCAGTGTACCTTCATAATTACGGCCACAGCAACAAATCGACTCGCAGAAAGTTCTGCTCAACCATGGGGGCAAGCATTGCGTCTGTCAACACAGAGAACAGGCTTGTTTACTGTCTCATGGACCAGCTCAGGCAGAAGAGCACTGAAGAACCTTTGGTTTCAGAGGCTCCTGCTAGCACCAAATAAGCCTGGACCTGCCAGTACAAGACTGGAAAGCTCCAACAATCACTCCTACAAGCTTTCTGGACCCCCCACCTTCTGAGCTTTGAGGGTCTATCAAGAGAAGCCAGTGAAGCGTTCTGGAGTCTGAGGAAGGGGAAACGCCACAAACTATTGACCACCACTGCAATGCACTGTCAATCAAAGCATGTGCGCGCCTTCCTCCTTCCTCCTCTCACTCTCCCCCTTTCTTACCTGTCTTACAAAAACCCAAGCTGGACAATAAATGTTCTCTTTTGCCCTGGCCACTCTGTGCAGCTCCGGGCATGGCTTAGCCACGGTACTTGCTGCAACAACATCTACAAGTGAAATTAGAACAAATATCATTTGATATACGCTAAATGTGTCAGCACAATCATCTTTAGACTCCTGCAGCAACTGCAGCATTTGCAAAACGAGCACAAAATATTTGCCACTATACCACTGTGGTGCATGACCGACTGCTTTTTTTTCAGACACATAGCAGCAGCAGTATGCTTGGTGTGCTTTAAATTTCTCACATGGAAAAGCCTCATGGCTTCATATTATTGCCATACAAAGAGTATAAGAAATTTACAGAAAAAATATATTCTACATGCATGCTACAGCAAAAATTTCTTCTACTTTGTTGACCGTTCTATAATAAAGTGTTCATGTAAGTGAAAAAAAGCAGGATCCAAACCTGAAATTTCCACTGCTGTTTGAGAGCTTCGACTGAACAGTACCATAGCGCACTGTGTACCTGAGAAGAAAATTCACAGTCAGCAACGGAAATAAGCTGCTGTTAAAGAAAAAAGGGGAAGGTACCTATGGCACTGGTGGTAAACCCCACTTGTGTGCTTTGGCTGCGGAATACATCCTGGCTGGAGGCTGCTGCATCCGTAGATGTTGCCACGGTGCAGCTCTTTGACATCGATAAAGTTGAATGTGGAATGGCTGCTCTCGGTATTGTCTTCTAGAAGAGAAAAACACAACTATGAATGAAAATTCACACAATAACACTCGATGCCAAGAGTAACAGAAATAAGCTGATTGCTAATTCACTCGCCTGAAGAAAACAGCATCACATAATTTTGCCGACAAAACATGACTTAGTAACCGATAAATGGGTAAATAGATACGCCTGCCTAGCACAAAAACCTGCTCACGGTTTCATCCGCGCCTTCTTCGTCTCATCTGCGCTAGGCCAGCCAGCAGGAGGTATATAGCTCTGTGTCTCAGCAGCTATACAGCTCTAAATGTGTCAGAGATGACTGGCCATTCATAGCTTCTTTTCCCCCCGGCTTTTTTAAAGCTTGATCAGCCCTTCACTGCCAAGGTTTCTTTATGGCTCTCCTCACCCCTGCCAGGATTTCTTTTCCAGCTTTGTTCCGTGGAAATTTTATGCTAGTAAATTAATGCACTGCAATCATGGAGGAAGAAAAAGTTAGGAGCCGGCATGACATCACGCAGCTAGCCTTCGCAAGCCCACCGCCGTTGAAGCCGCTCCCTCCACCGTTTTCCCTTTCTCAAGCCCCCGGAGTCGGCCCAGCACGTGACCTCCATGGTCGGCTGGGCCAGTGGCGGCGGCGGTCCTCCGACTCCACCGCATCTCTCGTGTTTGGTTGGCAGTAGCTTTTCCCCGTCCTTCCTGTATTCGTCTGCTCGGCGATCTCATGCCCGCGTTGCGTGCGGGCGGGAGTGCCTTTGTACGTGCGAAAGACCAAAGCCGACCAAGGCCAAACGGGCCGCAGAGTAGTTTCGAGCAGGACGAAAATTGAAGAGCGCGCAGCGGCCCACAAACCCCACCGCGCCCTCTCACACAGCGGCGCGGTGGGGTCACGTGGTGCAGTGACACCCTGGGCCGACTTCGATTTTACTTTTTATGCATAGGCTTCACGTTTCTTCCGGTGGCGCCGTCTCCTTACCTTTTTCTTACTCCATGACTGCAATTATCTGCGGAACATTTAAACATTTTTAAAGACTACCGTGTGCACTTCAAAACAATGAACCACAAACCGATAGCTAGGAGCTAACACGTGGATAGTGAGACTTCCTTCGCTGCTGTTGTTGCATTTGACTAGACACTTCCAACATGGCTGTGCTGCAGAAATAGCTGAAGTGATGTGGATGAAGGAGCATGCACCCCATTTGATGTCTGACATTTATCTGGCCCGATCTGTGCGCTCATGTGACTTCTCAATAGATGATGCGCTATGCCCACGATAACGTTTTTTAAACGAGCTGTCTTGGAAGTGCCAGGGAGTTGGGCAAAGAGGCAACCGGTATTCTCACGCATGGCAGGGGGTGTGCAGTTGCCCGAGTTATCTCGGGAGTGGCGGTGAAAGGGTTAATGTCTCTTACTAATTTTCATGCAGAAGCACAAGCTTTATTGCCAAAATAAACATAAGCAACACCATCCGATCAAAAATACTGCCGTTTTAGAGTAACATGTCTTCATAATGGGAAACAGTGCAAAAACAAAACTTGGACAAGAACTTGTCCAAGTTTTGTTTTTGCGCTGTTTCCCATTAGAAACCTATACCAACAAGCCCAACTCGCACTTCTAAATAACATGTCTTTCTAGCCCTTTTTTAGCCACATTTTTTTTCTGCAATATGCATATTTGAATTTTTTTAGGGCAACGCATTCTTTGGCAATTCCAAAGACCTGCCTCTCTGGGCTCCCACAGCATCAAAAACATGAACAGTTATGGTTAGCTCAAGAAAGAATCTGGGCAAATGCTTCAGGATAGAGTCATGTCATCAAGTGGGGACCTGCCTTCACAAGTGACTACTTTACCTTGTGGCACATGGCTGTAAAGAATGTTCTTATGCTACAAGCTACCCCATAAATATTAGCTAAACAGTATAAACATTCTTTATATTTCAGAATGGTTGTGATTTTTTTTCCGTTTAGATATCACACTAGCTTTGGTAGAGTTTCTTTTCAGAGTGCAACTAAAATTTCCTATTTGCAAATTGAACATTCACATTTAGCACTATTCCATCAACACAATTAAAAAGCAAATTTTGAATTGACAATGCAAGAATCGTCGCAACAGAAAAAGTGACAGCATCACGGCTACATCTGGAATCACTAATCATTCAGACCACATCTAACACAGTCAATCGTAACGACGGAAATCTAAACCCGATCTACGCACGCTCTTTGCAGCGATTACTCAAACCCACTTAAACGACCCACTTCTGGTGATGCATTCATTGTGAACAAGGCTTCCGTGCTGGAAGCCGAAACGTCAGTACGTTTTGTTTGGACTGGTCGGCGCCTCTTTTTCGTTCCTAAAAAGCAAATTTACACCTTCATAGCTTTGTTTTCTTATGCAATGTTACATTTTCCACCCGACAGTGCTCGTACAGTTTTTTCACAACCACTATCAATGTTTTTATATAGGAAGAGTTCGGACACTACATTTATAGCCCCATGACTCGAGCATTTTCACAAAATGGTCATACCGCGCAACAGGTCGATGGTTGGCATAGGGGCTGCTCGTTTTACACTATTATTACCTCGCACACCCTGATGACTCAAACGTCAGTGCGGCCATACCCGCCCCTTTATTCCAAACTTTCCCGAGCTTTACGCTGTTCTGTCCAAATTTAATTGTGTGCTTACCGCTTGCGTTCTTGCAGACCACAACACAAGCATCAGCTTATATGCACACACCAAACCAAAAGCTTCCACGGAGGTTTTCTTATTCTTCATAGCGGTGTCTAAAAAGAACTTTAGGCAAAAGCCGGTGTTTCTTTACCACCATTACCTGGTGTTGGCCCAGTAAAAGGTTGTGCCCTACTCAATTGGGCATGCCTGAACAAGTTTGCCGAGCCCCTCCCCATGTTCTACGTAGTGAGAACAAGCTAACCAGCCCTGGTCAGGAAACTGAAGGGAAATATTCATGGAGAAAAACATCCTACTTTTTCGGGGGTAGTTATACATCGCCGGTATAAAAATAAAGAGATTCTGAGCCCCAGCAAAATTGCAGTGATTTTTTTGCTTTAATAAACCGACACTTTTCTTATTTTTGTTTTTATATTGTAGTGTATCGATTCAATGTGTAAATCGCATACGCGGAAAAAAAAGGCGAAAAGATGAGGGAGGGACGGATGCGGCGCTCAGAAAATTTCGGAGGTGTTTTCACACCTCCATCCCCCCCTCCCCTTCCGCTGGCTACGTCCATAGGGGAAGGAGATGATTTCTCGAGCGTTCTCGCGTGATTGGCCACCCGGGCTGTTTTTCGTGACGTATTTGCGCACTCAGCCGATCACGTGACACTACACGTGAAATCAACCTCGTTTGAAGTTTTCCGGCACACAGCATAATTTGGCCATTTGGCCCACGCGCTGCATGTACACACGCTCCATTTATTTGGCGCTGCGCGTTGAATTGTCCAGACGCAAGATAACTTTCCAGTCTCGCTGCTTGATATATCACAGTCAAAATCCTTCCAACATCAATGATCTGCGAGGGTCACTCATAATTCTCTTTTTAGTTGCTACGCATTTCGCGTAGATTCCCATGTATCAGCACCTACCCATGGTTCTGGTTTCATGCAGGCCAAGCTCATACGGTGGTATTTACTGACGCCTTCAAGAGCTCTGAATGACAGTTTAGCAGGCTTTACGGTTACGTGTCGAGTCACATTACCTGACATCGGTAGTGCACGGAAGACGCGATCAATCGCTCCTCCACCACGGCCGATACCGGCGACTGCAGGAGATGCCAGTCAACTGTGGCTGAAGGGGAGCCGTCGGTAGGAGAAACACAGGCCCCCCCTGGGCAGGAGACGCGACAACTACGACGAGCGAAGGCAGACAAACTTTTTCGTAAACTGCTGAGAGGTCCACACCGATGTGCTGGCAGTAGATATCTCAGCGGTTAATTACTGTATCATGAGCTAATTCTCTGAACAACACCCTCTGCACAGACGTTGTTGTCCAATGCGCGAGCGCCGCCAGCATTAAAATGGTACACAACCACACCGCGGTCCATTTTCCCACTATAATACAATATGCCTGTCCGAACGTGTCAAAACTTGTGAAACGTTACTCCGGTTGAGGACGCAACGTACCAAAGTTGTTTTGATGGCAATGTTGATGCCGACGTTGGCTTCAAGCTCAAGTTTTCGAAACTGCGCTTGTCGCATGCTTTGCAAAGGTGTCTTTGTACTTCCAAAGGGGCGAGCTGGAGCTTCGATAGGCAAAACTAAAGCCGAAAGCGTGTTGTTAGTGGCACCGCGCAATTTTACTAAGTGCCGCTCAGTTCGATTGTCCCTCCGGAAGTCAATGAAACCTAATTTTTCGGGGTAGTCAAGTCGGAGTGTCCAGTGAGAAGTAGTGAATGCTAGTAGCGTAATAGTTCAGTGTCGTCTGGTTGAATGTCCCCCCCGTACCCCGCAAAATGTCTCGAGCCATACGTGTGGCACGCGACTGGAACGTGGTGCCACCACAGCAACAAACTCCGTTTACCAGTTTTGACCTGATAGGGCTCGCATACATTGTATGCAATAGGTTCCAGCGCTTCGTGTTTTGTTGCTGCAATGAGGCGTAGTTGAGAATGTTAGATCACGATACAGGGCTTCGCGGCCAAACTAATGTTCTCTGTGCCTGTGAAGACGCCTTGTGGGCTGCTGCTGACATACCGATGTGGACCTCTCTGCAGTTTGTGAAAACGGCTGTGGTTCTTCACTCGTCGTGGTTATCGTGTCATCTGCCTGGCAATCTGCTTTCCTCGTATTGAAGGCTACCCTACGGGCGCAGCTACTTTTGCTTGAGTGAAGTGACGTGTATATCAGCAGTATTCCAAAGCCGCGGGCATCGGCCGTGGTAGAGGAGCAGTCACTCCTCGAACAGCCTTCTTTGGAATACCGATTCCAGGTAACGTTACTCGACACGGAGCCGGTAAAGATGCTCCAGTTATTTCGAGTCCACTTTGTAAATACCGTCTTGAGATTACGCTGGATTGAAATCAGAACCGTGCCGCTAATGGATGCATGTTAATATACACAAGGTAGTACAGCGATACGCTAATGTTGACGGATCGTTGTAGCGGCAGCCGAAACCGACCGCTGCCCTTCTGGTTGCGCCGTTGCGCGATGTCCGCTGTCGAGACCGCGGGCCTATGGAATCGCAAAAAAATGTTATGCCCTCGTAAAGTATATATACGTGTGTTTCAGGCAAAAAATGCGGCTGAAAAACAATGTTCTTACAGTTGCTGCAGTCTTTTTCAGAGGATAGAGTTGCTTGCATTATTTGTGTTCATTTTATGTGGTGTCAGAGCTGTTCTCACGGTAGCCGGGAGAATTACTATCGGGAATTTCTCAGGGCAGTTTCCACAAAAGCCTGACAGGTCTAAAATGATCTTAGTAGTATCACGGGAAGTAAACTAAACCTACCTGTATTTCCCTGTATATCGCACGGGTGGCCAACGATACGGCGACCACCTTATAATTCGTCACAAAAATGAGTGCCAAGTTTAATATAACAGTGCCTAACGCAGCCTAACATAACTTCACCGAGCTTAACGTAGCCTTAGCTATCCTAACTAAACTAACGCAACCCAACGTAATGTAATCTAACCTAACCCAACCCAACTGCAATGAACGCAACCGGGCAAGTTAATGCAACCATGCTAGTTAACCTACATGGAACACAACCAATCTTAGAGGAGTAGTGACATGAAATGATCGTGTCACTTTTTTTTTGCCGCTGGGTACCTACCAACCCAGTTATCACAGAATGGCAGGTTAGGTGGCTGACCGCAGCGAAATTATTTACAGCCTTGTTTATTTGTGCACGCTTTGGTTTCGACAGTGCGAACACTGAAACGGCTGCCATTACAGGACAGCAGTGTTGACGTCAGTGTTCTTGTCGCACGACGGCCAGTCTGGATGCGCACGCTGGAGCGAGCGAGTGCACCCAGACTTGTGGTCGTTCGCACGTGCCCGGGCAGCATGACGTCAGTCCCAAAACTGTGACATGTTCCACAAGGAGGAGCAGTGCGCACCAGTAGCAGCCAGCGCTTTGCGTTCGTCACAAGAGCCGTGATGCTGGCAGTTTGGGGCGAGGTGCATGGCACAGCACTCATTGCGTCGGGCTGATGCCGATGTTGAAAGGGTATCCGTTCTGAGCTTTCTTGTGCTGGAAAAGATTAACATTGATTTAAGATATGTTATACTGAATGGTTACAATTGAAACTTCTTGGTAGATACCTCCATACACAAAAGAAAGCTCTTACATTGTTATCTTAGCTTATAAATTTCATGTCAGCACTTCCGTTAAATCCAATCCAACCGTAGTCAGAAGTCCTGTACGTGCATCGCGGGCTAGGTGTAGGTGTAACCAGAGTGAAAAAAAGTTCACTAACAAGATCCTGTTGAACAAAAGCCTGACATATTTTTTATACTCGTTCATCCTGATTATGCAGTTCATCCAGTTCATCCTGATTACCCGTTCATCCTGATCATGCAGGTTTTTGCCCGCATCATCGCCGACCTGCTACTGCCTGCCTTGCTGGCTGTATCGTCTGCCACCCCGGGAAGCTACCTGCCTGCTACCAACGAAGGCGAACCTTGTGTTTGCCCCCTCCCTGGCACCCATGCTTCCGGACCTTCGGCAGCGCCACCCCTCCCTCCGTGGATCGTCGAGATAAATCCAGCCACCCTATTGCCGTCGACAACATCCCCTGTGCAGCCTATAAAGCAGCAACCACCATCCAGCGCGCACTGTGGGCTTCGCGGCTGTGCCACCACACAGGCCGCTAACCCGTTCATCCTGATCATGCAGGTTGGTAGTTCGTATCCCACGTCTACTAAAAAATCAAGTAATTACTGTTTGGTGCAGCTGCCGAGCACACAGTGCTGCTGTTTGCTTGTTACCGAATGTGTGAATGTCATACGTGCCTTGCTATTGCTATCGGGAGATGTAGAGATGAACCCCGGGCCAGATATTCTCGCTGAGCTGAAAAATTTGTCACAGGGCCAGTCGACAATAATATCTGAGATGCAAGGTCTTAAATCCGAGATAGCCACCACTAACCAGACTATCACCGATCTTGGAAAGCGCATTGCTGTCTTGGAAAATCACTGCCAAAATCTTCTAACCCTTCGAGCAGAAGTAGATGCAATAAATACTAATACCGATGAGCTAACTCACTGTGTGTATGACATTGATGAGCGTCTTGACGACCTCGAGAACCATTCCCGGCGTGACAATCTAATATTCTACAATCTCCCTGACACTAATCCGAAGGAAACACGCTCAGTCAGAAGAAATAATAATCCAGCACTGCCTTGAACGACTTCAACTAACAATCGAACCAAAAGACATAGAGCGTGCACATCGTCTAGGGCGGCACACCAATAACCATAAACGGCCTATAATAGTGAAACTCTCGTCTTTCAAAGCTAAAGAATCCATCCTTTCAAACGGCCCAAAACTAAAAGGTACAAAATTTAGCATTGGCGAAGATTTCACATACCGTGTTCGAATATCCCGAAAAGAGCTCGTTGCTTTCGCTAGGAGCAAATCTGTGCCATTTTCACTGCGTTTTCAAACTTTGCACATTGGCTCTAAGGGATACATTTTCGACTACGAAGCAGGAATTGTCAAAGAAAAAACATAGGGATCAGTACGCCATTGGCAAGCGCGCCAACAGCCACGTACAAGCACTAAAGCTAAGCTTTCGTTTTCTGTAATTTATACTAACATCCGTAGTTTTCTTCGTAAGTGCGTGCCCCTGTCTAATCTATTAAAATCATCTGGCAGTAGTATACTTATATTGACCGAAATGTGTCTTACTGACGACATTTCAGATACAGAGGCTCTGGCTGACTATGCCACACTTTAACCTTTTTTGTCACGACCGTAAGAACGCACGTGGTGGGGGCGTACTCATCGCGACTAGCAAAAAGCTATCTTGCTCCCTTATCAACATCGGCTCACAACTTGAAATATTATAGGTAATGTGCCGTGCCCCACCCGAAACAGTAATACTTGGCGTATGCTACAGGCCCCCTCGTACTGATCCAAATTTCGCCCGCAAACTAAATGAAATGCTATCTACGCTTACTAATAAACACCCCACCGCACATATCCTCCTTGATGGCGAACTTTATTTCCCGAATATTGACTGGCTGAACCAAATACAGCTAATTACAGGAAATACCGAAGCAAGAAAATTTGTCGATGTTTGTGTAAACTTTAAACCTTACGCAACTGGTATCCGAACCAACACGTGTAACTAGTGAATCTTCGAATATTTTAGATCTGATACTAACAAACAGCCCCGAAAGCTTAGAATCTATCTCGTACTATCTTGTACAAGTTTTCAACTGTGGCTGTGTTTTTCTCTTCTAGAGGATGCAATACCAGCAGCAGGCATTCAACTTCATCGAAACCTAAGGTCATGGCAGCACATACCGATGCAGTGTGCAGCCGGCGTGTGTCCCGCAGCCAAAGCATACAGGCGTTCATTACTACTGCTGCCATAGGTATCATCCCCATTTTTTCTAACTGCTTGGCTGTGGGAAACTCTGGCTGTGAATTTTATTTTCAGGTACGCAGTGCACTTCCGTGGGGCTCATCAGCCGAAGCTCCCAAACAGGTGAGGAAGTTTAAGGTTTGTCTCCTGCATTTTTTTACTTACATAAGCACTTCAGTGGATTAATTCCCATCGCAGCCTTCAATTTGAATCATTTTTTGTGCAATTTCTGTATAATTTTGGTATGACAATAATCTGAAGCCATGGGGATTTTTCATGTGTGAAATTCAAAGTACACCATGCATCCGCTACTAGTACATGGTACGGGGAAAAGAATGTGTTATTAAACGTTTCAGTGCTGTGATGGCAAAGGGTTGTGCTTGCGTTGCAGTGGCTACATTTGCAATGGAAGTCCAAAATTTATCGAGCTGTTTTCAGCATACATCAAAAGCACTAGCCACAGGGAGCGATTTTGCAAGCGATTTGGGGATTTGCACGACTAGCGACGAACTACTTTTCACCGTGGACCAAATTGCTCATTGAATCGGTCGGTTCTGGGTCGCCAGAAAAAGTAACTCACCTCCCGGAAGTGGCCTCAGCGACTAGCCAGTAGGAAAGCCGTAAGGGCGCAGCTTCCAGCTTCGGGAGAGAACAAGGGGAAGAGGCAAGCGGCGGCACAGCGCATCTTAGAAAAGTACGACCCTCTGCTACGACCCTCTGCTATTTCCTGTTTTAGTTACAACTGCACACCTAAAAAAAGCCTTGCAGACACGTCATACCTGCCAGGTTTCCCGAATTTTCCGGGAGACTCCCGAATTTTCATGGTTTTGTACGATTGTACGACCGAAACAAAAATCTCCCGAAAACGCACCCGTCTTTGGCCAAATCTTTTTCCCAGTGTGGCCACAATGTGAGGGAGGTATACCTGACAATACAACGCGACACCAATTGGCATCGTTATCAGTGAAGTGCTTAAAAAGCGTAGTCGGCCATGTGTAGATGGTGAACCTGTTCGACCCATTGTTAGTTTACTGTTTATAGAAACGCAGCGCCGCCGCCGCCGCTTTCATTTACACACGAGCACGGCCGTTCTGGACAGCGGTTCTGAAGATTTAGCAAGTCTCCAGTGGTGTAGCTTGTTGTTAGCTTAGACGAAACAACAAAACAGTTCAGTTCCTGCTGTTTTGTATTGCACTTGCAGTACTATTTCCAGGACTTTCTGAAAAGGGCGGTGTCAGCCACGTCGAACATTTGAGTGGTCTAGCTTCTTGGTAGTTTGTACGAAGAAACAGTTCATTTCCTCCTATGTGTTAAGCAAATAAAAAAGATGTGTGTAAAGTTACCCATTCTGTTGTAGCTACTACCCCTCCTCCCCTCCCCCCCAGTAAGATCTCTCTGATGCCATCCCGGCAAACCTGGCAGGTATGAGCCACATGTACTTCAATAATAGTATTGGCGCTGTGCGGCAATATTGGGATTGCGTTTCGCTGTCGCTGGCACGATCGCTGTCATTTGATTGACTCGGCGAGCGATTGGGACGAGCGTTAACTGATTTCCGTCGCGTCGCTCCCAAAGATCGTTCCATGTGGTTAGCGCTAGCAGCATTGGGTGTTCTAAATTTGATTGTACATATCTACAGTGCCATCCCATAGCGTAGGGGCAGTATTTGTACATTTTCAGGAAAGTGTAAAAACCTCTTATTGCCGGTAGAGGATTAGGAAAACCTGCTGTACTATCATCATTCAAGGCTTTTAGGTGTTTGTTCCACCTTGTTGAAAAAAAGCATGTTCCTTTTTCTGTGCATAAAATTACTCCTCCTTTTCCTATGCGAAAAGGTAATACACGTGAAGCTTGACGGTAAACTAAATGCACAATGGCAACTGAAGCCTTCATTGCTTGTTGACCTCCGCTTGTGCCTGATGAACTGTGGGGTCTGCACGACGCTCACGATTATGCTCATGGGCACGTGCCCGCATAACGGCTTCCTCTTTGGCCTAACAAATCGCCCGTGGCCTACCCATAGACCTGCTAACGTGAACTCAGGTCATCATCACCATCAGAGCTCCTTAAGGTGGGCTTTACTGTAGGCATTTAGCATACAGCTCTTCCGCAAAACGAATGACCCATGGCCTACCCGTAGACCTGTGGACGGGAATTTAGATCATCATCATCAGAGCTTCTTAAGGTGTGCATTACTGTATGGTGTTTAGCATACAGCTCTTTGGCTGAGCGAATCACCTGTGGCCTACACATAGACCTGCGAACAGGAATTCAGGTAATTGCCATCATCAGAGCTCCTTAAAGGGGCCATGAAAACAAAATGCAAGTTTGGTTCAAAAGATTGCCTTGTTAGAATCATGCTGACACCACTTTTAACGTAAACTTCGCTCAAATAAGCTGTATAATTAGGAAAAAAGGGAATGACCATGCGACCCACTAGCGCATTTCCTGCAACAAAACCTCTGAAGTGACACCAGCCAGCTCTGCAATTGGTGGAGGCCGGAAAAAGCAAACGCAAAATAGGCAGAACTTGTAAGCTTGCCGAACGAGCTATTTGTGCGTCAATTTATGACACATTCTTTTTATATCAGTAAGAATGGTGGGACAAATAGTGGAAGTTACGAAAGCACACGTAAACATAGGAGTACTGATGCGTACTGCTGTTGCTACCGTGCACACCATGCTTCGTTTAGATGCACAGCACTGCGGGGCTTTGGGGTTGTCTCAGACGACACTGGCCGAATGACACAAACGACTGTGTCTTACGTGACCATGTTTGTTGAGCGAGCACCATGTTTCACGACAGAAATATTTTCTCCGTGAACAAAAACAAGCCAGGTTTAAATACAGTCACAAACAAACCAAAGGCAGAAAACGGCTTGTGACGGTGTGGTGGCACCATCTGGGTTGACTAACAGTAAGCAAGTCTACGCTGCACACCAAGTTTAGCTGAAAGACCTGTTCTTATGATGTCATTGTAAATGTCATTCAAACACACGTTTTGATGCGAGAATCAAAATTTTAGATTAAATTGATTAATTTCGCAGTGAATAAGGCATTGTTTGCTTCTGGACAAGCACTGGGGGTCTATAGAACACGAAATCTTTCGAATAAAACAAACTTGTATTTTGTCTTCATGGCCCCATTAAGGTGGGCTTTACTGTATGAAATTTCGATCACATATTACAAGCTCAGGTGAGTTATTTAAAGCCTCGCTTGAAAATTACATCAACTATGGTTGCTATGAGGGGTGTTTAACGTGGGCATGTCACTAGGTGGCACTACGTTTTCCGTACATGGAGAAGCTGTTCTTGTTTTTTAAATACCCTTGGCATCGTAAACCTACAACTGCCAGAGAATGAACTGTACCGAGGAAAAATATTTTGAACATTAAATGCACCAGCTTCATGTCCCAACAAAAAGACTGTAATCAAGAGAGAATTTTCGCTGTGCATCCATTTCTTTAGAAAAAAATGTCAGTGCTTTTCCACCCCAAAAAGTTATGATCAGCAAAGCTGGGCACAGTCTAAGAAGTGCATTGCCGAGTAAAGCAGCTTCACCATAATAAAAACTGGGGAATTAGATTTTGACTTTGGGGTGTTTTACTTGTACACCTGCACTATAAAATGTTGCTCCTGAAGCCTTTGAAGCTGGACAGGAAAAGCACTGGCAAAGAGATCACACCAGAAGCCCTTCAAGAAGTAAACACTAAACACCAGCTCTTAGGGGCAAAAATTACACCATCTTCCCGTAGGGGAACCCTGAATAGTATGCGAAGCAGCCATGGGGTCGACTGAAGTTCCCATTAGTTTTCAGTTAATCGTTTCCGTGTTGACGTTCAGCTTCGCGTGCCTTTGTTGTATCAGTAGCTTCTTGACATAGTTTGAAGGAGTGAAGGACATTAGCCGCGTTTGTAGCACATACTCCCGTCTTGGTTTGTAGCGCTGTGGGAAGAGCGCCACGTACCTCCCGTTGCGGCCAGAGAGTCATGGGATCGAAACCGGGCACCGCCTAACTATTTCTTTTTTATAGTGGACGGCGCTGACCTCAGCCCAAATGCTGACGGGGCTGAAGAGACGCGCATGCACAGTAGAGTGCGGACAACGACAATGAGGGAGGGAGGGACACAGCCCCAAGCATGAGATACTTCGCATCTAAAAATGTCCACTCTACACTGGTTTATTCATGCATGCTATATGTGGAAACAGTCATATACAGCTTCGCTCTTAATTGTCATGATCTAAAGTAGTAACTCCAGTGTACTAAAATATAGTACACTGCTGTTGTAATGCATTTTTTCAGGACAAATTGCTACCTACCAAAGTATCCACATTTGCTTGTGTGCAACAGAACAGTGTCAAGGGCAGCTGGTTCAAACGTCTCACCGTAGCCATTCACCCCATCTTTCAAACTTGTTTCTGAACAAGAAAAGTATTTATTGTAAGCATTCATTCATTTACAAGGTTAACACTGCTTGAGGATTAATTGCTGCATCAACAAAATTTTGTCGAAACCTTTAAGTATTCTCGGGAGGCAAAATATCGTAAGAGCATACATGTATAGCGCCTGTCCGAGGGTGTTTGTAACACTGATTGCCTTTAGCTGCCTATATGTTTGACTTTTTTTTTTCAGTTCTGGATGTGGAGAACGCCCAAGTTCATGCCTCAGAGGAATTCCCTGCTTCAGGAAGCGGCGCAGTCCTTGCGGTAGAAGCTGCTCTTCACACCTGCTCCTGTGACATGCAGTCTAGCAACACAGGGTGGGTTGTAATGCTAGCAATGCTGTTGCTTGCAGAACATCAACACCGTGGCGGCCCTGGCTCAATGCAGAAAATATATTGATTGAATATGGGGTTCAAAGCGCTGAAGCTACGCCTGGGCTATGAGGCGTACCTTAGTGGAGGGCACCGGATGAATTCTGGCTACGTAGGTATCTTTAACGTGCGGTGGAATCTCGACGCATTAGCATTTTCACTTTTTGCTTCCGTCTGAAAAGCAGCCATCACGTCGAGGATCAAACCCACATCCTTGGACTCAGCAGTGTGCCTTAGCCACTGAGCCACCACGATGGGCTTAACACAACAAGTCACTTTGCTCACTGAAGAAAATGTAGGGGATCATGCTCCCGTACAAATGTAAATGGTGCCAGTATTAGCCTGAGGAACATGGGCAGCTATAGCAAATGTACCCACATATATGGTCTCCTCGATTTGGCTACACTTTCTGCACAAGTTGAGGCGGTGCAGCACTCGCACTCGATTTGCCAGTGCAGCTAGCGCCACCTGCACTTCGGCCTTCGATTTGACGCTGTGCTGCACGAGTTCTTCCTCACTTCTGCACTAGCCTCTGTGCAGTTCTCATCTCGAGCAAGGTGCAGCGTGCTTTGGCGCGTTTTGTGGTGCGCATCGTAGCAGATGGTTCCAGCATGATACTTGTGTCAGTAAACGGAGTGGAAACGACAGCGTTGCCCATTTTAGACGAGATTGGTCGCCACGTGCAACAAGATACTGCATTTGTGTACAAAACACAAGGTGAGTGCAGGGTGGCAGTATTTCGAGAGAAAAAAACAACAACGCTAGTGCAGAAACACGGACCGCAGCAGACGACGTTTGTGCACTTTTGCCCTTGATTCAGCCGCTGCATGGAAAGCGCTGATACGGCTGCACTCGCTGCACTGAAAGAACAGGCACTGCACTTGCACGACACTTTTGTGAACTAGTACAGAAAGGGTAGCCAAATCGAGGAGACCTATAATTTCGACATAGTCTCAGCTAGGAGTATCAAATTCCCAAATTAAAAGATTTGATTGGCAAATAGGGCAATTTAATTAAACTTTGTCAATGACTTCATGAGAAAGTTCTGTTGCTTTATTTAGGCTAGTAAATAGATGGCACTGAAAGAACACAAGCGTCTTTCAAGCATTCAGGTGACGCTCGGCAATGCTAGTGTACCCTGATGCAGCACGGACTTGGCAAGGTGCACGAAGTGGGGGATCTAGTGCTTGGTAGCTTCAAGGGACCCTCAAGTACTTACCACCGACTATTCAGAATGCACTCAGGGTATGTTGTCCCAGCAATCTCCTCCTGCAAGAATCATAAAATCTGTCCAGTATGGCTGTAGCAATGTGAGATGAAAACTCGCGGATAATTGTTCACTTTCAACTCGAACGGTAGAGGCTGCACTCTCCGAGAGAGAGACGGAGGCGGCTCATGACGTCCTTTGCCGGTTTTTGATATATATATATATATATATATATGTAGTGCAGAACAGAACTATATAGGACGAGGGATACGACTACACATCAAAGATGCAGTCCTTATTGCAGTGCTATTCGGCTACTTGAAGGTGCTTTATAGCGCCGAATGAGGGGATTGTCATTTTTGTATGATACAGGAAAAAGATCAAAGTCGAGAAAAAATCCGCCGTGATCGGAAGCAGGAATCGAACCCACGACCTCTGCATAACGCGTGCGGTGCGCTACCAACTGTGGTATCCCAGCGGCAGATTTCCTCTCGACCTTAGCAGGGGCCTTTATTTAGAGAGGTTCAGAGACCGGTCAACTATTCCGCCCCTTGACAACCGTGGGAGACGCGGAGCGTCTGTTGTTATCCCAGCAGCTTGCCACGTGAAATGTAGGCAAATGTTGGGGTAAGCCAATTTTTCGCTATTTTTTCTCGCGATTTTTTCTCGATTTTGATTTCTTTATTCCTGTGTCATACAAAAATGACAATCACCTCCATTCGGCGCTATAAGCACCTTCAAGTAGCCGAATAGCACTGGCAGTAAGGAGTAGGACTGCATCTTTGATGTGTGTGTGTGTGTGTGTATATATATATATATATATATACACACACACACACTCACACACAACACACACACATATGTATTATATTTCCTCCGTGGTGCAAAACAAAGCTTGCATTGGTGCCTACTCTGTTTCGCACCTTCTAGAGTTGGCACCTTTTTGATTTCGAAGGCGTTTTTGAAGCAACAAATTCTTGTTAAGTGGTGTGGCTGAAAGTGAAACATTGAGTTCGTTCCTCCTACTCTGTCCGCACTTCAAACATTAAAGAAATGCCAAAACTGAAAGGTTCAGGCATAGAAGAGGTTAGTGTAGAGTGGCGCCGACGCCGGATTGTCCCTGGAAATGCGAGAAGTTATCCATGACATTGAATGGCAACAGCCAATAGGACAGCCACCACTGTAATGCCGTAATCAAAGCGTTGCATAATGAAGGAAATTTGTAAAGAGTGCGGTTAAAGCTTTGCTAACGTACCGCTTCGCATGCACATGTAGTATTTGGCTCAAGTATTCCTGGCAGTGTAATCTAAAAGTCATTCTGGTTTATTTTCACTGGTCAAAGTATGCTGCAGCATCTCTTTAAAGCCAGCACGCAAATTTTTTTTTTTGCCATTTAACCTGCTGTCAGGTGCAGCATATCAATATTTAGCAAGGTTGACAACAAATTCATGTATGTACTGATTAAGGTAACTGCACTTGGAAAGAAGGGGATTATGCATCAATGAGATATACCTCAGTAAGTCACACTGGTCAAAAGTTTAGGCAGTCAGATAAGTTGTTCATTGTCTTTGCCAAGTTCATTGGCCAGTTAATGGAAACCCCCAAGGAGAAGTAAGTTCCTGTGAAGGGAAAAGTGGGAATCCACACTAAATGCAGTAGCGTGGTGATAATAGAAGGCGATGCAGCCTTGTTGGAAACTTTACAGGTTAAAAATTTACTCTGCTCTTCAAGCTTTGAACTCGAGACCACGGCTCCCTTAACATAAATCTACTTTAACACAAAGTCCAACTGGGTGTTCAAAACTTGCTGCGTGAGCAGACAGCTATGGTTTTAAGCAAGAAAAAGCTACCTACGGCGTATTCTCTATGAGGTGTGGGATCCAGACAGACCCTGATATCAAAGTAAATGGTCTATCAATTCCTGTGAGAAAAAACACATCACAAGTCACTGTGTTTCAAGAATCTAAGCATTGTCATGGCATTGCACTCAGACTGACAAAGCAGGACTGTTGTGCTAAACCGACTTGTAAAGGCCGTAATGCCTGCCTGTGCCTTAAAATTGACTATTGTTTTGTGTTGAGTGTCTTCAACACGGCAATGTTCTGAAATTGCTGAGCAGAGCACTGCTGTTGCTGCACTGCACATTGATACAAATGTCTTACACATTCCCTACGAGGACGTATAGCCGTTCCTACAAAGGAGACTAAGGCAACACTGGCAGAAAACATCGGACACAGAACATCAACTGCACACTCTAAAGCCGCATACAGGCGTATGCATAGCAAGCAAGCATAAGAGCAAGCAAGCTCTTTATTCAAGGTAATAGATAGGCCACACACATTGAACCTTCTCTCACCTGCTCACTGGTTTTTCAAGAGCCCTGTGCATAGCGGTGTATGGAGAAATCCTGTTTGTAATTTACACATAGTACAATGCGAAGCACTCGACACACCCTGATACAAACACTTCCGCTACCAACGACATATTCCGCTCCAATCATCATTCCTTCAGTGATCGCAAGAGTCCCTTTAAGTACAGTGGTACCTTGCTGATATGTCCTCCAGACTTATGACGGCCCACTTCTTACGACAGATTACGCAGTCCCAGCAAACTCCCGATAGAAACAATGCACTACAAATCCTGATGATAAAAAGCTTGGGTGCACGTGGTGTACTTCATACGACTGACCCTGGTGTGGATAAAACAGCACTTCTCCCATCTTTTACACTGCTTCGCCACCTCATCTTGACCTTTCTTTATTCCTAACCCCTGCTTGATGCTGCTTGATGCGCAAAAATCTGCAGGCGGGCCAGACCACTTGCTGAACAGACGCAAGCAAGCAGGCAGGTATACTCGCGAGCGGGAGTTAACCTTCGGAGGCCCCATGCGGCAGCAGTACGCCAATGCGCCACCTGTGACAAGTCAAAGTTCAGGTGGCTGGCGGGCGGGCCGTGAAGTTGAAACTCTCACCGAGGCATTGGCGAATGCGAAAAAATATACGACGCAACCCCACGGCGATGACCGAACACCCGTTTTCCTCACCCGTTCTATCCAAGTGTCTTCCTCTGCTCTCTGCTGATCAGTGTCTTTCAAAGCGGCATTGTCGCTCCGCTCCTTTTTTGCCCATTTTTTGCATCGCCGCCTGGTAGTATCCCTTGCCAGTTTCACACTCGCCTTTTCCCTCTCAATTCGCTCGACCACGCCGGCCTTATCTCGCGGGCACGGAGCTGGCACGCTATAAATAGCGCCAGATGGCACGGGGGGGGGGGTCACGTAGCGCATGGCGCTTGGCTTGGCTGGCGAGTTAGCTTAGACGCCATGCAGGGGAGGGGGGCACAAAATAGGCTTTTCTTTTTTAAACTTTGGATTTTAACTTAAAGTTCACAAATTACGCGAGAACGGGCTAACTATAGTAGTTCAGTAAGTTCTTGGCCCACCTGTCACCTGAGACCGTCCACTAGGCCGGAATTTACTCGCACTCTGGCCATGCTTTGCGCAGTTTCTTGAATGTCGTATTATCGGGGTTCCACTACTTCCTCTTCTACTTACTGGAGAATAAATTTGTACACCTCATCTCATACCATGCATAATCACAGCCTGGCCAAGTACACCACCCATCTCCATTTTTTAAATTGATTTCACTTTTGTTTTTACTGACCATGTTTTAGTAACCTTTACACCACTTTTATTCAACCATTTTTACAGCACTCGTTGCTCTCATTGACCTTGGGCCATTTTTCTGGTGAAGGGAAAAAGCAAAAATGCCCGTGTGTTTGAGATTTCGGTGCACGTTAAAGATCCCCAGGTGGTCAAAATTAATATGGAGCCTTCAGCCATGCCATAATCAATCAGCCATCTCATAATCAATCAACCTTGGGCCATTAAAACTTGTAATCATCATTGTTGATTGGCCTCATCACGAATTTTTTTGTTCTGGCTAGTACACTTTAGTCTCAGCACGGGGGCCCAACTGGAGAGAATAACTGTCCCTAATTTGTATAAGCTCTGTAAATGTTGGAGCCAGGCACCCAAAATACACTGGTCCAGCACGACTAGCAGCAACTCTGGCTTTGTGTGCTTCCAAATGCGCAAGAGGTTGACTACACATTTACAGCACTGTTGACATGGTAACCAGGCTCGTTCATGTCTTTCTAGGTTTAATTTGCATCAAAGCCATATCAGGTGAATGCAGCTTTATTTTTGGCAGTTGTGTCTATGAGGAGAGCATATTCCTCATTGATAACCCATGACAAGAGGGTTGTTTGATGCTCACCTTGTAATAGTAGCTATACCAGCATAGCAAGGCAAAGCCTTGAATCAATAACAACACATTTATCCACCCGCCACGGTGGCTCAGTGTCTATGGCGCCTTGCTGCTGAGCCCAAGGATGCGGGTTTGATCCTGGTGCAGTGGCTGATTTTCTGGTGGCAGCAAAAAGCGAAAATGCCCACTTGTCGAACAATTCAGTGCACGTTAAAGAACATGTGGTCAAAATTAATCCGCAGCCCTCCATTATGGCGTGCCTCATTGCTCGGGTGAAGATTCAACACGTTAAACCCCACAATCAACAAAATGTTCATGACAGACTATGCAAAATCCAAGCACACTGCAAATAATTGCTCTGGCAGAGCAAAAGAAATTACCGTACTTACCCGATTCTAGCGTGCACTTTTTTCCTGAAAAAATACGCGGAAAAGTCGCATGCACGTTAGAATCGGATACGAAACCAAAACTGCCAAAGCAGTGGAAATTTTGCCGACCCATCGTCTTCGCCATCTCAAGATGGGGCAAAAGCTTTTAGCCACTCCTAGCACCGACTTTCCGGACCATCTGTTTCAGACGCAGGAAGCCTAGGCTTTTCTATCGGCGTTCACACAAATCGTCAAGTTGTTCCACTTGCGCGCTTGATTACAGCAATGGCAGCAGCAGCAACGAAGGTGGGCTGCCTTCACAAGTGGCTTATGAGCAGCTCCCATGCGTTCAAAACGAGTGGTCGGCTGTAGCGTGCCCCTCTGGAGAAGCTCGCGGGATGGGCGTGCGAGGTGTGGGCCACGATCCCATCGACCATAGTGTGGCATCGCTAACATGCTTGGCGGCACCGAGGACGAGATGTTGTAGTCAGCGGGAAGCGACAAGGAGCTCTCGGAGAGCGATGAGGAGTAAGATGAGAGATTACGTCGGGAAATAAATCGCCCATTTCTCTTGCATTCGTTTTTCTCGGTCACAAAGTTCCAGCGCGTTAGAATCGGAGGTGGACGTTTTTAGGTCTTTTGCCAGGAAAATCAGGTGCGCGTTAGAATCGAGGGCGCGTTAGAATTGGGAAAGTACGGTACTTGAGGATTGATTTGTGGATCCCGAAGAATCAGTGAGCACCTCATCTCTTTCGCTTGCGAACCTAAGCTGTAGTGATCTAGAAGGGGGTAGTGGGTTCAGGAGCTGGGACACCGCATGCATTTCAGCGAAGCAGTGAGTGCGGACAGGAAGCGGGTGTTGGGGGGTGGCACTGTAGTTGCATGGGTTGGCTGGGCTGGCTGCCTTTGCTGCTTCGCATGCTTGTTCATGCATGTAGCATTTCATTTTCTATGAAACTCTATAATCATGTGGACATGATACGCGACGTTGGCTATTCTTGGGTGTTTCGATGTTTGTTTTCAATGGAATGGGCTAAACTCGTCAGAAGTAGGAAAGCCGAGACATCAACAGCACTGAAACTTCTTTGCTACCTGCTGTGAAACAGGCTAAAAGTGGAAAAATGCAAGCCGTGTAGGGTAGAAGAAACGAAAAATCCTGCAGGGGTAGCCATTATGCAAAAGGAATTTACATTGGTGTACACTTTGAGCGCTATTGAGTGCCCCTTCAAGGCAATGACACCTTGCTGTGCAACATAAGCTGTGCGTCTTCGCTCCAGGAAGGCACAGTACTGAAATGAATTTCTTTCTTGACAGGGTCTTGCTAGAGTAGGTGGATTTTCAAGTGATTCAAGTGCAGATGGCCTAAGAGTGACGATATTCCAGCACATTACCACTGCTGAGAAGCAGTCTACCTAAGCAGGCAGTCAAGGATCTAATATATTATGACAGGATCCGCTGGGTAATTTCCTGGTGTAATAAGGCAATCGTGTGGGTTTAATGGCCAAGTCTAGTTTCTAATTGTGAAATGCATGTTGTTTCATAACTTTTTCAGAAGAGTATATGTTCAGGAAACTCTGATCTCAATGGAGCTACGGGAGAAATAAGGTCGCTCCTGAGTGCACAAGATGCTAGTGCTCCCGAATAAGCCAAGGATGATGCAGTGGTTCTCATTGAGAAAGAGATGTCAATGAAAAGAGCATTTATTTAAGGCAGAAGTCAGTCGAGGAATTTTAGAAGTGCTCATGGCACACCTCAAAAACTACATTTTTGGATACTTGGGTTTTCTCTGGTACTGCGTTTATTGACCAGAAAACTAATTTACTAGAGCAAGGGGTTTTCATTGACCTTGTTTCATTCATTATTTTTGTATGCCTTTTTAACTTTTGTCTCATTCTACCCACTTGGGCATTTTTCCAGTGAGAGCGAGACAGGCCAGTTGGGACGGAAGCCTTGTTCCTGCCTACCCAGTCAACAGTGCAGCCATTCATCTACTCATGAAAAAGTGCGTGCCAGTGAGACACCCCACGTGTGCAGTGTTTGCAATCAAGGCTTTCGGAAGAAGTGGTACCTGGACACCCACATGAGAGTGCATACTGGAGAGAAGCGCTACATGTGCAGCGTCTGTTTGAAATGCTTCACTCAAAGCACCCATTTGCTTATTCATGAGAGGGTGCACTCTGGTGAAAGACCTTATGTGTGTGGCATCTGTCAGAAGAGTTTTACTCAAAAAGGCAGCCTGGTTAATCATCAAAGAGTGCACTCTGGTGAGAAGCCATTTGTGTGTAGTGTCTGTCAAAAGAGCTTCAATCAAAGGTCCCACCTGGTTAAACATGAAAAATTGCACTCTGGCGACAGGCCTTACGTGTGCACCATCTGTCAAAAAAGCTACACTCAAAGGGGCGACCTGATTAATCATGAAAGATTGCACTCTGGGGATAGGCCCTTTGTGTGTAACGTCTGTCAGAAAAGCTTCACTCAAAGATTCAACTTGGTTCGGCATGAAAAACTTCACTTGGATGTGAAACTCTAGGTGTGTAATGTGGTGAAAGAGCTGCACAGAAAGAAGATACTTGGTCACTCATCAAAAATGCACTCTGGCCTGGCCCTACTAGTGTAGAGGCAGTCAAGAGAGATCCACTAGTAGATCCTGCCTGGTTAATCACGAACAATTGCGCTCTGGCAACAAAGCATTCTGTAAAGCTTCTGTCAGAACAGCTTTTAAAATGATGTTTGTCTGATTACAAATGTTTTTTTTTTCGTGCAACACTTGTTTACCAGTTGGCCAAAAAGTTGTCTTCCGAGTCAAGAGTGGGTTAGGCACAAGCAATTGCGTACCAATGAAAAGCCATTGGTTTGCCGTGTATGTCAGCAAAGATTTTCCTAGAAGCATGCTTTTTATATATGAAAAAATTGCACTGTGGTTAAAATGCTTTGTTTTCAGCCTTCGTTATTTAAAAGTACAGCGTCTGATAGGTTTGATGAAGACGGAATACATGGTTGTTTTATTCGAAGGATTTGGGGGTTTATAGGGCCCAGCACTTGTCCGGAAGCAAAATATGATTTATTCAGTGAGAAATTAAGCAATTTAGCCCGAAATATTGGTTCTTCTATTGAATTGCATGTTTTGTGATGTCTGCGATGACATATCCAGGGCAGGTACGGGAGTGAATGGAAGTACGGTGCCCAAGGCTGGAGTGAACAGGGGAACACTTTGTTTACCGTCAGCCCTTCTAGATAGCGCCACGATACTGCGCAGTACCGCTGCCTGCCCTCCCTTTGTTTTTGACCGGATTTGTACCTGGCTAGTTTTTGTTACAGTTGGGAATAATCGTTTCATGAAACATTGGGTATGCTCGACAAACAGGGTCACAGAAGACATTGTCGCTTATGTCAGTTGGGCAGTGGAAGCTCGATGCGCCAGGTGGCTGTGCAGCTATAATTGGCGTAGTGCACAGAGTACGGACTGGTGCTTTCTGTTCACGTGTGTGCTCATAGCTTCTGTTGTTTTCGCGCCATTGGGGCTGCTATAGAAAGAATGTGCATTAAATTGAGGTGCAAATGTCTGGTTTTACATGCTTATGTGCCCTGTCTAACCTGCATTTGTTTTTGCTGGCCTGAGCCAATCGCACAGCTGCCCATAATACGTCGTCATTCTAGTGCGCGAAATGATCTAGTGGGTCGCATGGCCATTCTCCATTTTCCTAATTATGTAGCTTATTTGAGTGGAGTTTACATTAAATGTGATGTCAGTGTTATATTAACCAGGCAATCTTTCGAATGAACCTTTAAGCATAAAAGATCACTCATTGAAAGGGAGCCCCGCATTTGTACTGTCTGTGAAGACAGCATTGCTTACAAATGTCCTCTTCTGAGATTGGATACTGCCTACCCATCAGAAATCCCTGCTTTTATTTTGTTAGAAAGGTGTTGGCCAGAAAACAATTTTGTTTAGTTTCGAGAGATGACTATCCACCAATAAAAAATATTTTAATGTTGATTGCTCATAGATTGCACTCTGACGTAGATTGCATACTGACATAAGCTGAGTTTGCTCTACATTTCACGCAAGCTTTACTTAAAACATACCTTTACCATACTTGAAATAAATAAAATGCCTCACGGGGCTTATGTCTGCTGTATTTTCCGGAAGGGCCTCACCCAGAAATGGCAGAGATTTATAATAAGAGCACTGCACTCCATCATAAGAATAATATCTATGGTATTGGTTAGAGGAGTGCTTTACTGAAGAAAGATGGGTCTAGATGGGCAAAATTGCTCTCAAAATTCCTGCCCATATGCAGAAAAAATAAATCGGCCTGGTTATTTACAAGGTCGACACTAATGAAAAAGTCACTTGCAGCACCTGTTTTAAAAAGGTTTTGTGAATAAAAACATGGTTTGACAGGCACAATCGTACACCGGTAGAAAGTGGAATGTGTGGAACTAAAAAAGTAATTCTCGAAAATACCTCTTAATGCACATAAAATGCCGGGGCCTTCCATTTAACTTTGCTCCACAAAATGAATTAGTATAGTTACAACTAGGAGCACGCGAGTACTAATTGTATCTTTTAAAGCAACTAAATTTTTTAGATTATTTTAAGCAAGTAATTTGAATGGTTGAAAAAAGTGAGCTACTACTGCGAAGTGGCCACTTATTTTCATTGGAACACATGCAACAGTTTAGAAATTTTGACAAATGCTAACAATTCTCAGGACGCAACTTAGGGTAATGACAGTCACTTTGCAATTAATAAACTTCAGAATACTCAAAAGGCGGAATCGTTTAGCTGTGTCTCTGAATTGGGTCCAAATGCACAGCATTATCAATGTCATCATCAAAATCTGCCATCACTAATCTGACTGCAGCAATGCAACCGAATGCAGATGCAGTGAGCAAGTGTGTAGAAGAAAATCTTTACAGCCACAGCTCTGACCACAGATCCACCAGCAGTAAGCAGTTATTTTTTTATCGCTGGGGCGATATGCGTGAGCAAGAAAATTACTGTGTGACTGTGCAATTAAACTACCGCACATGTGCTAGTCTGTCAGCTGCCTTCCGTTTTGCATTTTTTGCATCTGTGGTCTATGCCATGGTGACAAAGGTGTGCAACCAACTTCGGTGTTTTTTCAACTTTATTTTTCTTAGGTAAGTTGAAATGTGTCTCTGTAATAAATTCAAGCCTTATACCGTCATCAAACTTTTTTCTCCCTTCTTTATTTCTTTGTTGGGTACAATAAACTGTTATTTTTATTTTTCCCTCTCTGCAGAGTGGGCATATTCATTTTGGTGGTACGCATGCGTTTAAAATGTCGTGTAGCATTCCTGTGATGCAAACTGCCTACAGAGTAGTGAGAGGCCAGGTACCGGTGAGTAGTAGTAAGGAAGTGGAAGAAGCTGAAGGTGGAGAAGAGAGGCCAATCACCTGTGCCCGGGTACACCAGGAGGAAAGAGAAGAGTGTGGAGAAAGAAGAGGACGTTGTTATGCTAGGAGCAAGCAAGACCGTCTGGAGCAGAAAGCTGCTCATCAAATGCGACCTGACGCATTGAGGGCAAGTGCCAATGTCAAGGTGACCGTGCCGTAGCGCCGAAACGCTGACAGCTCCTGCTGGCACAGCGGGGCCTCTGTCGTAGGGCCGGATACCCGCTCATGCGCCATCTGCAGACACCCGAGCTTTGTGCCGAGTAGCCTGGCTATCGTCCTTTCCTGTGGGGTGCCACACCATCGGGCAGGCCACCTGTCCTACATACCAGAGCACCCGTGCTCAGCGCCGAGGATCCTCAGCTCGTGCCACCTCTTTGGAGTCAGCACGTCTTCCGTTACTGCCACTGCCTGGTCGTCGGTTACTCTGGCTAATCAAGGCAGCGACTTCGGCAACACTGCGCCTTATCCATCTACGCCTACAACGACATTGCCTTCGGCTCACGTCACTTATACAAAGTCGACGCCTGACCCCAAGAAATCTACCAGACTGCATGAACTGTGACTTCATTGGTTCGTTTGCTTAGCTCGGTAACTGTTCTAGGACTATCGCAGCTAATACCTTAGTTGGTTTGTCTATCTTTAGTTTGTCGTCCTGTCTTCTAGCTGTCTGTCACTCATAAGCAAGAACAACACAGAACTAACCAAAAACCTGGACTAATAATAACCGTTAAAACTTTAAAACACCTCGAATATAAGAATAACTACAGTCCTCGCGCAATGGTCCTTAGCACTAAACCTACCCCGTGCTGTCGCCGTGGTGTTGACCTGTCCGAGGCCATCACATCGTGTCAGTATTGTAGCTATTTTCGCAAACAAGTAGGGCCCACGAACTGCTGGTGCCGCTTCTCCGGAGTTCCGAAGCTGGAAGGCTGCTCCTGTCGTAGTCGTGCAACACGGGAGGCATTGCCTGGCTTGGGAAGCGATGTTGGGGCCTTGGAAACGTAGGTTGGTGGTGCGATGGCACTATGCCAAGGCACTAGCCCGTCATTAATGGGGCCGCCAAAGCGCAGGTTGGCGGTGCGGCGAGGAGAATATACTGCTGTGTCGGACCGCTCCCTCCCAGACTTGATGGCGACATCGGTGTCCCAGCATGGTCACCCCTGGCTTGTTCTGCTCGTCCTGGACCTTGATGTCTCCTCCTGGTGCATCTTCCTGGTTCTCTCTTCTGCCTCCTTTCTAAAATTCAGCTCTTGGCTTAATTTCTCTGCGTGTGTCGTCGTGGTACTTCCGGATTGGTCTCTTTGCCTTTGCTAAGCGTGCCCTTCTCCTATTCTAAGTTGCATCCACTCTTATGACGGGGCTCTATAGACATGATGGGTCGCTTTTAGGTGCTAGATTGAAACTCCAGGTGTTCATCTTTTCAGGTCGTTTTCACTCACAGCTTCTGCTTTCTTTTGAGATTTTGAGGGTGTGGGGGGGAGAGACGGCCCTATAAGGGGATTGCTGCAGACTCATGACAAGCAGCCAAAGGAAGCAAGCAGAAACAATTGATGAAGCATAGGCTTCCAACATAGTAGTGCGTCAACATCAGCACAAGTAAGCATGGTGTTCTGAGAAGCAGTCGTTTCTTGCGCACAGCATTCTTACCAGGTACGAACATTTCCCAAAAGAGGCCAAAATGTATCTAACCATTTACAACCACTTCGCCATGAGTATGGGGAGGGCCTCAGCACAAATTTTTGGCTCAAGAGGGCAACAGTGCTCACCAAGGTAATTGGCGGACAGTGTACTGAGGGGCGGTGCGGCGGGAGGGCCGTGTTGACACTGGGCTGTGTTGACACTGACGAAGCGTTCTAGAACGTAACTGCAAAAAGCTGGACAATTGACCTAGGCATACGGTGAAGGGCTGTGCGCAGTTTTTTCAGACAAACGGGATTTCCACTGTTAAGATGATGCCCCATTTTGAAGTGGACAGCAAGTTCCGGTTTGTTTCGACGGCAACAATATGCGAGGCCTTGTAGCATTCCTTCCAGGACAGAAGTGGTCTCAAATGGGAAGCTTATCAAAGCGAACAAGTGACGCACATTGTCTGGCTTCGCAAACTGCTCCCTGCACCAGATTACAGAGCTTCGGTGCCGAGGTAGGCATGTTTTTTACACTGACGAAACTTGAAAGGGCAGGTCGACAGTAGCCCCAGGAGCTGTGAGGGTTGACGAACCAGGGTATGCCTTGGCTGCATAAGGCACGTCCATTGGACATATATCGGTATGGACCGCCCAGCCAGACCTGCATCGGCAAAGCGTGTGCCTTCAACAAGCCTTGGCTGACACGCAGAAATGGTGTGAATACGCTGAACAGACACTTTCAGCAGACAGCCGTTATACCTGTGGCCAGTGCTTGGGACCGTCGCAAACTGGCTATTTTTCTCCTTTTTCTCTTATTTGTAATTAGTTTTAAAATAGCAACATTACACCAGGCGCGCTTTTGATCATTTTGAGACAAAACAAATCGGCTGTGCTCAGGTAAGCATTTACAAATCTTTGCTGCCCCGCCAACCACTGGCAACTGAGCGTTACACCCAGAATTGCTAACCAGAATTGCGGTTATGAAATCTATTTATGTTTACAGTGAGCCGTTAAGGGCGGTGTATGAAGAGCATGCGAGAGATTTGGGGACGCTTGCTAAACGAGGACAACCAGAAGATTCAGTAAAAGTACTATTAGAAGCCAGTACGACTAACAATACGCTACAACTTTTCTCACGTTATTGAATCTAATGTAAGGAGAGGAGGTTGCACGCACAATCATAAAGAAGTAGATTCCGTTGGTGAACTTTCATACTAAACCCAAGAGGATAGAAAGTGGCTGCTCCTGTGGGAACAGCACAACATCGCGGCCTCGAGTAATGTCTGTGCGGGTCACGTAGCCATAGTTACCTAGGAATCTCGCCTGTCCCTCAGGGTGAAAGTGACTGAAGGCTTGAACACGAGACCACAGGGGCTGTTCCTGTGGTCAGTGCCTAGTGAAGCTCGATATCCTCTGTTTGCGGACTTTTGGGTGGAGAAAGACGTTATCTCATAGCAGACGACGCCGGGAACCACTCCAAATACCTTAGCTTAAACCAGGCGTGTGCATCAACATGGCCATCAATACACCTTGGAATGTAGCGCCACCACTGCGACAATGTCCTTCAATCAGTTTTAACCCAATAGGGCTGGCATAACGGTTTAGCGTGGCTGTGTACTTTCACCGTAGTTGTGGCTCATGAGCGTCGGTGTAGTTCGGAAGATTCGCTCATGGTACAGGGCTTAAACGCGGCCACACTCATGTTCTCTGCGCCTGTGAAGACGCCCCGTGAGCTGCTGCTGACACACCGACGCGGACCTCCGTGCAGTTTCTGAAACGGCCCGTCGTTCTTCGCTCGGGGTGGTTGTGTCACCTAGCTGCCCAGCAGTGTGTGTTCCTTCCATTGAAAATACCCTACGGCCGCAGTTGCTTTTAGTTGAGTGAAGTGACGTATATATCAGCAGCATTCCGAAGCCGCGGGTACCGGCCGCGGTCGAGGAGCGATCACGGTTCCTTGGATTACCGATTCCAGGTAACGTTCCGCTAAACCTGCAAGTCAACTTTGTAAATACCGCCTTGAGATCTGTGCTGGGTTGAAATCAGAACCGTGCGGTAATCGATGCATGCTAATATACGCGGGGTACTATAGCAATGAGCTAAAGTTTACCGACCGTGCAAGCGGTGGCCGAAACTAATCGCTTCCCGTGTGGTTGCATCGTAGCGCGGCGCCCGCTGTCAAAACCGCACACGGGCCTGTGGAATCGCCAAAAAATACTTAGCACTAGGAAAGTATACCTACGTGTGTTTTAGAAAACAATGCGGCTTGAAAACAACATTGAGTTGCGTACGTTGTGTACCTTTTAGGCTGTGTCTGTTCTCACGGCAGCCGGGAGAATTACCATCTAGAATTTCTGACGGCAGTTTCCAGGAAAGCCTGACACTCCTGAAATTATCTTAACAGTTATTACCACTTGAAGTAAACTAAACCGACCTGTATTTACCTCTATTTCTTATGGATGGCCAATGATAGTCCCACCTGCGACTACTCTGTAAATCAAGTCGCAAACACGCGTGCGAGATTTAACATAACGCAGCCTAACGTAACCTAACCACCGATCCTAGCGAAGCCAGCCCAACGTGACGTAATCTAGCCCAACCCAGACGAACTGCAATGAACCTAACCGAACCTAGTCCAACTACACCAAACCCGAAGCAAACCCAATCCGACCGAACTCAGAAGTGCTGTGCTTCGGTGGGGGGCCAGTTGTAGGAATAACCAGAGCAGAAGAAATTCACTGACAGAATCCTGTTGACAGAAAACCTGACAAATTTTTAACTGCAAAAAAAGAACAGCTTGCCCTGTGTTGAATTCGAATGTGAGCCTTCCCTTTCAAAGCAGATATTATACCATAGTGGCACACAAGCAGCTGTAGGAGCGGTGTTTTAAAGAATATTTGTCTCAAGGAAGCACCAGATGGTGTGCTTCCTTGCAATGGGTGACATGAGAAATTTTGAGTTTAAAGAGCTTAGAAATGCCGTAGCGACAGAAGCTTGGAATGGCAAGACATCTCTGAGACACTAAAATTCCAAGCAAGCGCCCCCCCCCCCCCCCCCCTTGAAGTGCGGATAGGTCAGGAAATTTCAGAGAGCGGACCCTTGTTCGGAACTATTCTAATTCAGAATGGTGGAATGTAAATGTTAACCAATTACCTCCTATTCCCCCCCCCCCCCTCCCAACCCAGCCGAAAAAGAAAAGAATAATGCAATTCGTTGGAGAAAAACACATTTTTAGTAAAGATGAAGACGGTGAAGCCCCTCTTGACGCAACCAGTGTTAGCAATTAATACAGTGTTCCCGTCAACCACGTTGTTGGTCCTGTTAGCCAGAGAATCCATTCTTGCCATTGTCTGGTCCATTTTGAGATGATGTATAAGGTGTACTCGTGACATGTTCGGAGGGCGTTCACAGGGGAGCAAAAGGCATTGGTGGCTCTCAGAAATCTTCCGGTGTCTTTTGGCTTTCATTACGAATGCATGTCATGAACCACCGTTGTCACAAATGCAAAAGCACATTCGGCTATGTCAGGTGACAGTAACAAAATGGTGAGTGTGTGCGGAATTAACGACTACCCTGTGTACTTGGATTGGATTTTCGTTTAGACAAGAGTGCAGTCAGAAGTGTTCCTGGGTGGTTTTGGTTTCACCGGTTTGGGCCATCAAGGGGCGGTGTTTGGTAGTGCGCAAAAACTCAGAATACTCACATTATGAGAGGGGGGTGCTTGCATGGGTGGGGGCACTTGATCGGTATTTTACGCTAGAGCTGTAGCTTTTGCAGTCTGGTGTACCGCAGGAGGGAGGGAAGAATGGATGGATGGACTGTGAGCTGTTTTTCATGCTAAGGAAGCTCATCTCTTTTAGGTACACAATTAGTTGGTTTAAAAGGCAACTCTGGTTGGCTAAATTGTGTGCATGCCATTGTCTTTAGGTAAATAAAACTAGCAATTGTATTATGACGGCCACTCTTGGCACCTCGTTTTATTGTGTAAATTTTTACCCGTGGCTGTTTGCTTCTGTTTTATAGGACACAATATCAACAGCAGGCATTCCATGCTCAACTTCATAGAAGCCTAAAGCTGCATCATGGCAGCACCTCCAGATGCAGTTTGCAGCCGCCATGTGTCCCGCAGCCAGAGCATACAGGCGTCCATTGCCACCACTGCCATAGGTATCGTCCCCATTCTTTTTAACTGTTGGATGTGCGAAACACTGACTGGATTTTCTTTTCAGGTACACAGTGTACTTCCACGGTGCTCATCAGCCAAAGCTCCCAAACGGGCGAGGAATTTTCAGGTTAGTTTCCTGCATTTTTTTTACTTACATAAGCACTTTAGTATGCAGCCATCAACACAGTGAAAGGAATAATTCCCACTGTAGCATCGATGTCGAATAATTTTTCGGGTGATTTGTGTACAATTTTGGTACGATGATAATCTGAAGCTGAGGATTTCTCGTGTGAAATTTAAAGTACACTGAGTATGCCACTTTAGTATGGGCTACAGCAAATAGAATCTCTTAATTACCACCTCGGTACTGTCATGGCTAAGGGTTGGGCTCGTGTTGCAGCAGCTACATTTTCTATGGAAGTCCCATAAAGATCGTGCAGATTTCCGCATATACCGAAGTATTTCACATGTTCTTAATTTGGTTGTAGATGTCTACTGGGCGGAGACTCATGGCCTAGGGGCAGTTTTTCTACATTTTTGGGAAAGTGTAAAAACCTCGTATTTCCAGTGAAGAATTTTCCACAATGCTGCTGTACCATCATCAGGCGAGACTTTTAGGTGTCCGTTCCCCCTCTTAGAAGGAAACACGAGGAAAACATAACAAAAAATATACCGTATGCTTCTTTTTCTGTGTAGAAAAAAAATTATTCGTCCTTTTCTTAAACGAAAAGGTAAAATTTGAAGCTTGACAGTGAACACACAATGCACAATGACAACTGAGGCTTTTTTCTCTTGTTGGTCTCCACTTCTGCCTGGCGAACTTCAGGGACCTCGTTATGCTCATGAGCATGCTCACGATTACGCTCACAAGCCTGTGCCTTCATAACTGCTTACTCTTTGGCTGAACAAATCTGCCCTTTCCCTACCTGTGGACCTGTTAATGTGAATTCAGGTCGTCGTCATCAGCAGAGCTCCTTAAGGTGGGCATTTGGCATTTAACATACAGCTCATCCACCGAACGAATCACCCATGGGCTACCCAAAGACCTGAGAACGGGTATTTAGGTTATCATCATCCGTGCTCCTTAAGGTGGGCGTTACTGTATGGCATTCATCATACAGCTCTTCGACCAAATGAATCACCCGCGGCCTATCCATAGACCTGTAAACATGAATTCAGTTCATCGTGATCAGAGCTCCTTAAAGGGGCCATGCAGACGAAATACAAGTTTGTTTTATTCGAAAGATTTTGTGTTTTATAGTGCCCCCAGCGCTTGTCCGGCAGCGAATGATGCAGTCTTCACTGAGAAAATAATCAATTTAGGTTAAAATTTTCATTCTCCCACTAAATCGTGTGTTTCCGTGACGTCTGCCATGAAGCCATATGTGCGCGTATTCAAACGAACTATTACTGCATCACTGGGCTCTGCAGCCTTGCTTGCCCTCAGTCCTCCTGAGATGGCGCTACCATACTCAGCCACGGACCGTTGTCCGCCATTGCTTTGTTTTTGATGGTATTCACACCTTTCTTGTTTTTGTTGCTGTAGAAAGTAATCGTTTCGTGAAACATGGGGTATCCTCGACAAACCGAGTCGCGTAAGACGTCACTTATGCCAATACGCCAGTGTCGTGTAAGACAACTCCAAAGCGGTGGACTGCTGTGTAGCTAAAAACAAGCTTAGTGCGCCCAGTACCAACTGCAGTGAGCATCGGTACTTCTATGCTTATGTGTATTTTTGCATCTTTCATTGTTTATTGCACCATTTTACGGCTGTAAAATGAATATGCATTGCATTTAAGTGCAAATAGCTTGCTCGGCAAACTAACAAGCCCTGCCTAATTTCTTCGTCTTCTACTACTTTCTTCGTCTTTGTCTGAATTAGCGCTGGTTTTATCCAAGACTGCCAAATTTGCATGTTCTTTTGCGGGCCTCAGCCAATCGCACAGCTGGGCATATGACGTAGGTTCAGGTACGGGGAATTAATTAGCTGGTGGGTCGCATGGTCGTTCCTTTTTTTTTCCTAATTATATAGCTTATTTGAGCGAAGTGTGCGTTAAAAGTCGTGTCAGTAGGATTCTGACGAGGCAATCTTTTGAATGAACCAAACGTGTTTTGTCTGCATGGCCCCTTTAAAGGAGCCCTGCAACGCTTTTCTTGCAGGTACTTTTTGGGTCCTGTGTCTGTGGTTCATGTCGTTCAGATACACACACAAAAGAAGTATCAGGATCGGTGCATAAATGAGATCGTTATTCAATTTTCACGTCTACAAATACAAGCAAATGCGACACTGCCTATGTCACACCCGAAGCCGCCAGAATGACGTGGGGACCTCACGCACCCTATGATTGGTTGAGCCTGCAATATTTTGTATATGTCATTATACCGCCCAAAAGAGCCTAAATAATGCATTAGGTCATATTTTTTTCTTGAAGCTTAAAACCTTAACCCCAGATGATAACAGAGGGCGGACACTACTGCCCGCTTCGAGTGCTTGTGTGCCCTCTCAGGCCGTGTTACAATAAACCGCTCTCGGCATCGTGTGGCGTCTGCATGCTTAGCCAAAATGCATGCTAAATTGTCCATCTGCATTCTATATGATGATGTCTATGCTATACAGATAAGTCTGAAGTGGTGTAGTCAGCGGGTATCGCAAAGTGGACTGCAGCTTCAGGGTTGTCAGTCCGCTTCGGGCGTCTTGACGTTTAAGGATGCGCTTGCACACTCAGAAGCACCATACCATTCACCAAAAAACAACCACACCTTTTTTCTCCAGCAGCAGTCGGCTGCCATGAGACCAATTCAAACCAAACAATTTTATTGGAAAGCTGTTACCAAAGGCAACATTAACTCTAGTGATGCATTCCTTTCATGACTAATTTGGCCTACGTGAAGGAGCGTGCTACTGTGTGATAGCTTTTTATGAGTTAAACGAGGGAGCTCTGGCTTAATTTCTTGTAGTATTAGCATGACTAGGGTAATCTGGAAAATTGGTTCGAGATAAACGTTATCACTTTCACAATTTCGTAAAAAGGACAAGAACTACACACACGAATTTGTTGACACACAGGTATCGTATGCCCAAATTTTTGTTCCACACCTCGTTGCTGAAATGGCCAAGTGATTAAAGCACCAACCTCTTGGTTTGAAGTTTGGCGGTTCAACCCTGTGAGGGCTTCTTGTTTTTTTTTTGGGGGGGGGGGGGAGAGCATCTTACAAGTTTTTTTAAAGGGACACTAATTGCTCAACGAAATTTTCTTTTAACTCAAAAAGATCATACGTTTCTTAGCTTATTGACTTTTGTTCGACGAGCAGCGATGCGTTATTTGTTCAGAAATATAGCAAAGTTGGCATTTCTCTCACCTGCTTCCCTTTCATTTTTTCGTTACGGAATCATTGCGTCACAAACTAAGAGGGAGGCACCTCTGTGGTCTAGGCGCTCGCACTCTGGCCGCAGTGGCTTTTAAGTTCGCGAGCCGTGGCTGCCACCGGCGTTTCGTCTGGCTGAGGGTGCTGGCTTGGTTTTTTACGATTGGTCCCCGGCGGGATGAGAAATGCTTTTTGACATACTACTGATGCCTACGCCAACAACACCCCCTCAACCGCTGCCCACTGAGTGATAACGTGAAACAGGTATGGCGCTGAGAATCCAACGCCGCTCTAGCAAGCTCCCGCGCTGGTGCCTTCCTGACGGGGCAAAAAGCACATCAGTGAAATGCGATCACTTGCGACTGTGCTCTATGCTTCCAGCAGTCGAACTCGGTAAGCTGACAGTGAAGATTTTTTTTTTGTACGCTCCTTCCATAAACTGCCGGCCACATATTACGGCCTGCGAATATTATGATTGAGCAGTTGTCCCCACTTCCCCCGTGCCCAAATGTAGAGCTATGCGGTATTAATGAATTATCAGCAGTGGCTTGCTGCGAACGGATGATCACAAGGTAATTACCCGTTGACCTTTCACGGGCGATAAGGTTCTAATCGGGTGCTGCATGCATTACCGATCGCAACATCAGAGCGCGAAAAACGGATGATTAGAAGCTCAAGTGGGTCGGTTAGACATCTTGTTCCATTTGCCACTTCCTGTTGAGATTATTGCTTGCGGAAGCTCAAGCATTCACCATCGTACATTATTGACTTCTCTAATTGTGCACCAGTTTAGAGCACGTCTTTTCCAAAATCAAACTGAAAACATGGGGCTGTCTCTAAAGAGTTAGGGAAGCAGCCTGCCTCGCAATGTGTAAAAGCTGTTGCGTGTGTGTTTTAAATAAATTGAGCTTTTGTGCAGTTGTTATTTGCATTTATTTTATGGGCTCAACCACCGGAGAACTGTTTATTTGAGGTAAACATTTACAGATGTTTCTCCAATGCGCTCTTGCCATTCTGAACTTTCGTGACGTCACAAACCGTGATACCCAATACTGGCTATCAACACCCGTTTTGACATTTCTGGTGTTTTCGGCATTAATAAACAACTGCTGTTTGCGAGAATGGTGTATTTATATTCCCGGCATCGTAATCTGTCGATGCAGGCCAACTTGTTTTTACCCTTTAGTGTCCCTTTAAACCGTGATATGTACATGATTGTTTCTCGGCTTTCTGTGAACCCAAAAGTGGACCTCAGGTCGAGTCTCAGCAGCAAGGCAGTGCACACACTTCACACTTTGAATCACTGGGGGCATAACTTGAAGCTTGATTTTGGTATGAACAGATGCCCTGGTAACCAAAAATAACTTGAAGAGTATGGTAGAGTTCAGAAAAATAAGCCTAGCAACATACATCAATGCACCGATGAGAAGGTGACTTCGGCATACGTCTCTGCCTTCTCCTACTTGTTGGCGTGTATCAGCACGGTGCCGTTGAATGACAGTCACAAGGTTCGTACGGGTCCTTGAAAACCTTGAAAACCCTTGAAATTGTAAATTAAGTTTTCAAGAGCCTTGAAAGCCTGGAATCCTTCCTTCTCCTTGAAAACCCTTGATTTTTTTGGGCAACAAAGAGGAGACCTGATTGCTTGACTGGGTTTTTGTGGCTTATATCAGTGTGGACCCGCACATTCCCCATCAAAAACATGCTTTTTAAATTTAAAGTGAGCTTGAGAGCACAGGCGTGCTGCCTTACACATCGGTTCGTACGGTACGAAATCCCTCTATTGGACGAGGCGTAAATTAGCATAGGTCCCCTTCAAATTTTCCATTCTGCTTTCTGAATTGCCTCATCCTGTTATTCATTTTACATATCTTCACCTTCCCCTGGTATTCTCCTCAACAAAACATACAAATCATTACTATTCCCCACTATTTTTCAAAAACGAATGTTGTTGGCACTCCAGGGGGAAATAGAAATGAGCTCAGATAAGCAAACAGAGTGTATCCAGCTCTTAAGCTTTACTCGAATATTTTATTTTGATGGGTGTGATGGTGGGCAAAACCAGTAGTCAGTCCTCCCCCTCCCCTCCCTTAATTAACACAAAAATTTGGGGGATGAGAATGGCAGCGGGTATTCTGTCCCTCGCTATTCGAGACTGTGTATTAAGAGACTTGCAGAGCTCGAAAAAGTTCAGGATGGCGTGGCTTTTGTAAAGCTCCCTCACTATTACTTGGGGGGGTAACTTGTTCACTTCCAAAGGGTGGAGCTATTCCAGACTTTTCTTGAGGCCATTTTTTGAGATGTAAAGAAGCGTATGTTGTGCATGTGAAAACAGTAGTGAAGTGTTAGTACATGTGCTTCCCTGCACCCTTGGGAATGCCTTGGCAGGGCCTTGAAAATATTGAACATCCTTGAATTCTTGTCCCTGGATCCTGTACGAACCCTGCCGTCAAAAAGCGTGGAAAGGAGCTTCCCAGGTCAGGCAACCATGGGCTTAAAACTTTCGGAACGGGGCAATTTTCGCTGGCCTTATTGGTCCCGTGATGCATCGTCATCGATGAGAGTGGGAGTGAGTGGCAGTCTCCCAGTTTTCTAGAGAGAGAGAGAGAGCAAAGTTCAATTTGCTTGTATTTATAAATTTAAAACTTGAATAACTCTCAGTTCAGCACAGATCTTTATAATTCTTTTCATGTCTATCTCTGCATGACACAATGAACAGATGTCAAGCCGGAAAAGTACCTGCAAGAAAGCCTTGCAAGTGTCCTTTAAGGTGGGGTTTAATGTGGAGCATTTAGATCACACATTCAAGTCCACTTGAAAAATTACATCAGCTTTGGTTGCTTTGAGGGGTGTTTAACGTGAACATGTCACTAGGGAACACTATGTTGTCAGTTTGTTGAGGGAAATTTTGTTTTCATGGTGCTTGGCTTCATAAACCCACAACTGCCAATAAATGAAACATACCGAGAAAGCGTATTTTCAAATTGAACATTAAAGTACACATGGTGCCTAGAAACTGTACTGTAAACAAGCATAACTGTTTATTCCCGGGCCCTAGTTCCATTTATTTCCTGCCCTTTCCTTTTAGAGATTATCGCACACCTTTGGCGAGACCAAAATGTTTGAAAGATTGTGAGAAAGCAGCATTTCTGTTGTGTGACGAGGGCAGCAGTCGCAAGTCATATTTAATTTACTCAGGCTTCAAAATAGCTGGCTTTTTACTTGTAGACTAGATTTGCGCTTATGACCTCTGTTATGTGCAAAGGTCCCGCATTCAAAGTTTCACGTAAGCATTCTGCACTGCTCAAAGAAGTCCACCACTGGCATGCCAAACTACGTTGGAAGTGGCTTAGGGAATACAATGCAAATGGTGTCGTCCTTCAATGCAGCACTTGATAAAAGCTGGGCACTTTTGCTTGCGAGAGGAGCTTTTGTGTAGGTTCAATGACTGACGTAAGTTGCTCAATATTACATGTGCCTTGTAGGTTCTCAGGAAATGTACCTACCGCAGTGGCTTAGTGGCTGACACGTGCTGCGGAGCCCAAGGACACGGGTCTGATCTTGGATGTGGCAGCTGCTTTTCTGATGTAGGTGAAAAGCAAAAATGCCAATGTGTCGAGATTTTGGGGCACATTCAAGATAGTAAATTGTGTCAAAATTAAGCTGGAGCCCTCCACTATGGTGCATCTCAGAGGTGTAGCTTCGGTGCATTAAACCCCACTATTACTCAATCACAGTAATTGTAGGAGACGCTAGTTCTTATGAAAGGGGTTTGGAGAAGTTGGGCCTAAAAGTCTCAGTCTAGGCATGCAGTACGGTGTAATCGTTAAAGGGTGTGCAAAACTTCTTTTTATATTGAATGTGACCAGCTACATGTTATTTTCAGTTAGTGTTACATGCTGCTTGCCATGTGCAGCGTATGCCAGCATAATGAGTTTCTACGCTTTTTATGCTTGGTTGAGAAGAATCTGGCTTGCTTTCTTAATTAGCATGCAGACATTAGGTGTGCCGTCTTGCCATTCTGAGGCTATTTACCTGTTATTCATAACTTGTTTACAGCACATGCATCCCCATCCTTCACCTTCTGGGTGATCTAATGACATTGTATATGTGTTCTGTTTTTATGCAGGAACACATGGACAACAGTGGGAGGGGTTTCCAGCAGCCTTTCTGGAAACTGGTGAGTTCTGTCGAGCATGCCTGCTTGTGAAGTATTGTGTTAGGCTAATTGCAGCATATTTGTTGCTCTGTATGCCACTTGCCGTAGCGAGGGTTTCACATAATGCAGCAGCTTCTTGTCCCGAAATAAATAAAAATTGAGATTTGTGACTGTGATCAATAGAGAATTCTCACTGTGCAGCCATTTCTTTTACAAAAAATGTTAGTGCCCTTGCACTCTGAAAAATGATGAGCAGAGAAGCTGGGCTGAGTACAAGGAGTGCATTGCCAAGTAGTTCAGAGCAAAGCGGCTTTACCATAAAAAATACTGGGGGGTCAGACTTATACACCTCTCCTGTAAAAAGTCACCCTGGAAGCCCTTCGAGCTGGGCTGGAATAGCACCACCAGAAAGACAACATCAGGAGCCCTTCAAGAAGGAAACACAAAACACCAGCTCTTAGGTGTGCAAAATTTTCACTGTAAGCCAGATAGTAATGCATGCTATATGTAGAAGCAGACATAAACAGCTCCACGGTAAAATGTCACGATCTGAAGTAGTAGCTGCAGTGTACTAGCAATGCAGCGCAGTACTGTTGAACTCCATTTTTTTTCAGGACAAATTTATACCTAACAAAAGTATCTACATTTGCTTGTGTGCAACAAAACAGTGTGAAGGGTAGCTGCTTGAGCCATCTCGCCGTATCCATTAACCCCATCTTTCAAACTCGTGTCTAGATAAGGCAAGCATTTATTGTGAGCATTTATTCCTTTACAAGGTTAACACTGCTTGGGGATAAATTGCCGCATCAATAAAATTTTGCGAATGCTTTTAAATATTCTCTGGAGGCAAAATATCGTAAGAGCATACATGTATAGCTCCTGTCTGAGGGTTTGTATAACACTCATTGCCTTCAGCCGTCTTGACATTTGATTTTTTTTATTCAGTTCTGGATGTGGAGAACACCCATGTTCGTGCCCCGGAGGAATTCGCTGCTTCAGGAGATGGCGCAGTTCTTGCAGTCGAGGCTGCTCTTCACACCTACTCCTGTGGTCCAGAGTCTAGCAACACAGGGTGGGTGGCAATGCTACCAATGCAGTTCCTTGCATAACATCAACACTGTGGAGACCCTGGCCGAACAAAGCAAATATATGATTGATTATGAAGCTCAACACGCTGGGCAGTGAGGTGCACCTTAGCAGAGGGCTCTGGATTGGTTTCGACTACCTAGGTATCTTACTGTGCACTGAAATCTTGACGCATGGACGTTCTTGCTTTTTGCTTCCATCTAAAAAGCAGCCACTGCATCTGGGATCAAACCCGCATCCTTGGGCTCAGATCCACTGAGCCACCGCGATGGGCTTAACACAGGAAGTCACTGTGCTCACTGAAGGGATCTAATGAAATGCAGGAAATGTAATGCAGCGCACTCCTGTACATATGAATGGGAATGGTGCCAGTAGCCCCAGGAACATGGGCAGCTGTAGCAACCGTACCACATTTAATTTCAGCATAGTTATAGTCTCAACAAAGTATCAAATGCCTAAATTAAAAGATTTGATTGGCAAATAGTGCAATGTATTAACCATTGTCATTGGCATAATGAGAAAGCTGTCTTTTTATTTAGGCTAGTAAATAAGATGGCACAGAAAGAATGCAAGCATCTTTTCAGGCATTCAGGTGATGTTCGGCAATGCCAGTGTACCCTGATGCAGCAAGAACCTGGCAAAGTGCATGAAGTAGGGAAACTAGTGCTTGCTAGCTTCAAGGGACCCTGAAGCACTTAGCACTGACAATTCAGAATGCATTTTGGGGTCAAGTTTATTGCCACAGCAAGCTCCTCCGGCAAGAGATATAAAAGTATGTTCAGTATCGCTGTACCAACGTGAACTGAAAAAGTTTTCAATGTTGTTCCCAGCCTGGACCACACGCTGAAGGCTGCGCGGCCTCCCAGAGAGGGGGGCGGCTCGCGATGTTGTCCTTGGCGGCTTTTGATGTACAATCGAGTCCACTTACAACAATACCATTTGTATCAATATATCGGATATAACAATGAACAAACTATGGCACCGTCCGCTTCAGTATGCTTTCTATGGTAAAATAAACCACTTAGTACAATGCTCCAGTGCCGCAATATCGGATATAACGATTGAATCTGGTTCCAGCCTGCGCCAAAACTGCAAGCTGCCACCCACTTACCGTGCAAACAGCATGCTCTGTGAGCCACGATGCGCCTAGCATCCCTTCCACCCCTCAGTAAACAAGTCGACTGGGCCGCTTACGAGGTAGCGAAGGAGAAGAGCAGTTCTCTGAATCCCCCTCCCGGTGCTGCTTCTTCATCATCGTCCCCGCGTCTGCTCGTTAAATCGCGGCGCCACTTGCTCCCACGTTCGCTTGCTGTGTCACATGCACACTGCTTTGAATTCCACTGGGTGCCCGTCTTTAACTACCCCCGTTTTTCCATGGAAGTTACATCAGGGCTGATGTTTTGGAAACATCCGAGTGCTTCACTGAAGAGGCGATCATTGTGCGGCTATGTGGTGTGGACAGTGGTGACACTGATGACTCTGGCAGTACGGTGGCGCGGGCTACTAAGGTAGTGTCTTCGCAGGAGGCCCAACGCATGACACAGTCCCTCGGGGACTTCATTTCTGCCATGGAGCTTTAGCTCAGCTTGGTGAAGCACTTATAGATGCGCTTAAAAAATATGTGCACCAGCGTTCCATGCGGCAATCAAGGCTGGCCGCAAACGGCTTCTTTTCCACAAATAAGTAGTAGTACGACCTTGCATGCAGGCAAGTAAAATGTTTCTAGTGCAGTTTAATCTTTTTTTCTCGCAATCGCTTTTAACAATTATCTGTTATATTTATAGAATTTCCTTGGTACATGGATATTGTTATAAGTGGACTAAACTGTAGATATCCAGGCCAGCGAGTTTTCTGTTTCTTAGCATCGTGCAGTAATCTATTTCCGGTGTGGTGTGAAACAAAACAGGCATTTGTGCCTGCTCGTAAGCTTGTGCTGAGTCTGCTAGAGCATTTTTGAAGCAGTAAATGCTTGTTGTCAAATGATCTGGTTGAAAGCGAAATATTCAGTTTGTCCCTCGAAGTTTGTGCGCACTTGAAGCATGAGAAAACGCCAGAACTGCACGTACAGGTTCAGGCATAGAACAGGTTGGTGCAGAGCGCCACCGACGGCAGATCATCCCCAGGAATGGGAGAAATCTGTGACATTGAATGGCATAGGACAGCCGCCAGTGTAATGCCATAATCAAAGCGGTGCATAATGAGGGAAATTTGTAAACAGCCAGTTAGTATTGCTGCACCTTTCATAGAGCTTTGCTAGTGTGCCGCTTTATGTGCACGTGTAGTATTTGGCTGAAGTATTCCTGGCAGTGTAATCCAAACATAACGCAGGTTTAGTTTCACTGCAGCATCTCTGTAACAGTGCTTAATTTTTTTCCCCGTCTAACTGGCTGTCATGTGCAGCATATCAATATTTAGTGAGGTTGACGACAAATTTGTGTATGAACTTGTTTAGATAACTGTATTCAGAAAGAGTGGGATGATTCATCAGTGAGATATACCTGAATCATTTGAGATTTGCTGCTGTGCATCCTATTGAGTCAGTCTCAAGGGAATGTGTGCAAAATACTTGGGCAACCTTAAATCACAAGTTTAGGCAGTCAATTAAGTTGTTAATTGTCTTTGCCAAATTGTTGATTAGCCATGTTATGGGAACCACCAAGGAGAGGTAAGTTTCTGTGAAGTGAAAATTTGGCATCCACGTTAAATGCAGCTGCGCGGTCATGAAGGAAGGCGATACAGAATTCTTGGTATCTTGGCAGATTAAAAATTTATTCTCCTCTAGGAGCTTCAAACTCAAGACCACTGCCCTCTTCTTAACATAATTCTACTTTAACAATAGGTCCAACTGGGTGTTAAAAAACTTGCTGCCTGAGCAGGCAACCATGGTTTTAAAATAAGAAAACGCTACGTGCGGTGTATTCTCTACGAGGTGTGGGATCCAGACAGACCCTGATATAAAACTAAATGGTCTATCGATTCCCGTGAGAAAGAAGCACAAAACAAAATTCGTTATTTTTACACAATCTAAGCATTATCATGGCATTGCACTAAGACCGACCTACAAAGTGTTGTGCTAAACTGACTCTTAAAGGCCATGATGCCTGCCTATGCCCTAAAATTGAGCATTGTTTTGTGTTGAGTGTCTTCAACACAGCATTATTCTGGCCCATAAAATTGCTGAGCAGGGTAGTGCTGTTGCTGCACTGCGCTGTAAAGCAGATGTCCTACGTGTTCTCTACGAGGACTTATAGCCATTTCTACAAAGGAGACTAAAGCAACACCAGTAGTAAACATGGGACAGACAGACTACAAGCTGTACACTATAAAGCCACATATAGGCGTATACATAAGAGGCAAGCAAAAGAGATTCTTCAAACTAGCCTCGGGTTATGAATAGGCCACTGACATGAAGCCTACTCTCACCTGCCTACTGGTTTTTCAAGAGCCCTGTGTGCAGCAGTGTGTGGAGAATCCCTGCTTGTAATTTACATATAATTCAATGCAAAGCACTGGCCACAGTCCTGTACAAACATTTCCAAGAACTATACTGACATATTCCATTATAGTCATTGTTTTTTACCCCAGTGATCGCAAGATTCCCTTTAAGTACTTTTAAAGACGATAGTCTTTCTTGGGCTACTTAAACCCAGAAATTTTGATCTGTCTGTATGTCTGTTTTTCGGTCTGTCTGTCTGTGACCCGATTCAGCAACCCGGTCAAAGTAAAACAATGCCTGCGCAATAGTCTTATATAGTCACAGCTAAATCTGCCTGTCTAAGTCCGGTGTAATGTTCATACTTGTCAACATTGTTGAATAAGAACAAGACATTACGCAAATATAAGAACAAAATTACAACAAGTGATATTTGCAGTGTTCTTTTATAAAAAATTACTGATGCTTGATTTTTACGAAATGAAATACTACATCCACTGCAGAAAAAAAATTCACTCTGCCGTCGCCTGCTGTCGCCCGCGCTACTATAACTCCTGGTGGCCTTTTAAGAAATCAAAGGGCAACAGTTACGAAAGGTTCCACTAGATAGGCTCCACGTTGTGCTTGGAACGCATGTGACTTGGGAAGCACGGTACTATAAGCATTGAAGTAGGCCGCCTCAATTCATGCGCGTCTCCGCCGTACGGCAGCGCTGGCATCGAGGCACCCGGCCTGGAAGAGTGGAACGCGGTAAATTTAAATCGACTTGAGCAAAACTTTAGCGATTTTACCTTGAGAGGAGCGCGACGGAAGAGGAACAGCATAAGAGGTGAGTGGGAAAGCGAAGGGAGGCATTTACTTGGCAAATGTCGGCAAGGACTATCGTCTTTTGTCAACATTTGCAACAAAAGCAGCAGATACGCGGCCAATTTTTTGAGTTACCGGAGAATATATATTTTTACACGTTCTACATCATGCATAATCACAACATGGCCCTGTACACCACCCATCTCCAGTTTTTAAAAATTGGTTTCACTTTTATTCTTACTGACCGACTGTAGTAACCTTCACACCACTTTTATTTAATTATTTTTAGGGATTTTTTGCTCTCATTGACCTTGGGTCATTAAAAGTCATAATTGTCATTGTTGATTGACCTCATCATGAATTTTGTTCTCACTAGTACACTTTAGGCTCAGCACTGGCCAAATCCGACTTAGAGTGGAGAGAAATAATTGTCCCTAATTTATATAAGCTCTGTAAATGTTGGAGCAAGGCACCCAAAACACACTGGTATAGCACAACTACCAGTAACTCTGGCTATGCATGCTTGCAAATGTGCTAGTGCTCGGCCACACATTTACAGCAGTGTTGATATCGTCACGATATTGGCCGGGCATTAAAACAAAACATAAACAAACAAACCCAATGCCTAGTTCGCGGCATTATGGTACCAGGCTCATTCACGTTTTTCAAGGTTTAATTTGCATCAGAGCCATGTCAGGTGAATTCAACTTTATTTTTTACAGTTGTGTCTATGGGAAGAGCAGATCCTCTATTGATAACCCATGACTGGGGGGGTTGTTTGATGCCCAGCTTGTAATGGTAGCTATAGCAGCGTAGCAAGTTGAAGTTTTGAATCAACAACACCACATTTATGCACCCACCACAGTGCTCAGTGGCTATGGCGTTGTGCTGCTGAGTCCAAGGATGCGTGTTCGATCCTGGCCCCGTGGTGGCTGTTTTTCTGATGGAGCAGCGAAAAGTGAAGATGTGCACTTCTCGAGATTTCAGCACACGTTAAAGAACAGAGGCAGTTGAAATTAACCTGGAGCCCTCTACGATGACGTGCCTCATTGCCTAAGTGTAGATTGAGCTCGTTAAACCCCACAATCAACAAAACGTTTATGACGGACTATGGCAAATCGAAGCACACTGCAAGTTATAACGCTGGCAGAACAAAAGAAATTACTTGAGGATTCATTGGTGGATCTCAAAGAACCAGTGAGCATCTCATCTCTTTCTCTTGCTAACCTGAGTTATAGTGATCTAGAAGTGGGTAGTGGGTTCAGGAGCTGGAGCGCCCCATGCATTGCAGTGAGGCGGTGAGTGTGGATGGGACATAGGTGTTGGTGACTGCACTGTAGTCACGTGGGTTGGCCGGGCTGGCTGCCTTCGCTGCTTCATGGGCTTGTTTATGCGCATAGCGTTTCATTTTCTATGAAACTCTAGAGTCATGTGGACATGATACACGACGTTGGCTATATTTGGGTGCTTTGACGTTGGTTTTCAATGGAGTGGACTAAACTCGTCAGAAGTAGGAAAGCTGAGACGTCAACAGCACTGACACTGCTTTGCTCAGGGCGGGGAAAAGGCTATAAGTGGAAAAAGGAAAGTCGTATAGTGTAGAAGAAATGAAAATCTTCTAGTGGTAGCCCTTATGCCAAAAAGAATTTATATTGGTGTACACTTTGACTATCAACTGCCTCATCAAGGCGATGACACCCCGCATTGCAACAGAAACTGTGCGTCATTGCTCCAGGAAAACACTACTGTAATGAATTTTGTTACTAGGTGGATTTTGAAGCGCTTCATTTGCAGATGGCCTAAGAGTGACGATGTTCCAGCACATTGTTACCGCTGAGAAGCAGTCTATCTAAGCAGTCAGGGATCTAATATATTATGATAGGATCTATTGGGTAATATTTTGTTATAGTCAGGCAATCATGTGGGTTTAATGACCACGCGCAGTTTCTAGCTGTCGTTAATTTTGTGTGGTTTCATAACTTTTTCAGGACAGTATATGTTCAGGAAACAGTGACCTCAATGGGGCTACGGGAGAAATAAGTTTTCCTCTGACTGCGCAGGATGTTAGTGCTCCAGAATAAGCCAAGGATGATGCAGTGGATATCATTGATAAAGAAAAGCGCGGTGAAGCGCATGCTTAATTCTATTCTTTCTGAGCACAGAGAGTATGCAAAAGTCGTAAGCATTGAGCGGTTAATACGTTGCTGGAAAGTTTCCAGAACGTGACTGCATGCCCCGCAAGGCCTTATTTTTGGGAACTCCAAATAAGAGAAGCATATTGCTGTGATATGTGACAAGAGAGGGTAGTTAGATAGTTATATTTGCAGGAGCTCTTCAGAGCAGTGAAGAAGTTGGAGGACAAATTTACTGTGTTCTTCAGCTCCAGGAAACTCTGCAGTAACAGCATAATGGATGTAATGCTGCAGGTGAAGGCAGAATAGTTGCAGCCAGGACGCAATGTGCTCGAATAGAGTTGTTTGTAGGCACCACAACTTAACTTTTCTTCGACTGTGCACAAAATTTCGCGATTCCTTTAAACCGCTAGCACTAAATTCTCCATAGGCGTAGTTAACTCTAGCTTTCAGGGATATATATATACTTCACAAACAAAACTGTGCTTAATGAAATACATCTTATCGGGCCTCTGTTCCGGGGTTTCTGTTCCAAATGTGTAAGTATGCATGTGCCGAAGTTGTTTACCTGACCTTAATTCCAGAATGCGATTGTGTCCTGAATTACTTGAAATAAAAAATTGGTGCAGCTTGCACTAATGGTGCAAGGCCGAAGGAAGAGCAGATCTTGCAGCCCCTTTCCCTTTGTTGGAGACCTGGCTGTTGCACCTCACATGGATTTCCAACTTTGCTGGTGAAAGTTCTCCTTGACTGGCAGGCCCGGATTGTTTTGCCTGCAGGCTTTTCCATCTCTGTCAAGGTGAACTGTGTTAGCATGCTCTAGAACCTGCAGAGACTGGCTTCACAAATTTGGCTTCTCTAGCAGAAAATTTGGTGTCTCTGCTCCCCACTTCCGGCACGAATGCATGTTAACAGGCGAGGAGAGCAGCACACGGGAGGTCACACCATGAAGGCTATCGCATAAAAGCAGGTTTCATAACGTGGGGAAGCCATGTTAGATTCCCACCACAGGAGATGTTTTTCCCCCGGGTTTGCCTCTCTTTGTTTCGCGCATCAGCGGTCTTTTAATTTTTTTTGTCTTGTTTAATTCAGAGGGTTAGCTTATCAGTTTTTTATTGAGATTTTTTTATTTTCTATCTCCCAAACCCATTTGTGCATTTTCATAACACCGTCTTCATAACGCGAGAGAGCGAGGTTCGATTCTGACCATGGGACGCGTTTTTTCGCTGGATTTTTCTTCTTTGTCTTTTACGGCAACGGTCTTATGTTTTCTGTTGTGCTTAATTTTGGGTGTGTGGTTATTGGTTTTTTCATTCGTTTATAATTTATTTCCAACACCACAAACCCATGTGGGCATTTGCCCTGCTGTCTCGTAGTGAGGCGGCCTGGGAAGGTGAGATGGGATTGTTTTTGCGTGCTATGGGTGCCTAAATTTGTTGTTAGGTTTATTTATTTTTTTCCGCTTCGAAACCAACCCATTTAGTTCTAATACTTGTGAAAATCCCTATCTGGCCTATTTTTCTTGCAGGTGTTGCGCCGTGCATGCCAACACAACCGTTTTTTTTCTAATTGGCTGCACGTGCTGTTGTTCCTCGCCGATATCATTGTCCCTTTCGGGCATTTGGGTTGGCCCACTGTTTAGGTTGCTGGTTTCATGTCATAAAGGTCCTGGGTTCGATGCCTGGGACATTTTTAATCACATTTTTTCTTCCATACGCCCCCAACACCTGCTCATGAGATCCTTGCCTTCTGGCCACTTTCCCTGGCTCTTCGTGGCTAGCATTTTCACCCTGAACTGATGGTGATAGTTTTCTGGTAGCACTTCATGGCAGAACTAAAAGCTTAAACGGCTTCGCTGTTAAAATGTAATGGGAAATTAATTATGTACCTATTCATATTTTTGCTACTTCTGCCGTCTTCGTAAACTTTTAGTCTTGAAATCAGCCGCATAGTCATGCGGCCATTTGTCTGGACTCGTTGGGTCAGGTTTACCTTTTCGCACTAGCTGTTAGCGCGTCTGCCTTTTCACCTTTCTCTGCATCTTGTCTTAATTTCAGAACAAGTTTTCAGAAAACATGCTGCGGAGCTGCGCGCTTCCCTTACCGGCGCAACACCAAGTGCACATGGCGTTCTCAGCATTGCAAATGCTCCGCGTATTGCATTCCGTGCAGCCTTTGCTCCAGTTTGTCATGTCGTGGGGTCGATGTGAGAGGCCTCACCCATGGGTTCTCTCTGACCCACTACCCTCTTTTAGAACATTATACCTTAGCCTAGACCTGAAGCACATGCCTTGCTCCAGGTTTAGATGTCCACAAGACTGCATTTCTCACCCATGCGTTATACACCGTGACAACCATAGTTTGCATGTTAACAGCCTTTGTGGTCATGTTTGTTCATTTCAGCAGCACGTTGACTGCATAACACTCCCTTCGTTGTCCATTTGTCACCATTATTTTCATTCCATCCTCTTTTGCCCCACACTGGCTGCACACTCCACTTTACAATGCGTACAAGTGGCAAATGGATGCATGCGTTCCATTGAAACAGCACCATGCACCTGGTGCGTCACCACAGGCTTTGACTAGGTGTCTCTCTCGCAGCATTGGTTGCATAGTGAAGGCAGCACAATAGCAGCCACACGTGCTTATGTTGTCTGTTCTGTGGCCCGGGGGACAAGTTGACAGTGAAAATTTTTTCAAACATGAACTCTTCATTGCTCATGCAATGAGAGTTGGAACTTGGTCACTGGCTATGCTACGATTATGTTGATTAGTGCTAAGACATGTTCTTGCTACATTTTGTGGGCCATTAAAATGGCTCAGTTTTAAGAAGCTCATTGGAAAACTTGCAAATTACAGTAGCACATAAACTTGTGATGGTGTATTTGCATTTGCCATATATTTCAGAGAAGTGGTTATTTCATTCAGAAAGGCTATTTCATTCAGAAGAGGTTATTTCATATATTTCATTCAGAAAGGTTATTAAGTTGGCATTATTTGGACCGGGTTTATAACTACCTAACTAGATTTTATTTTTATTTTGCAGAAATTTTAAACATTCAATGTACTTGGATTTATGTATGTGTGATGTACTGCAAAATATTTATTTAATTGTAAGTCAGTCAAGCAATTTTGGATTAAAGTGGTCATGGCACTCCTCAAAAACTACATTTTTAGATGACTTGGGTTTCTCCGGTACTGCGTTTATTGGCCAGGAAACTAATTTCTTAGGGCAAGGAGTTGGCACTTAGCTTGTTTCATTCACTGTTCTTATGCCATTTTTAACTTTGTGTCTCATTCTACCCACTTTGCATTTTTCCAGTGAGAGTGAGACGGTCCAGTTTGGATGGAAGCCTTGTTCCTACCTAGCCGGTCAACAGTGCAGCCATTCGTCTGCTCATGAGAAAGTGTGTGCTAGTGAGACGCCCTACATCTGCAGTGTGTGCAATCAAGTCTTTCGGAAGAAGTGGAACCTGGACACCCACATGAGAGTGCATACTGGCGAGAGGCGCTACATGTGCAGCATCTGTTCAAAAAGCTTTACTCAAAGAACTCACCTGGTTATTCATGAAAGGGTGCACTCTGGTGAGAGACCGTATGTGTGTAGCATCTGTCAGAAGAGTTTTACTCAAAGAGGCAGCCTAGTTAATCATGAAAGACTGCACTCAAATGAAAGGCCCTATGTGTGTAGCACCTGTCAGAAGAGCTTCACTCAAAGATGCCACCTGGTTAAACATGAAAGACTGCACTCTGGTGAGAGGCCCTATGTGTGCACCATCTGTCAGAAGAGCTATAGTCAAAGAGGCGACCTAGTCGCTCATGAAAGATCGCACTCTGGTGAGAAGCCATACACTTGTAGTATCTGTCAGAAAAGCTTTACTCAGAAAGGCAGCCTGGTTAAACATGAAAGATTGCACTCTGGTGAGAACCCCTACAAATGCGGCATCTGTCAGAGGAGCTACGCCCAAAGAAGTGACCTGATTACTCATGAAAGAGTGCACTCTGGTGAGAGGCCATTTGTATGTAGTGTCTGTCAAAAGGGCTTTAATCAAAGGTCCCACCTGGTTAAACATGAAAAATTGCACTCTGGTGACAGACCTTACGTGTGCACTATTTGTCAAAAAAGCTATACTCAAAGAGGCGACCTGGTTAATCATGAAAGATTGCACTCTGGTGATAGGCCGTTTGTGTGTAACGTCTGTCAGAAGAGCTTTACTCAAAGAGTAAACTTGGTTCGGCATGAAAAAATTCACTGTGGTGAGAAACTCTAGGTGTGTAACATGGTGGAAGAGCTCTACTGAAAGAAGATACTTGGTTACTCATCAAAAATGCACTGTGGCCTGGTCCTACTTGTGTAGAGGCATTCAAGAGAGCTCCGCTAGTAGATTCTGCCTGGTTAATCACGAACAATTGCGCTCTTGCGCCAGCAAACATTTTGTAAAGATATCAGAACAGCTTTTAAAAGGACATTTGCGTAATTACAAATGGTATTTTTTTGGTGCAATACTTGATTACCAGTTGCCCGAAGAGTTCTTTTGTGAGTCAAGATTGGGTTAGGCATGAGCAATTGCATACCGGCGAAAAGCCATTTGTATACCATGTATGTTAGCAAAGGTTTTCCAAGAAGCATGCTTGGTATATTAAAAGCATTGCACTGTGGTTAAAACGCTTTGTTTCCAGCCTTTGTTTTAAAAGTATAGCTTGTTAAAGGGTCGATGAAGATGGAATACAAGGTTGTTTAATTCAAAAGTGTTTGGTTCTTTGTAAGCAAACAATGCTTTATTCACTGAGAAATTGAACAATTTAGGCGAAAATTTTGATTCTTCCTCTGAATTGTGTTTTTTGTGATGGTTGCGATGACATCCTGGACAGGTACCAAAGTGAATGTAAGTATGGTGACCTAGGCTGGAGTGAACAGGGAAACGTTTTGTTTACCGTCAGCCCTTCTAGATGATGCCATGATACTGTTCAGGACCGCTGTCCGCCGTCCCTTTGTTTTGGACCGGATTTGTACCTGGCTAGCTTTTTTACAATTTAGAGTAACTGTTTCGTGGAACATGGGTATGCTGAACAAACAGGGTCACAAAAGACTTTGTCGCTTATGCCACTTGGCAAGTGGAAGCTGAATGTGCTGAATGGCTGGGCAGCTATAATCAGCCTAGTGCACGCAGTACAGACTGGTGCTTTCTGCTTGCATGTTTGCTCGGAACTTCTATTGTTTTCGTACCATTTTTGCTGCTGTAGAAACAAAATGTATTAAATTTAGGCCAAAATGTCTCGTTCTGCAAGCTTGTAAGCCCAGTCTAACTTGCGTTTGCTTTTGCTGGCCTGATCCTATCGCACAGCTGCCCATAATACGTCGTGGGTTCTAGTGCACGAAATGAGCTAGTGGGTCGCATGGCCATTCTTCATTTTCCTAATTATGTGGGTTATTTTAGTGGTGTCAGTGTTATTTTAACAAGGCAATCTTCTGAATGAACCAAGTTTTAAGCATAAAAGATCACTTATTGAAGAGAAGCCCCGGGTTTGTACTGTCTAAAGAAAGCGTTGCTTACAAATATCCTCTTCTGAAATATCCTTTCTCCCTCCTTTTTTTCTTGTTGGGTGCAATAAAATTTTACTGTAAAATCCCGAGCAAGCGCCCCTACCCGGACAAGCACCCCCCCCCCTCCCTCCATTCTCGAGTGATATGAAATTTGCGCCAAATCCGGAGCAAGCGCCCTCTGCCTTTTTTTAACCTTGTCCGATGCTTCACCCATTTCCACAAAACCTCTTACCTAGTTGTTTAGTATTTTCTTTTTTGCTAAATATTTGCATGTTAAATTATAGAATTATGCAATTTTTTGGAAAAATAAACTGTTTGGGCTTACGTATGTCACGTGCAGTATCCCTTCCCCATGCGTAGCCAGCACACGGCCGAAGCCAAAGCTGGCCGAAACGTGAGCCAGCCGGATAGGTATTGGGGGAGCGGGGGGGGGGGGGCGGTAGCTCGGTATAATACGCCGCCATTTTGAATTTCGGTCGACGACCGAGCAAGGGCCCCCTCAAAAATTCTCCAAATAATCTGTTACCACAGGGGGGGGGGGCGCTTGCTCGGGATTTTACGGTATTTCTATTTCCCTCCCTGAACAGTGGACATATTCATTTTGGCGATACACAGGCGTTTAAGACCTTGTGTAGCCTGCCTAGCTATTGGGTTGTAAAAGGGGCTGTTACATATGTCAGGAACTGCACCAGTTGTTACTTATATTCCTATTTCTGGCAGAGCGGAACGTAACCTTTGAACTGCAAGACTGTTCTGGTGAGAAAATAAGGCTGGGTGTAAAAAAAAACTGGCCATACTAAGATACGCAGTAAGCTTTTTAAAACAAAAGTTTTTGCTTCTGACATGGTCACCTAAAGGGACACGAATGCATAAGCAGGAGTGCATTTTTCAATAGGTTGAAATGCCGTGAATACAAAAAGACCACTTTTGGTAGAAGCAGTTACTTCTGAACTCTGGAATGCCAAAAGGGACAAACAGGGATTGCCACCCTGTACATTTTATGGAAGACAGGCATATATATATGGAACTGTAAAGGTACGTTGGAGTTTCGGCTGACAATAGGTTTAGAGGCAGTTGAGCTTTTGAACTTTACAAGTAGGTTCCCTGAATTGATTTGTTGGTGGGGAAATTTTCTTCAGTTTTTGTTTCAGCTGAGGTCCAAATGTCATTTGAACCAAATGTCATTTGACTCAAATGGGTTGCTTCAAATGCCATTCAGAATCCGCTGTGCTACACTACAATTTTGATGGCATTTGAAAGCTTTCACAACTGTTCGCTGTGCTGTAGTGGCACTGTTGTTGCCCCGTTCCGTTTTCGTACACTAATACAACAATCAAACTTGGGAGCAGTCCGAGGCAGTAAAATGATATCAATTTAGAAGAGACACCAGTTTTGACTCTAAATATGGCTGTCTTGCGTTGTTTTTGTTTGTGTTTTTTACAACTGGCCCACTGGTTTTGAGAGTATGAAAATTAAATATGTTGATTTCGTATTTTAAGTAAATAAACAGTGAACAAAGTTTCACAAACAACAATATTTTGTTTGTTTTACGTACGGAGTATTATGTTTTTTATTGCCGATCGAAGACGCTGCGTCCGAGAGTGCTGGAAATGGCATTTGAAATCTTCAATGTCTCTCTCGGTGCTCATTTGGCTCAAATGTCATCTGAGCCAAATGGCATTTAAAAACCTAGTGTAGCAGCACAACTTGGCATTTGAGCCAAATGACATTTGGTTCAAATGACATTTAGACCCCAGTGTAGCAGGGGTGTACAAATGCAGTGAAAATATATATGGATGAACATATTACTGCCTTTTTTTGTCTGTCTTTTTATGATGACTAGTGGCAGCATTACGATGTTCTGGTGCACTGTGTGTGACTCTTTGCAGTCAGCCACTGTACTGAAGAATTGCAGGTGTATTTTTTCTTTGCACTCTGTGGCTGTAGCTCCCATACACAAATCTGAAGAATAGTCCTGAATTACTTAATGGGTGGTCTGTCTTTACAATAGGTGATGTTCTGTGTTGCATAATTTGAAAATCTGAGGAAAACAGGAGAAAAAAAATCCAGCTTTTGGTTCTGTCTCCTAACAAACAGCAACGTTGGAGATTTCAGTTAAAACAAAAAATAATTTAGCCTATGTTGTCCTTTAAGCATAATTTTATGTAGTGCTCAGTCCTATCCATGCACATTGCACTTCACCTAGCTGATGGTGGATCCATCACCAGCACATCCAGTGAAATGCAGATATGAGAAATAGATGCCGGGTACACAGTGCTCAGTCGTATCTGTAATGTTAAGGGCATGCACACTTCACTTTTGTTTAGCAGGTGAGGGATCCATTGCCAAGAGACCAGTTTAACAAATACAGATATCCTGAATGAGAAATGGACGGTGTGTAATAAGTGCACCGTGAATCTCCATCATTGTTTGGAAGTAGCAGCTTAACCTTCATCACATCTTTACTACCAAATGATTTAAAAATTTGAAGTGCCTAAACTTTGATGAGAATATAGACTAATGCATGGGTCACATGTCTGTACTGTTTCACGCAACCTTGTTGTGCAGTGTATGTGCTACGGAGCATACAGTGGTGGTGTCCTTGTGATTTGCCATGTAGTGCTCTCACTTTAGGTTCTTTTCCTTGATTTCAGTTGTAAAATTGGCCTTGCTTAGTGCACCATGAGAGAGTCAATTCCCAAGGGAGTCATGGTTTTGAGCTATTTTTAGTTTATGTGACTGCTTATTTAGTACTTCCCGCTCAGAACATTGAAAAAATTGTACTTTGGAAATTTGAGCATGGCACAAGAATTAGGCCGGAAGTCATTCCACAGATTCAACACTAATGGGAACCTTTTGTAGAAAAGTTTTCAGAGCTTTTTGCACCAAGTAATGCACTGTCACATATCGTCGGCGGGCTGAAAATAGAGATAGGCAAAACAGCTCACTTCAGTGAGCGGCTCAGAATGGCTCTGTTCACTGAAGTGAACCGATTCATTTGAATGACTTAGCGGTTCATTCAAGTCTGTAACCTGTGTTAAGCGTAATCTAAATTATTGCTTAATTTAAGTGCGGGAACTTTTCCTTGTTACGGAAACCTTTCTTGTCACAGCATCTCGTGTATTTGTACAGAAAAAATGGCTTCACTCATGGGCATCGGCAGGGGGGTGCAAAAAGGAACTTGCCTCCCGCCCCCCCAAGCTACCCCAGCACTCGGCCCATCTCCCATGCCCTCTCCCTATTCCTTCGCGAAACAAACTCGCCCTCCTCCATATAAAATTCTGCTGACGCCAATGTCTTTACCGTCATTACAAAAGTTTTTATGTGTCTGTGGTATTTCAACATCACTCTTGGTCGATGTATAAAGCAAAATATGTAAATCTTTTGTCCACTTTATTAGTTAACAAACTTGCTTTCCGCTAGCGAGCTGCGACAACAGAAAAAATGTTTCTGGAATACACAATACAAGAATATAATTTCAATACATGAAATGGAAATTGTGGTTTATGAACAACACTGCTCAGTTTATTTGAAGCGAGATGGGTCTGCTTTTTGGCACCGATAACCGATGACGCGAACGTTTCGCACAAGATCGGGCCAGGTCGGCCGATACTCCTCTAGTAACTACGCGAACATGCCAACACGATTCGCCCAGAGCCACCTGGTTCAGCACGGTTCTCTGATCGAGCAAGCAGCCATTGAACGGCGGTTCTTTGGTAGAGCCTCTCCTCGGCGAGGTGCAGTCTCCCAAAGAACCGCCGAGAGCCGCCGGGAACAGAGTGCCAAGAACTGCCGCTGAACGGCTTATTGGGCGGCTCAGAAGATCCGGCTCGTTCTTGACTGGAAACGTAGCTGAGCGCAGAAATGTAACTGGTGAACAATGCAGGTCATTGGAGTTTATTTTCTTATTACTTTCAAAATGCAGACGCAGTTCGTTCACTGCGCCATTGCGGCCTCCGATCTGTCATTTACTGCCACCGCAACGGTAGCCACCCTAGCCACGGTTTCTCAACTGCCGCTCCCAAAGAGCGGCTAGAAGATCCGAAGAACGGTTCAAAAGATCTAGCTCTTCTAGCTCAGATTGTCTGCTCACACGACAGGAGACGCTGGAGGAATTTGATGGTGGAAGTGGTGGTGGAAGAAAAGTAGGGAAGAGGTTGGGACGTAGGATGAGTAAGATGGTGGAAGTGGTGGTGGAAGAAAAGTAGGGAAGAGGGTGGGACGTAGGATGAGTAATATGCCGAAATTGAATCAGAAGGGGGAGGTAAACAGGAGTTCAAGGGCAGAATGGGAGGCGGGGAAGCGATGGGAATTTAAAAGCGGTGGTGGGCAGGGGGAATAACCCATTAAGTTAGGGAAGAGTGGGGCAAACAAGTAGAATAACACAGGCAAGTCGGTTGGTGACAACCAACGTCCCGATACAAAGGGAGGGCCTCTAATCATCATCCTCAAATTAGCCCCACCTGGCCCGGCAGGGCAGTTGCTTTCTCGCGCCGAAGAGGAGGAGGAATAACTTTATTTTACACTTTTTAGGAAAGGGTGTCGTTTGCGTAAGGAGGGGAGGTGCCCCTATTCCAGGGCCCCAGTAGCTCTGGCTGCACTCGTGGCCCGTCGTACCAGCTGTCGCTGATCTTCCGGGTCCGAGCTGAGGCAACGCAGCTTTCCCTGCTCAAGAGTTGGGTTGGGTATCGGGGAATGTTTGCAATGTCAGGGCAGGCCCACGGAACGTGGTAAAGGGAGGCATACTGAGCTGTGCATGAAGGGCATTAGATTGAAGGGTGAATTGTAGGGTATATGGCGTGGAGCCATCCTAGGTGCGGGAAGGTGTTTGTTTGTAGTTGACGCCAGAATGTCGCTTGTTCTCTTGTTAAGAATTTGTGCGGAGGAGGAAAGAGTTTTCGGGTGAATCGATGGTGCTAGAGTTGCGTTGTATTGCAGCATTATGGTCTCCGGGTAATAATCCTCCAGTGGCGCCCGGGAGGCATGGGCTCGGGTGACAGCGTTAGCTTGCTGATTGTCACAAAGAGAGTCCGTGTCCGGGAGTCCATGCTATTGTAACACTTGGGAGGTGTTTTGGCGCCTTGCTGGCGAGAATGCAGTGCTCTATAGAAGCGACCCAGCCCCTTGCATAGCTCTGGCAGGCGGCCTGGGAGTCGGTGATGACGCGTACGTGTTTGTCACAGCCCCCTCCTCTTCCAATGAAGAAGGGCGTGAGACAGCAGTTATTTATATTGAAGCAGGGTGGCCGGCCCACGAGTTTTCACGTGTGCCGAGATTGCTGGAGTGACTGTAATCACTGCGGGGATGCACGACTACGTTTTTAACTAAATATCAGGTGAAAATGACCTACTGGTTTTCTGCCCGTTTCATCTGGTCCCACTTGTGGGGCATCTGGTTTCAATTGGTCCAGCTACTCGGTTACTGGTTGAAACTGGCCCCAGTTGCCAGTGTTCTGGTTTGCTACTGGTGTCATTTGGTCCCAGTTATGGTGTATCTGGGTTTGAACTGGTCCCAGTTGTCAGTGGCTTGGTGTGCTACTGGGTCCACCTGGTCCCAGTTACTGGATAACTAATTCAAACTGGTCCCAGTTGCAGTGGCCTGATATACATCTGGTTTCATCTGGGCCCAGTACCAGGAATACTGGTTTCAAGTTTGGTCCCAGTTGCAACAGCCTGGTGTGCTAGTGGTTTCATGTGGTCTCAGTTGGGAGCACATGAAACTGGTTTCAACTGGTCCCAGGTGATAGGTTATTGTTTTAAACTTAAGGTACAGGTCATGTAAATTTTTGTATTTGGGATAAAATATAGTTCCAGTTGCAGTTACGTCCGCGTTATTCTTGAGAACTCTGCAACTAAAACAGTGTTTGGGTCCTAATTCTCAGCCAACTATAACTTTTACCCTTTGGCTATCTCTCTTAACAGACACGCTTTTTTTACAAGGATAAAGAGTTTCAATGGGGTTATTGAACGATAATTTGCAACTTTGGCAAACCACAAATGGTTGTGAATCAATCATCCTATCAGAAGAGAGCTGTGTGATTACACATTTAAATATTAATTGCATTAGGCAGGCACAAATTTTGCCTGCTACGCCCTGAGCAGCTCTAAAATGTTCCTTTAAATGCAGTTCATGCAGCTAATAAAATATTTAGGTGAATTTTTTCTGCACCGGGTTTACATAATTTTATTACACGTAATGTTCTCGTGGCCACCAGGGAATACTTGGCCAACGTAATACACCCAATTAGCACAAATGTTGGACAGTCGTCTATAGGAGTGTTTACACATCGCAAGGCAACAAGAACTTGTAATGCAGAAAAAGTTGACTAATAGTCGACCTCATAACGCTGCTGGCAACATTGTCTTAAAGAAGTTATTTTTGAAGTCAAGCCAAACCAAGCTAAGCCGATTGCATATTCAAAATGGCGGTGAAGCACGACTTAAAAAGAGTGAAAGTTGGTCCGTACCTTAAACGAGTGAACTGCATCGTTAGTAACCAGCATCACGTGGTCGAGCAATGTCGGCGCTGGTTTGTTGGTGCTTATAGTTTCGATGAGACGTACATGGCTTCTTCAATGTGGTTCTAGCGGACAATGAAAGTCTTCATTTGTGCTTCGAAACAACTTTTGTTCAAGTGGTTCGCAGAAGTGTTTCAACTGTGCAGTCACAACAAGTGCTTCCTTGTACATTCATCCTGCACCGAAGAAGCGTCATTATACACTTACTATTTTGCCATGTCCCGAGTTCTGCGGTTCGCTAGACCGCGAAGGTAGGACCACGTGTATATCCAAACATTGTGTATCTTCATGTCCCAGCCCTTCTGCTTTGGCAGGAACAGGTCACAGCTTGTTTTGAAACTGTAGTTTTAAAGTTTATTAGTCTAATAAAAGGTCTTAGTTTATTTGCCGTACTTGTTTTTTCAATATAAATCATGACTGGCACTAGCTTGCAATGAGCTGCGAACGATTTCTGTTATATTCCACCTAGGCTAGAAACACATCCATCTGGGATTGAAATATTCCTGAGCAGTTTATCTTTCATGTGCCTTCTGCTAGTGCCCTGTCTGAGAATCATCTGTGTTTTTGTCGACCAGTACCCACTAGTTCACAAGGACTACGACCAGTTGCTACTGGTTTTGAACACTACTGGTCCCCGATGATACTGGTCCTAGTCCTACTGGTCCCAGATGCTACTGGTTTACCCCTACTGGTCCCAGTCCTACTGGTTTTGTCCTACTAGTCCAGTGGTTCCAGTGGCTACTGGTTTCATCTGGGAATTGTCCAATAAACCAGTTGAACTGGAACCAGATGGAAATAGAAGAGACATTTTAAATGCAGAGCATTTCTTTAACTCGCACTGTCACCCGTCGTCCCTCGGCGTTGTCCGCTCTCAACAACAGGTGCGGGCGCGCATGCGCGTGCTCCGGCGCTGAAAGAGGTGTTGCAGCAGCAGGTGCTACCTTCTCTCCCTCTAATGCGCGCGCTAAGGCAGCGGCGAAGCGTCAGCGTCGAGCGGCCGATCCCGAGCGTCGAGAACGAGAGGCCGCCGCCAGTCGTCAGCGTCGAGCTGCGGATCCATCGAATCGAGAGCGAGACACGGCTTCGTAACGTCGGCGGCGAGCGGCGGACCACGCGTTACGAGAACGAGATGCCGCGGTCGGCCTTGTTGACGTAGTCCACGACGTACGCCGCGCACGCGTAGTGGTCGAGTATGATCTGTAGGTCCATGTTGGAGTCGAGAACCCTTCCGATCCACGGGTTGAACGCGTTCACGCGCTTCTCGGCGGGGGTCCTCGCGTGAAGCACGCACGGACGCTACGCGCCAGCTCACAGAATCTCCGAGTACTCCTCCCCGACCGCACGTCGAAGGCGCGCAGGAACTCGTCCAAGATCGCAAGCTCCCCGTGCTCCAACGCTTCGTGCATTTCGTCGTACTTGGCCTTCAAGCGCCGTCGACGCACCCGTACGACAACAACTACAACTACCACCGCCAACTACCACTACCACTGGTTGTTGGGTTTTCATTTGCAACATTGAAAAATGACCCCAAATCCACCAGCAGGGACATAATGCAAGGCACCATGCACAAGCTAGACTCATGATAAAATACTGCTATAGCAACAATGTCATCACATTTCAACCATGGGCTTCGCCAGGGAATGCATACCTGCCAGGTTTTCCAAATTTTCCGTGAGACTCCCGAATTTTCATGGTTTGGCACGATTGTACGACCGAAACTAAAATCTCCCGAAAACGCACCCGTCTTTGGCCAAATCTTTTTCCCAGTGTGGCCACAATGTGAGGGAGGTATACCTGACAATACAACGCGACACCAATTGGCATCGTTATCAATGAAGTGCTTAAAAAGTGTAGTCGGCCATGTGTAGATGGTGAACCTGTTCGACCCATTGTTAGTTTACTGTTTATAGAAACGCAGCGCCGCCGCCACCGCTTTCATTTACACACGAGCACGGCCGTTCTGAACGGCGGTTCTGAAGATTTAGCAAGTTTCCAGTGGTGTAGCTTGTTTTTAGCTTATACGAAACAACAAAACAGTTCAGTTCCTGCTGTTTTGTATTGCACTTGCAGTACTATTTCCAGGACTTTCTGATAAGGGCGGTGTCAGCCTCGTCGAACATTTGAGTGGTCTAGCTTCTTGGTAGTTTGTACGACGAAACAGTTCATTTCCTGCTACGTGTTAAGCAAATAAAAAAAATGTGTGTAAAGTTGCCCATTCTGTTGTAGCTACTATCCCTAGCCCCCCCCCCCCCAGTAAGATCTCCCTAATGCCACCTCGGCAAACCTAGCAGGTATACATATGCATTGTTCTGTGATGGTTACAGTTCTTGGTATTGCTATGTGGGGTCATTTTTCATGAAGCACAAAGAATAATGTAAAATAAAGTAAGTGGCAGTGGGGACCCAACTTTTATGGGTAGAATAAAGCCACAGTACGGAGGGAAGTATACATATTGCATTTGGTCTGCCTTAATATTGAGCTTTTCTGCTCAGCTCAAGAATAAGGCACTAAACATTGCGGGTAGCTACCGTGATTTGAAGTTTGATGCAATGCTGAGAAGCCGAGGGTTGTAAGGTTCAAAGAACTTTTGTGCAGTTGATGTGTTGCAGGCCTACTTGCTTTCACTGCATAACACGTTTATGCTTTGCAGTGAAGCTCGAAAGATGTGCGCTGCAGTTCAAAATGAACATAAAATTGAATTTTTAACACCGTTTTGAGTAATCAACAACCTCTAATGATACAACTTCTGTACTGCGATTTGGCTGTAATATTAGACTTTATAAATGGATGTTTTAAAAATCGGTGGGACAAAAAGTTCAAGTAAATTATCAGCTGACATTGCGCTTCAATGGAATGTCTCGTAGAATGGAGCTTGGAAAGCACGAATGTTTCATACCATAATCGTGTGTCATATTGTGCCATATGTGGCTGCACACCTGCAGCGCCATTTGGTGAACCGAGGATGATGCACCTTTTTTGTACCTCCTTAGGTAGGTGCTTTTGCAGGAAAAGCTCCTACAGATTGAGGTGCTAAGGAAGCACCGTATGATATTTTGGGCAGAAAAGGGTGCTCCTGCGGCGACAGAATCCAAGCACCCTGAAGGGTGTAAAATATTGTGTTATGAGGGTGCTCCTGCGGTGACAAGCTGAACGCACCTTTTTGGGAGTAAAAATGTTTAGTGTGTGGTTACGTCGAGCTCCGCAAGATGGCGGTACTTGTCCGTGCTAAGCGCATGATATGGTTTGGACATTCCAAGCTCTAGCCCGCCGAACGCAATGTAATGCCTTGACTCCAATGCGAGTGCTTTTAATAACAACTTTGATGACACCACTGTTGAGAATCGGTTGAAACGGAGCAGGCGACGCACGTCAGTGTTATATTTTTCTTCGGCGTGCGGCCGCAGTGGCACGAGCCGCGCCATGTCCGTGGCGCGATCAGCCATGTTTGTGGCTATTTCAGTGTTGCCAAACGAAGAAATTGACAGCTAAACTTTTCAATGAATACCGGCTATAGGATGGGTCAAAGATAAATGTTCTTTATAGTTCAGACTGCTGTGTCCACCTCATTGCGTTCGAAGGGAAGGAAGTTCATAATTGCTTGTATCTTGATATTTGGTATGTGCTTGGGCTGTAAAGTTTTAAGGGAAGTTGCCAAATGTTAATAATAGACACCTCAATCATAGTTTATGGTTGTGAATTAGTTTTAGGTCTCAGTATTCATGCAACAGAATTCTGCAAACATTCTTGTTTCTTTTTTTTATGTTGCGACATTTACTGTCGATTGGTGAAAGTTGTTCGGAAAACGTGGTTTCGTTCGGCTTGAGTCTCAAGATTTTTGACACAAAAGAAATTGTGCAATTTATGGTCAATTGAACTTGTTGCCTTTTAAAAAAGTTGTGACGACAATACCAATTACAAGTTCTCTACGGGTGCGCATCACATGGGATATTGTTTTTGGAAGCTACCACCAGAAAACATGATTGCAATTGTAGTGGGGGTCCGTTCTGTCTAGTTGTATCACTTGAAATGCTAATGTGTAGTGAGCACACTGATAACGGAAATTTTCAGTGGTCCCTCTAGTGCACCAATGTTGTGATCGTCACGATGCATGAAATTGTGAAGTTCTATTATTCTTCTTTTTGGTTCAGACTACTACGTTTTTTTGTGTGTCATGTCAAGTTAAACCGATTTCAAGATAGCCGAGTTTGACGCCACGAGGGATCACTGTATATATAACTTAAAATTGTGCCATTAGTCATAAATTGTTGCATTTCATTTACTTACAGGGCCTCCAGACATACACCTGTCGCCATGAATTGCATTAGGACAGCATGGTGATAGGTCGCAAGCCTCCAAGGCCCTGGTGATGACACCGCGCAGCACCATGGTACTGCGCATGCCATCACCTTTAAAAAACGGTGTGAGGATGCTCAACACCCTTTATTTAGGGTGTTGAGCGTCCTCAACACCCTTTTTTTAAGGTGTTGAGCTCAACACCCTTTTTTGTTCTTAAAACAACCCTTTTTTCGTCCGTACACCCTTTATTTGCGAAAACACCTTTTAAGGGTGTTAGCCATGGGACAAGGTTTTTACACCCTTTACGGCCAAAAAGAGTGTAAAAAAGTTTAGTGTGTACCTATTGACCCTTCCATTCTTCCCCTTATCTCCATCTCCATCTCGCCCCTGCTGCGGTATACCAGTGTTGGCTACGCGGTCTTTTTCCAGTGATTCCGAGCCGCAGGGTGTCGACCAAGCCACGTTTTATAGGCGGGCCTAGTCAAGAGCGACAAGCCCGACTGATCGCTCTGGAGCACCAAATGAGGATTGTTAAATTTGGCGTCCTTCAAAGCTCAACTCGCCCTCTTTCAATGGCACGTGTTTGCTGTAGCTGCACCCATCTCTGTATAAAGAAATCGTTAATTTTACAGCTACCCAGAGCTTACCACACAATTCTGAATTGTTACTCACGCAATGGCGGAGCATAATTGTCTTTCGATGTGGTCATTGCCTGCGTTAAATGTCCACCCTTAAAACCCGCCTTTCGGTACGAAAAGTATTTTTGTGCGACAATTTTACATCACCCCTTACCTCGCGACGTTTAACTGCTACTAACTAGTACTGATCAGAGAGATGACTTTTTTATTCGCCCAGTGATTTCCATCATCCATACCTTTAATATTACATCCCACAGGCCCTTGCGGCATCATTGAATTTTTACTCAATTTCTCACTCACCGGGACGGTCTCTTTAGGCTTTTAGTTGTCTTTTAGACGGTCTCATGACAATAACTGGGATGGAATTTTTAGTTGTCCCACGTGATTATCCGTTAGCGTCTTTAAATTTTATACCATGCACAGCACGTCACATTTTTTAATAGAGCGTAGCTCTTTAGCAAATCGTAATTTTTTGTGTCCGCAGTTAAGGGAGTACTGACACCAAATTTTGACGCCTAAAAAGTCATATAATTGGCTTCAGTAGTTTGTACAGATGCCTCACAGAAATTTTTGCAGCGATCCCAGGCCGGAATCACATCTAAAATCGATTTTGATTGTCCCGGCCGCGAGCTTCCACAAATCAGCAGCACTAGCGAAATCGCTTTCGGCGTGACGAAACATCGGCCCGTGTGTCTGGCCGGTTCAGGGTGACGTCATATAGTCGTTCTCGGAACCGGAAATGATATCCTGCGCTGCTGTTGTCGACGGTATTCGTTTGGGCAGGAGACGTGGGTGTAGCTGTGTGAGCAATGCTTGTAAACTTTGCGTGTTCGATGTCTTTGCTCTTCCGTTCGTGGCCGGCGCACGGTGTTCCCTTGCACTGGTGCTGAAAACTGCGCGGTGCCGGCACCGCGCGGGGCGCGATTTCGACGCGCACGGCGTCGCGGTGCGCGTCGCCGAGCTCGCCCAAGTTGGGCTATGCCAAGCTCGCGGAATGCGAAGTACTGCTCGTGGAAGCCGGTCCGAGCAAATCGACGACGGCGCCAAGATGCATTATTTCCTACGCGACGACATGCAGCGCTAAACGTAGACTGAGTTCGTGCGCGGCGGCGGCCGCAAGAACTGTCGCCCAAGCCAGCGGGTCCGGCGTTGCTCGGGTCAGCTTGGGTGTTGGGAACTTTAGGCTTAGTATCGTAGCGACTATTTGATCGCTGGTATCTATACAACTGCGAATGGCCATCCCTTACACAACGTTTCACCAAACTATCATCCCTTTTTTCGCATATGGAGCTTTATTTTGGCGATAATTCCCGTTGCAGCGATCGGTGACCAAGACATCTGCCGTGGCCTGTTTTGATTCTATCGCGCAGGTGGCGCCATCTTTCCGCCGCTCGCCGCACCGCGGTGCCGGCAGTGCTGGGTCGGAGTGGCGAACCTCCGCTGCCGGTGAGCGTAGGCTTACCATCGCGGCAAATATCTGAACGCAAGTTTTAAACTCAGCGCTGATAACAACCCCTAGCACAATTTTTCAACACACTAACATCTACTTTCTCGCATGGGGAACTTCTTTTACGCGACCAGATTGATTAGAAGAGTGGCGACAAGCTGTTGCTATCCTGGTCTGCGCCGGTTTGAGCCGCAGTGATATTTAAAACGGACGACGGCGAAGACATCGCCGGCCTAATCGCCTGGCCAAATAAAGTTGTTCTGTCTGTAGGGTGGCAGCGACTCATCCGAGTCTGACGACTCAGACACCATGTCGACTGCGCGGGCGAGCGCGGACCATGTGCAATCGTAGCAGACGATGCGGCCAACGTCCCTGACGTCACGGGTGAGGCCGTGACATAAGGCTGGCTCGCTTGCAGGCTGGCCTTCGAACGGCCATTTTCCCGCGCGGCGACCCAATTTGAAACTGGTTGCAATAAACGTACTATAATTAATTCTGTGTTGGTGGCTGACGACTTTCGGTTCGATTTTCATAATTACTGGGCCAATAGGTATTCTTTATAGCATAAAAACTGAAAGTGAGCAATTTCGTGTCAGTACTCCTTTAAAAAACTGGCTGGCGAATACGATACGCCTAATGTGATAATTGGGCGCAGCTATTTTGACTGTGAAATATATGGCGAGGAACAGATTTTCAGAGGGACATAGTTCTATGGTTATAGAAAACTTCTATATGCAGTGGCGGACGAAGCACATGCACGGGTGGCCTCGCTCATTGTTCAGCACTCACTCGCGGTTCTGGCGTCGGGGGTGCTGAGCCTCCGCTCTGGCGGCTCGTTAAGTTGCAGCGGCCGACGCAGCGCTCGAAAGATTGCCTCACTCGCAGTTCAGCACCCACTCCTGATGGCTCCAGTGCACTGAAGCAGCACCAACTCGTGGGTTCTCTCGACGGCAGCTATGGTGACCTCCAGCGTCGTCGACGCGAAGTTGTCTTGGGAAGGGACCGCGAACTGCGTATTAGGAAGCAAACGCATGTTATGGTCACCGGCACGCCCCATCACGTTTACACCAAGCGTCGCGCAGTGGAGCGTCTCGTGCGGACACAGTATACTGCACCCTTTCCCCCACACACTTTCGAAGAAGTGTCTCGCCCCGCCACGGCGAATCGCCCTTCCCTCCCAATTTTCCGAGAGTATTTTCCTCTGCTTTCTTTCCCTGTTCGGTATTGCCATCGCCGCCTGGCACGAACGGGGGCCACGAACGGGCGCCAAAGGGCTGCGCTCCCTGCGCCCTGAAATACCAAGATTGTGCCCAGCGCGCGCACGTGAGCACGGGCCCAGCGGCGATTGCCGAGCAGCTACATCCCGGACGCACATTTGTCGCGTCAAACATGCCCACTTAGAGATTGGCCAAGGTTGACCAGAAGAAAAACTCCAGCGCAAGTATGGCAACACTTTGGCTATCCCAATTACACTGCTCGCGTCACTTGATAACTCCGCTCACCGACAGAGGTTTGCGCGTTCGTCATTCGTATGCGTCTTAGAAGTGCGCCGGCGCCGACGCACAGATGGGTCGCCGACGGGTCGTTTGCACGCACTTCTCCTCGATACTCGTCGCGCTGGGGATCAAGAACGGAAACACAGATCCAACACAGACCACGTGGCTACATGGAATGCTGCCAAAGCATAAAGTTTCATAATATAAACTAGAGGGAAATCTCTCGCTGCAGTCGCGGGCTGCCGTGGGTGGCGCCATTGCCACCAGCGACGTTCCTCGCCTACTTCGCTGAGCTAGACCTATGGATGTTTTTTTTTCTGTCACGAAGCCAAAAGCCACCATATTTGCTCTTGTTCATAGTGCATGAGGCTTCAACATAATCACTGACAAATTAATCTTTTTGGAGGTTCAAGCTTATAATAACAAAGCAACTTTGATGAATCTTCAACCGTAACAGTGTCGGTTTTTCACAGCCAGAGCCAGCTTTTCAGCCTGTTCATGAGCCATGCCAAGGACAAGTGGAACGTGCCTGCCCGGTACATGACGGAACGATCACTGAAGCGCGTGCTTCCCTGCACAGTGGGGGCATATTTCCCTCTAGTGTATATTAGTATCAAACTCTATGTGCCAAAAGACGAATGTGGGCCTAATACACCGAATTCCTTAAGCGAAGGTGCGTGAGCGGGTACCGGCAACGCCCAGCCGCACCCGCTCGTCAGCAGCGGGAAGGTGTGTCGGTAACGGGAGCCGACGCTAGGTTCTACCGTGCTATGGGATGAAACTTCGTTGAACCCCATAAACGAAGCAAAATTTATTGCAACGGCTACTCGGCCACACACTCGATTGGAGGAGGAAGTGATCATCATAATAATCATCATCGTCAGCCTGCTATGATCTACTGGAAGACAAAGGCCTCTCCCATTGACCTCCAACGGCTCCTGTCTTGCGCTGTTTGAGTCCAGTTTACCCCCGGATCTTTTTATTTCATCCTTCCAAAGGGTTAATGACATCTTCCTCCTAATAGATCCATCTCTTGGTACCCCCTCTGTTAGCCTAATTGTCCATATGCTGTACGTTCGTGACAGACAGCACAAGTCACTTTACTTTTATTCATTTGAATTATGATATCCTACACCCTAGTTTGTTCTCGGATCCAGGTAGCTTGTTTCCGCTCCCTGAGTGTTACTCCTAGCATTATTCCTTCCATGGCATGCTGAGACGACATAAGTTTGCTTTCTAGTCATTTCCTAAGCAGGCAAGTTTCAATTTCGTATGCTATACCAGGATGTATGCACTGGTTGTAGATTTTTTTATAATGAATGTTAGAGGTAGCTTACTTTTTTTATTTGGGAGTACAGTGGAACCCCGTTGATACGTCCCCGGGAGTTACGACGACCCCCTTTTCACGACGGATCACTGCGGTCCCGGCAAGCTGCCCATAGAAACAATGCATTGAAAACCCCGATGATATGTCAATCGGATGCACGCTGTCCGCTTCATACGACGGATCCTGGCACGGATAAGCCGGCGTTTTTTTCTTCATATTTTAGATGCGACGCATCTCTTTCACCCGCCTTGTCTTTCCGGCGTAGTCCGGCGGGGTCCGCATCCCTTCCCCATTCTCCTCGACGCGCCAGCTGCGCGCTAGCGCCGCTCTCACCGCAGCGCCATCTGCGTGTTAGCGCTCGGCTGCGCTCGCTCCGTCGCCGTGCCAGCTGTGCGTGGGTGCGGGTTAACACATGCGCATGCGTTGCTCTCTCTCATTCCCCTCACCGTACATATAAACGCGGTTACTGCGCCGCTCCGCTCAGTCGTTCCGCCGGCGCTCCTTCGATAACATCCTCCGGTGCCCGCCGATGATTTGAAATGGAGACTAACAGGCCTGATATCGCGATGGTTGGCGCAAACGTAACAAGCGCCGGCCACCCCGATAAAATTTACACCATCTTCCCGCGAGGGGAACCATGGGGCAGATGCGACGCATCGAGGGTGAACATGCGGCGTAAATAGGGCACAACAACAGCAATCCACACGCTAACATAACGGAAACGCAACGACAACCCCCGATGCGTCGCATCTACCCCATGGTTCCGCTCGCGGGAAGATGGTGTAAATTTTACACCGCTCCGCTGTCTTGTCCCGACCTTCTTTATTCTTAACCGCCGCTTGATGCTGCTTGATCTGCAAAGGTCCGCATGCGGCCCGGACCCCTTGCTGAACATACGCTTGCAAGCAGGCGTAAGCGGGAGTTAACCGGCGACGGCCCCACGCGGCAGCAGTACGGCAACGCGACGAACGTGAAAAGTCGAAGTTCAGGTGGCCGGCAGACTGTGAATTTTAAGTCCTCGTCGAGCCGCCCACGAACGCGAAAACACATACGACGCAACCCCACGGCGATGACAGAAGAGCCGCTGTCCCCGGCCGCTCGATCCAAGTTTCTTCCTTCCACGCTCTCTACCTATATCTCTGTCTCTGCTTATCAATGCTTTCTAACCCACGTGGTTTCTACGCTCGTGTCTTAGCTAGAGTTCCTCAATTTACGCGCATGCGCCACAAGGGTAGAGGCACGTACACGTTGGCACCACCGTTTTGCGTCATTCGCTGGCTGCCGCCGAAAGTTACTGTAGCAAGACCGCCCTATAATTTTCGCCGCAATACGGTTTACTCGCTAAGTTTGAATCATCTTTCTATTTCGCATTGCTGGGTCTTGTGGAAAACCTAGACTGCTGTGTTGATCACTTTGACCCAATAGCGACAGCACGGGACCATTCAAAGGGTGTCTCCACCATGTACGACAATGCCGATTTATTTTTCATCTCCTTCTTGTACTGAACGAACGAGAATAGTTAGCTTGGCCTTGGCAGTTTCTCCTCACTTTTCGCCCTGTTAATTTATTCGACCACGTCCACTGTAAACTTTTTTTCTTTTTCGCCTGTCCTCTAGTGGTCCTCCTTGTAGGAGTTTTTTTACTACATGAAACCGGGAGGTTTTGTTTACCTCCTCAAAACAGGGCGTTTTTAGGTGATAGAAAGGAGGATTTAGGGAGTGTTAAGAAATGTTCAGGAGAATTTAAGGAGGTCAAAATGGAGTATTGTTTACTTCCTAAAAGGCGTTTTTAAGTGATGTTTATGGAATTTTTAGGCGGTTGAATAGGAGCCTATTATGGGTCCCTTGGGAAGTACTTATGTTAGTTTAGGGGAGTTTTTAGGAGGTTCAAGGGAAGCATTTACTTCTTTTGCATGGAGTTTTACGAAAGCTTGGGGAGTTTTGTAGGCCTTCCGAAAGGAGGTTTTCAAGGCCACAAGGGAGAATTTCTAGTTCCCTGCGGGAGTACTGATTTCACACGGTTTTTCTCGATTTCAGGTTTATTTCAAACGAACTTTCGCAGACAAGTTTACATAGTACATGGTGTACAAAAGGAGGTTCCGAAATAAAAACTTAGGGCGACCTCCTATAAGAAAGCACAAATGGTACATTGCTAAATAACACGCCAGTTAGGAATTGAAGACAGCAATACGATGCTAGTTGAACAAACCGTAGAAACAATATTACTACAAGAACTGGAAATACGCGAAAAACAAAGATAGGCACAAACACAACCGCATGGTAAGTGAAATCATTATATAATACTAGCGGATCGAGAACGCGTCAGTAGTTATCAGAACTTATCAGTACGCGTCAGTAGTTATCAGAACTTATCAGTACACATCAGTACTCTGTACACAAAGTGAAAAAAATGGTTGCAGTGGTTTACAACAAAAAAAAAATGTTCAGTTGGTGGTGAAATGAGCGAGAGCTGTGTGGTAGTTGAACAAAATTGTAGAAAACAATATTAATACAAGAACTGGAAATACTTGAAGAACAGATAGGCACAACACTACCGCATGGTAAGTAAATCATTATATAATACTGGACGATCGAGAACGCGTCAGTACTTATCAGAACTTATCAGTACGCATCAGTGCTCAATACACAAAGTGAAAAATTTTCAATTTGTGGTGAAATGAGCGAGAGCTGTGCAACGATTTGATATTGAAAGGTAACTAGGTGGTAAAGGCACAAGAGATAAATGATGTAGGAGACAGACAGCAGTGAGATGGCTATGGATAAATGAGTAATATAAAGAACGAAAAATATGCTGCGGAAAATACCAGTGCGTTTTGATAAAGACACAAATGCGCCAAGAAAGGTGACCGAGTCTGACGGGTTAACTGCAATGATATAGAAAAAATGGGTGGTATCGCGACAGCTTCTTTAGAGTGCGAACAAAAAGCCATGAAATTCGTGTTTTAAGGATAATTTTTAGTTGATTCATTTCGCACCAGTTGCCAACATTATTTAGATAATTGTTTCAAGTTAAATGAGTTTGTTAATATTACTGCTTCACTGAAAGATAGCTGTATTATCAGCATACAGAACGGCCGATCAAATATCCCCTTTTCAGTAAAAAAAGAAAAAAGGAAAAGTCAGAAATATAATACGGAATTCTTTTTGAATACTATCCAATGATTACAGGATTGAAAACAAATAAAATATTAGTGAGCGATATTGATGCGATAAAAGGTAATGTAGTTCTAAATCCTTCACACGTGGTTTGGTGCTGGCAAGGTTCAAAAAAGGCATGTTCCACAAACGTTTAAAAGCTCTGTGTGCCTTCTTGGGATATTGAATGTTGACAACCCGCAACGATGCAAACAGACTACACAGTCCTCTCCAGTAAAGATGATGCAGTCAAGACACGCTGGCCATCGATGTGGAGGCTAACTTCCCCGTTCACGGAATGCAGGCAGGGAGTCAAAGGAACATCTACCTGAAAAAGCAAAAAGAAAAAAAATGCCCCACGCGTAAAATTCAACAGACACAATGGTTAAATAACTTAATAATTCGGTACAGTAATAAAATTGCAATGGCCAGGTTCCCTGCGAATTCCAGTACTTAAATTAGGAATGCAAAGGCTTCATAAAACCAAGTGCCAGTACATTAACCGTCGTGGCTTTTGCAGCAATAAAAAAGATATTACTTCCGCACAATATACTCGAGCACAACTTTAAATGACAGTGAAGATAAAATGCAAGTCTCTCTAGGTTGATAGATTAGTTTTTCTGTTTTTGACTGAAAAACACTTTGGTATTGCATGATTTTGTTAACTGCTGTTTCTTGCTTTAAGATGTCAGCTTGCATCTAATTCAAGTGAGTTGGCACACAGTTAAAGATGCAAACCCTTACACTGCCTCTCCCCCTACCACAGTGGCTCACTTTCATAGAAAAAGTGCAGCTTTTGCGAGCTGGACGGCTGTTGCGTGCCGTGGCAATACTCACTTCTGCTGGAGGGGCCAAATTGGTTTCCAAATGCAGCCTTGCCTTGTACAGCACCGCCTATCTTGCCTTAAGATATATGAAGTCATTCAACTCGATCATGTATCAGGATCTGCAGAAGAAAATCGTCTCTGCAAATAATGAATTCATGCCGGACAGGCACACACAGTTTCAGTTATACTTGCAGATACCTCCACCTATTTCCCTCCTGGTGTTACATCCAAAGCTAATTTGTTACGGCTTGTATCATCAAGTATGGTCATCTGTCATAACACAGCTAGACATACAGGAAAGTTCTTCACTGGGTCAGAAAACACTTTCTTTTTTTACAGTAGTGATAAAATAGGCGACTCAGTCATCCCTATTTCGACACCTTAATATTATTTGTCACCGTGCTGACAAGCATGATTGGTGCATAAGGTCATTTGTAGCCGCAACCGTTACTACAGCCTTGTTAGCTGACGTAAACCTCATTCATGGCACCAAATTACTTGTGATTGCATGGCAACAAAAAAAAAAGTTGAAATGGAAACGCTATTCTCGCAAACTTACCAGCGCTGCAGGCCACACACACCTGCCTTAGTTTATGTTAACGTGATTGTAGAAGTTTCCGTCACGCAAAACCACAGTGCATTTTTTGGAGCTGCAAGCTCCGTGTCAAAATCGAGTGTCAGATGATTCGAGTAATTGTTGTGTATGGTCTTACCATTCATTATTACATAGAGTTATTACCAATAAAAGAGTGTGCATTGCTCTTCTAAAAAAATGATAACCCTTTTTATGCCCGGCAGACTTGTGTCATGCTACTGCTAACTCGGTTCTCGTCCATAAGGGCATGCATTTTTGTTTTTTATCATCATCCGAAAGGGAATAAAAACATTTCGGGTTCGAACCACGTCGCTGTCGTGGACCACACTATATAGGGTCATAGCATCTTTTACGTATCTCACCGATTCCTTAATAGGGTGCGCTGTTAGAAGATGCGGGGAGTCGATTCAAGCGAGCAAACAATCCCACCGAATCTACAGGGCACAGGTGACGAAGGGGGTGGCCGTCTGATGTGCGGCTTTCGCCGACCAGAGCGGTAAGAATGAGTCAGAGCCTTGAACGAAAACAACACAAAGACATATTTGGACAGGCAAAACACGGTACAAGCACGAGGACAGGAACGTAAGCGAGAGGTAACGTAGAATGAATACAAATGCGAGCAACAATTCAAATACAAAATGTACAATGAGGAGCGTTAACAAATATTACAAAGTAAAGCAGTTAACTAAAAAGAACACGAACAGTTCGATGTCTATAAGAGACAGAGTCCCACAATATTCACCGACCGGGCCAGACGATGCACCGCTGTCGGAGGCGATTCAGCTACCTGTGAACGACGTCCAAACGTAGCTAACTTGCTTCGGCGCGAGTCTCTTTTTTTTATAACTGCGCACTTCGCGGAGATAGAGGGCACAACCCGCAACGCCCCCGCCGCCGACGAGCACACCACTTCCCTCTTTCTCCCTTGTAGAATCATCGACACGCCTTAGCACTGGCAAAGCTACGCTCACCCCCTCGAAAGAACTGATCTTCGGTGAAAGCTGAGCGGCGGAGTTTTTATTTTGGTATTTTCTTGCCGGCGAGCCGGCGAGTTTGTCGCGTTACCGCTGCTTCGTTCGAGAGAATTCCAGCATTTTCTCAGGACGAATAGAACTGAAATGAATGAATCCGACGACTGTAACAAGAATAGGGGCTGTACAATAAAAATTAAAAAAAATATACGGTACTTTTGGACGTCGTACGCTCGAGTTTGTGGCAACGTACCCGTGTGAGGCTCTGTCCTGAAGTTCGGAGAAACGCAAGCGGTTTGCGTTCCTTTTCTCGTCTTGCATTACGCTTTCTTTTAAATATGAGCGCCATCTTCCCCGACCTCTCAACCTTCCTTCCCTCTTCCGCCTGACTGCGCTGATTTTCGCCAGCACGAAGTAACCGTCGCGTTGCTTGGAAACGACGCCGCGACAAGCGATTTTATCTCGAATGCCCTATTACAAACCGGCCAACAAAAGAATGCGAATGCATACCTCAAAATCCACAAACAAGTAAAATAAAACGAGTGAACGCTTTTTTTCTTTGCCCGCGCGTGTACGTGCTGTGTGCGGCACGGGTACTTCGCAGTTAACCCTATCCAAACGTTTGACAAACGCATCGACTGATGACAGACCACTTACCAGCGAGCTGTCCACCGCTGTCGCCGTATCCAAATGCTGTTAGCGGCCGTTCGTCTGTGACAGCGGCACATAAACATCTTTCCACCAAATGGCACTACTAGTCCTTCTCAAATAAGAAAAAATGATGGCCCAAGGCGAGGCACTTGAAGCGCCGGCCGCACCAAGTCGCCGGCCGCGCTGCGTTGATAGCACGGAGGTTGTTTACATCCGGGCAGCAAGTCGTGCCGCCAGGGCAAGTTGAGTCGCTGCAGTCGAGTGCGTTGGCGCGCTGGCACGAGAATTTAAATCGTCTATATATGCGCAAGCATGCGACGCAGATGAACATTGCAATTGTTTGCAACGGCGAGAACTGTCTCTTTGTTAGCAGCAGAGTTTGATAACACCTATCGCCAAAATAAACAGATTGAAACAACACGGCCGCGCTGACTGCCTGTGATCGCGCTGGCTGAAGCATCTATACGGGTATACGTACGGTGTCGGTTTTGTAGCTGCATGCAACCGTCGCGTCCTGCTTTCGTTCTAATTAGCATTAGGCCACGGTTGAAGTGCTGATACACGGAAACAACACAAGACTAACATGGCCACCGCCCGCTTGAGATGATTACCCCAGATGGTGGGGAGTTTATTGTGGACGGGGTTGTATACAAGGAACCGAACGCCATCTCACAAATGGTGTTAAGTCGTTCTAAATCCTCCCTTTTGACACACAGATGGGCAACGGTAGTACCATGGAGGTGCGTCCACTTTTTTACTCCATGCCTATGGAGTAAATGTTTTGCTATAGGTACTTTTCAGGCCACATTACATGTTAAAAACTCCATTTCCGGCTAGTTTCCGTTTACAGTGCGTCGGCCTTACCTAGTGCGCGTAAGGTTCGGGGCTGGCGGTCTATAAATAGCGCCAGACGCGACGCTTGGCTAGCGGACTAGCTGGATACGATGTAGGGGAGGGGGGACAAAATAGGCGTCGCTTTTTTTAAACTTGGCATTTCAGCTAAAGGTTCGCAAAAAACGCGAGACGCGCTAAATATAGTAGTTTAAACAACTTCTTAGGAGACCTCTCGTGTGAGGCCGTCTACTAGGCCGGAATTTACCCGCACCCCGCTAACACGACCCCCCGGTCATACTACGCTTTCTCGCGGTACCTTGAAAGTCGCATTATCAGGATTCGACTATACTTGTCGAGTGCTCCCCAGCACGTACGTATGCCGCGCTGGTTTTTTCTCTCGTGGTTTGAGTCCGCCCTAACCATCAGTCCGAGGTAGTGATACTCTTGTACTTCTTCTAGAGCTTCGTATCTTAAGCTGAAGAGGGCGCTACCAGCACGCTTTTTCCTCATTACTGTAAAGACCAGATCGTCCTGATTCAGCGGGCACGCGAAGCACCAAAGGCCCTTGCAGCCCTGAATCAACGGTACCACCCCTTCTGACCTGGTCGGGAACTTTCGCACGCGGCACAAGACCCTTTGGGGGGCCGCCCAACGACATTTTCCTTCCCGCCTCCTTATTACTCTAGATTTATTCATATTTAATTTTAGGCCCACGGCAATGCGTACGGATTGTAGATCCTCAAGCAGACAGTACAGTGCTGGAACAATTTCAGAATCAAGTACGTTTCCTGGATGTGCATGGTGAAAAAGAAATTGAAGGCGGAATACATGCCGGGTGGGCTGCATTTTTTAAAGGCCGTGTCTATAGTGCCGTCCGACGGTATTATAAGCAATTCATTATATCGACGTCCACCGGCGTTTTGTAACAAAATGGGCGCGCCTGGCCCTAGGTCTCTCTAGATAACGTAGAGCTAGGCAACCTAACTTAAACACAACATAACGTGGCCTAACGCAATAAAAAAATAATTGAAAACTCCAACACTAACCTAAACCATAGAAATTAAATATCAATTTGAAGATGAAAAAAAGTGGACTGATACAGCGGCCTCGAACCACCATCTCTGGGGTAACTAAGCTAAGACGGATCCTCTGCGCTAGAACGACAGACCCTTTCGGCCGTACTAACCTAGTATTAAATATTCGAATGTCGTCGGACGGCACACTGTTACGACTCACTGGCGCCATGTTGGCGCGGGTCAGTCGCCCGCCGGTCGACCACCCCACCGCTCGTCGACGGAAACGAAAGGAGGCCGACACGACGCCGCGGCGTCCACTGATTGACAGCGGCTTTTGAGCAGCGTTGAACTGTTGCCCCAAAAGGGATTAAGGAGCCGCCGGTCTTCCCCCGGCCTAAGCAACTGAACGCGTGTGCGCGTGAAAGCCCAGACGGCGACGACCGGACAATGGGACCCAGTGGCGGCGGCAGCACAGCGAAGAAGGCAGTGGCAATGGTCAAGCCAATAACCCTTCCCGGAGTGATTCCACGTACCTTGTTAATCTGTGCTGTTAGGCTCCCTGGGAACGCAGCGCGCGGCAGACACCAAAAGGATACGCGGTGCCCGCGCGTCTTCCGTTCTTCCCCTCTACTACAGGCTCCTGACGAGTGGCAAGGGTGTGTGTGTGTGTGTGTGTGTGTGTGTGTGTGCCGTGCATCTGCCGACATACCTGAAAGGCGTGTCCCTACCCGAGGAGGGCGGTGCTTCACAGCGAGGAACTTACACGTCACCATTGGTCCGCATTGTTTTGTCTGGGGATCCCCAACCTAGGGAACTAGGGATCGGGGGTCAACAAAAAAGGGCGTGCTGCGGCCCGCCAAGATCTGTCTTCTGTCTTCATCTCTACAACTCACTGTAAAAATGTAAATAAACCTGTTGAGTTCGCTCTAAGCTCTCACCTAGTCCTGGCACGATGGAACGACGGCGGCGGCCCCGCTACCAGCAGACTGCGGTCGCTACAACTCGCAACAACTCGCAACAACTGGTGGCAGCGGTGCTGGATGGCGAGCGGTTGGATCTGAGCGTGGAGGACGCAAAATGAACAACACGCCGAGATCACAGAGACTGACAGCTGTGAACTGGTGAGTGCTGGCTTTGGTTTTTTGGTTGCCAGGCTGATAAGATAGAAGTGCAATCTTTTCGCTGGTAGAGGCTACCACAGAAGCAGTTGTTTCCGGAACTTCTGGGTAGAGAGTGAGCCGCACCACACTAGTTCTCTGTCATGGATTGGAAGCGTTTGTTGAAGAATCAGCTGCTGATTCTGGGGGAGGAGCTAGGAGCAGAAGTAGATTCGGGGATGAAGAAAGACGCAATTGTTCACGCTATCGGGGCTTGAATCTGAGCAGTGAAGATATTACAGAAACGTGGAACGAGATTCAAAAGCAACAGGAACAGGAGCGTGGAGAACAGGCGTGAGCAACAGGAGTGCCAGCTAAAGCAAAAGGAACTGGAAGTAGAACGGCTGCGCCTGGAGGTGGAAGTGAGGAAGATGGCTGAGGTTCAAGGAGTAGAGGTAGCAGGAAGACAAAATCTTTGTGATTTATCTAAGCTAATGCAACCCTTCAAAGTAGGGCAAGATGTGGGCCTCTTTCTCGTGCACTTCGAGAGAACCTGTGAAAAAGCGAAGCTTGACCGTTGCAGATGGGGTCGAAACTTGCTAAGTTTGCTGCCATGTGAAGCAGCGGATGTGATCGCGCGGCTTCCGGTGGAGGATGCGGACAATTATGACAAAGTGAAGGATAGCCTTCTAAAAAGGTTCCGACTTTCGTCAGATGCGTTCCGGCAGCGGTTTCGCAATCTGACAAAGAAGCAGGGCAGCACGTATTCTGAGTTTGCCTACGAGTTGAAGGTCAACTTGGTAGAATGGATGAAGGGAGCCAGCGCCTTTGGGAACTTCGAAAAGGCTCTTGAAGTAGTGGCTCTCGAACAGTTTTTTTCTAAGCTTTCAGAGCCAATGAAGCTCTGGATCCAAGATAGGGCCGGAGTAGTAACAGTGCAGGCAGCTGCCGACTTGGCTGATGAGTACGCGTCACGCCGGGGAGAAAGGGACGAGGTTCCTCCAGCAAAAGCGGGAGATAGAGAAAACCTTGGACGGGAAAACAGGGGGCTGGCGCAGGTATGACGGCACAGAAAAAGGCGGACTTCGCTGCAAGTAGTCAAGGATCACAAAACAAACAGGAGGGAAAGGCTTCGGAGAGTTCTCCCAAAAAGAGTCCTTTTGACGCTAGGCAACCACCTACCTGCTACAAATGCAAGGAGGTCGGTCACATTGCCATAGGCTGTCGTAGGCCCAGGCCAGCCCTTTCGTATACTTGTGACTCTGCCACTAGCGAGGAGCTTCTTAGTCCGTACCTTTTAAACCTAACAGTGAACGGAAACCATGCCGCGTCTTACGAGACAGTGGGGCAACCATTGATCTGGTGCACCCTAACTATGTGGCACAAGCAGACTACAACGGCAAGTGCGCATGGATTAAACCGGTTTTGGAAGATGGAAGCATTTGTCTCCCGGTAGCTCGAGTAGTCATCACTGGGCCGTTCGGAGAAGTAGAGACGGAAGCGGCGGTGTCAGACAAGCTGCCCTCGCAGTACCCCCTACTTGTTCTCGAATCGGACCGACCGTCTGCTTAGAGAGCAAGGGAAACGTTTTCACGAGGGAACAGTCCTAAGCCTTGACTAGAGCTAAAGCACGCGCTTTAGCAGCCGAACTAGAGCGGCAAGAACCGAGTTTCGCCGGGCATACAGCAACACCAGCTGGAGTCAGCACAGCGGAGCCTACTATCCCGTCACCTGCTGAAAAAGAAGACAGGGATCAGAGGAGGAGACTAGCGCTGATATAGCTGAAGGGGAAACGGAAGAGGGGCTGCTCGTGTTGCCTGTATCCAAATCACTAGGCAATGTACTAGGGAAAGTGACAAGAGACGAGCTCACGAGCGGCAAAACAGCGATCCCAGCCTTAAGGAGATTTGGAACACCGTCAGGGAAGGGGTGGCGAGGAAGAATGTCAGTTTTTTTTTCCGTCAAAAATGGCATCTTGTACCGCCACTACCGGAATGCAAAAGGTCGCACGTTTGACCAGATTGTAGTGCGGCTAAGTATCGGCATGACATTGTTGATCTCTGTCACGGAGTTGGTTGGTCGGGGCATTTAGGAGCTCGGAAGACCAAAGATAGGCTCCTAACGGAGTTTTATTGGCCAGGATGCTTCAAAGAAGTTGAGGACCACGTAAGAGCGTGTGACACCTGTCAGAGAGTGGGAAAACCGCACGAGAAGGGAAAGGCACCACTTAAGCTTGTTCCGCTCATTTCGGAGCCCTTTCGCCGGCTGGTAATAGACGTTGTGGGACCACTCCCAGCGACAAAGTCAGGCTACCGGTATTTGCTTACCGCCGTTTGTCCAGCAACCAAATTTCCAGAGGCGATCCCAATGAAGGAGCAAAGCTCAGTAGAAGTAGTCAACGCACTACTGTCTATTTTTTCGAGAGTGGGCTTTCCTCAGGAGATACAGTGCGACCAGGGTTCAGTCTTCACCAGCGTTCTTACTACGGGCTTCCTCGAGAAGTGTGGGATGAAAATAATCCACAGCTCAGTTTACCACCCGCAGTCCAACAGTGTAGAGCGGTGTCATTCCGTGATGAAGCGAATCCTGCGAGCCCTTATCTTTGAAAAGAAGTGTCAGTGGGATGCCTGTCTCCCAGCAATGCTGTTTGCGCTGAGATCGGTCACTCATGAAGCGATGGGTTTCAGCCCCGCGGAACTGGTTTACGGAAGGACGCTCAGGTCTCCACTGCGACTCTTGCGCGAAACCTGGGAGTCGAAAGGTAGCGACCCTATCGTGGTCGAGTACATTCTCCAATTGTTGGAAAGGTTGCGTTGCGCTCACGACATTGCTGAGGAGAACATGAGAGAAGTGCAAAGTAGAGCAAAGAGCTACTACGATCGAAACGCGAAACTGAGAGCTTATCAGGAAGGGGATCAGGTGATGGTCTTGCGCCCCTCGCGAGCAAATAGGCTGGAAGTTCAATGGGAAGGGCCCTTTCGGGTTGTGAAAAAGCTCTCGGACACAAATTATGCACTGGAACGGAAAGGAAGGCGCCGATCGGTGGTCATTTATCACCACAATCTAATGAAGCGCTATGTGGGAGAAGTGCAGAAGGTGAACTCTGCTCTTAATAGCCCGGAGGAGCTAACGCCTCCAATTCCAGGCTTGGTTGATGTTGGAAGATCAATGGAGGTTACCGACGTCATGAAAGCCGTGGCACCTATTGAGATCTTAACTGAGACGCAGCAAGTCGACTTACGTAACTTGTTGTCAGAACACATCACCGTTTTCTCGGAAAGGCCAGGGCGAACTACGGTTATCACTCATGACATTGAACTAACTTCTGACACCACCATGAAGTCGAGGCCGTACAGGTAAGCCCCGCGGCAGCAGGAGATCTTGAAAAAAGAAGTGGATTGAATGCTGGAGCTTAAGCTTATTGAACCATGCGAGAGCACCTGCACGTCCCCCATGATACTAGTAGAGGTTCCTGGCAAGGATCCACGACCTTGCGTGGATTACCGCAAACTTAACGCGATAACGAAGGACCAGACTTATCCTATACCCAACGTGGAGGATCTGGTCGAAAAAGTGAGTGCCGCAAAATACGTCTCGACTTTGCACTTAGTAAGAGGCTATTAGCAAGTTCCAATGTCTGAACGAGCTAGTGAGTATGCAGCCTTTGTGGCACCGACGGGCACATTCCGTCCCCTAGTTTTGAGTTTTGGTCTTAAGAACGCCCCATTTTGCTTTTCAAGGCTAATGAACCACGTTCTGCAGGGGGCTGAAGGGTACGCTGTTCCCTACTTAGACGACATTGCTATTTACTCCAATACATGGGAAGACCACCTGTACCATCTTAGCGATGTCCTTAGACGTTTGACGCACGCTGGACTGACAGCGAAGCCGGCTAAGTGCCAGCTAGCTCGCGCCGAAGTACGGTACCTAGGGCACGTGGTAGGGCAGGGCAGGAGGCGACCTGACGAGTTGAAAGTAGAGGCGGTTAGCGAATTCCCGCAGCCAGAAACCAAGACTGCTATCCGCTCCTTTTTGGACTGACGGGGTATTATCAGCGCTACATTCCTCAGTACTCGGAAGTAGCCACTCCGTTAACGGATGCACTGCGCAAGAAGGCCCCAGAAAAGGTAGTTTGGAGCCCGGAAATGGAGTGTGCATTCCAAGGCCTCAAAGCGGCTCTTGTTAGCTCACCCGTACTGCATGCACCGAACTATGATCGTCCCTTTATTGTGCAGTGCGATGCCAGCAACAGAGGCTTAGGAGTAATACTCTGCCAGGAGGATGAGAACGGGAACGAGCATCCGGTGCTGTACGCCAGCAGGAAACTCCCAGTTCGCGAGGAGGCCTACAGTGCGCCAGAAAAAGAATGTGCCCGCATTGTGTGGGCCACCCAAAAATTGGCCTGCTACCTTTACGGAACTTCTTTTGTCTTCGTCACTGACCACTGCCCACTGACGTGGCTGTCGCAAATGTCGGGAAAGAATCCGCGACTACTACGCTGGAGCCTTGCGCTTCAGGAGCTTAACTTCACTGTGAAGTATAAGAAGGGTTCCGCCAACGCCAATGTTGACACATTAAGCAGAGCCTTTTAGCTTTTTCGCTTTTGCTTTCTTTTGTTTTCAGTTGAGGAAAGTTTTTCAGTAGTGATTTTGAGTAGTGTTTTAAGTAATTCAGTCTAAGTTTTTAGCTGTGAGCAAGAGTATTAGTGTGGTTGCCATATGCAAAAAAAAGCGTAGGTGCATGGTAGCACCTTTGAAAGAGCAGCCTGGTTGCCGAGAACTCATTGCCGGCTCTTGCTGGTTCGGGAGGTTGGTCTTTGTGGTTTCGATGGTGCTGGAAGAATGCTGCTACTGTGATCTCTCCCGTCGAGCAGCTGATACTACACGACGTCCGAGATCTTCCCGTCGGCGGAGGAGCTGTTATGACTCACTGGCGCCATGTTTGCGCGGGTCAGTCGCCCGCCGGTCGACCACCCCACCGCTTGTCGACGGAAACGAAAGGAGGCCGACACGACGCCGCGGCGGCCACTGATTGACAGCGGCTTTTGAGCGGCGTTGAGTGTTGTTGCCCCAAAAGGGATTAAGGAGCCGCCGATCTTCCCCCGGCCTAATCAACTGAACGCGTGTGCGCGTGAAAGCCCAGACGGCGACGACCGGACAATGGGACCCAGAGGCGGCGGCAGCACAGTGAAGAAGGCAGTGGCAATGGTCAAGCCATTAACCCTTCCCGAAGTGATTCCACGAACCTTGTTAATCTGTGCTGTTAGGCTCCCTGGGAAACAGCGCGCGGCGGCGGACACCAAAAGGATACGCGGCGCCCGCGCGTCTTCCGTTCTTCCCCTCTACTACAGGCTCCTGACGAGTGGCAAGGGTGTGTGTGTGTGTGTGTGTGTGTGCCGTGCATCTGCCGACAACCTGAAAGGCGTGTCCCTACCCGAGGAGGGCGGTGCTTCACAGCGAGGAACTTACACGTCACCATTGGTCCGCATTGTTTTGTCTGGGGATCCCCAAACTAGGGAACTAGGCATCGGGGGTCAACAAAAAGGGCGTGCTGCGGCCCGCCAAGATCTGTCTTCTGTCTTCATCTCGACAACTCACTGTAAAAATGTAAATAAACCCGTTGAGTTTGCTCTATGCTCTCCCCTAGTCCTGGCACGACGGAACGACGGCGACCGGCCCCGCTACCAGCCGACTGCGGTCGCTACAACTCGCAACAAGACGCAACAACACTAGCCGTGCCTGCAGGCATCAGCTGGAGTGCCGTCGGACTCTCGAGACATTGCGTTGAAACAATACTAAATCGGCCCAAGGGGATTTGGAAAGTAATTGCAAGGGGTCACACCTAAGGATAAGAAACATATTTTGTGGCACTTCTTTGGCACTTCTTTGTAACTATTTCCTAATGGCTGCAACTTTGTCTTTGTGAGTCTTTTAGCACTTTGGTCAATTTGTCTTTTCCGCAAGGCCGTATTTGCACGTTTCTCCCCTTTCGTTTCTTAGACTTATGGTGCAAATTACGTCAGCAACATGGCTAAACACCACACAACCTCCCTCAAATCTGTATTCTGACCGGCTGGTGGAGCCCTGTTCACCCCCGTGCATCACGCTCATGTATCCCGAGGCACTCAGTGTTCTGCATGGGTTACGTTTCCAATTCAGTGGTAAAGTGGAGTTTGTAAAATGGGTACCTTAGCCCCTTGAAGCTCGTGATTATTGGCCAATCCCCCAAGTGGGCAGGTTCCACGAGAAAATGAATCTGCCCAAAGAATCCCGCACACACATTTTTGGCACCTTCGAGGCGCTATGCAAAGTGTGTACGATGTTCATCCTCTGCACTGAAATAAGAAAATGCGAGACACAATTCGCTGTTTGGGGGAATACGGAGGAGATCATTGGTGTTCCGATATGACTTAACTTTGTAATTCATATCGGCACTGAATACGAATATTAACACCAGCAGTGCGCGTAGTAGTATGGATGTTTAACGCAGCCTGCAAATAGTTTGCCTTCAGTTTAAATTCTTAATGCATTAGAGGTTCATGAAGCAAAGCCTAGTGGCCAGGTGGTCATTCGTGTGCCCGCAAGGATCACAAACTGCATGAAGTATTTGCTATAAAAGCTGCCCTGGAAATTAAGTTGGGATTATTCCACGTCATGAAAATTACTGTACTTCCTTCCCAATGTTATGCGACCGTACCACTGGTTCTCAACATTCTAGTGGAAGGCTGCACTTGTTCCATTGATATTTTTCTTTCAAATATATCCCACAGTTTCAATCTTTCGTCAGTATACGTACAAGTTACTGAACTGTTGCCCGTAAAGGGCTCGTGAACAACGATTTAGCATAAATTTCGTCCTGAGAACTCGTTTCACCATGTTGCAGTGCACTAGAGGGGGCGGCGGTCAATTCTAGTGGAAATGAGTACTCTTTGGTTATATTATTTCGCTTGATATAGGGTCTCGTGAGTATAAATGCACAAAATCTTCTCTGCACTCCCCAAATGCATCAAATTAATACCACGAATATACGGTAGCCCTAATATTAGCGTTTATGTTTTCTTTCGAGTGAAGTATCAAGCTGCATTTTAAAAAATGAAGGACGCTTACACTAACAATGAGACTTGAAGGTAGCGAAGCTGTACGCAACCTTCTCGACCATCACGAAGGTTCAAGTCCGAAACTGCAGCCGATTTGCATATTTTTCGCTGCCACGAAGACCTTCACTCCATCATTCTTGCTATATGTGTGAACTTTCATTTTTTTTGGAAGCCATAATCATTGAACATCACCTTGGATGGGCGTATGCTGTGACGTGTCTTTCATGTTCCGAGCAAGTGTCACCGCGTTTACGGCGAACGCTTCAGTTTTCTTTTGGCTAATCTTGACCAATCGCCATAAGTGGGTATGCTTGGCTTGCAAATGTGCGCAGGAATCGCTGGTGATCGCCGTGGGGCACGCACACACAAGAGCTTGGCATTTTCTTCGCTTTTTAACTGCCAGGTGGTCACAGCAATCTTCGCCAATCTCCCCAAGGGGGTATGCTTGGCTTGAAAAACATGCTCCGGAGACGCTGGATGGTCTTTGCGAGGCACGCACACACGAGCGTTTGGCATTTTCTTGTTTTTTTTTTTTTTAATTTGAGGGCGGTCACCGCAATCTTGGCTAGTAGCCCTAAGTGCGTACCTTTGGCTTGACAAACATGCGCCGGAGGACGCTGGGCGGTCGTCGCGAGGCACGCCTACACGAGCGCTAGGCAGTTGCTTGGTTTTGTTAACTATGGACGCGAAAAGGTTTGGACCGTCAACTGCGAACACGAAAAATTACGATTTGCGTAAAAGCTTCGCCGTTAATCCATACTATACAGAAATGGGACGGCGCTTTATATGGCTCGGCGCATTGGCACTTGGTGTTTTCCAATGTTGTTTTGAAAAATCCAACGGTAGTTTCCTGAGTACTTCCTCAAGTGGCATTGCAGTACTAGCAGCATTAAATTGTATTTTAATGCTGACAATACAAACACATTTCCCAAGTCTACACAGAGAAAGCACCCCATCGCAAGAGGTTCTTAGGCTTATCTCATCTTTCAACCAAAACCTCCAAACCAAGTACCCATATAAAGTCTGCGATAACGTTTGAACATTAAAAAAACGCAGTGTCTAGAGTGCCGTCCGACGACACTCTAGCTGATCCCTGCAGGCATTGCTAGAGCGCCGTCCGACGCCATTCGAATATTAAAGACTAAGCTAGCACCAGTTAAAGCGCCTGTCGTAGTGTAGAGGATCCGTCTTAGCTTCTTGATCCCAAGGCGGTGGGTTCGAGACAAGTTTGTGCCACTGTTGTTTTTTATTTCATCTCTACAATTGAACTATAAGTTTTTATGTCTTAGGTTCGTTTTGGTCATTTAAACGATTTCTTCGTGTGCGTTAGGTTAGTTATGTTATGTTTAGGTTAGGTTGCTATTCTTTACGTCATCTAGAGCGATTTAGTGCCAGACGCGGCAATTTCGTTACAAAATGCCGGTGGACGTCGATATAGTGGAGTGCTTATAATACGGTCGGACGGCACTCTAGACATGGCCTAAAAAAAACCTATGAATTCGGCTGCTTGTGTGTAGAAGTACTATATCGATATCCTAATGAGGTCACTCGGGACAGGAAATAATTAGCGCAAACGATTTTGTTCTCTCGTTAGCTGATGTAGTTGATTGAGGACTCATTAGTAGTGGTGGTGGTGGTGGTTGTTGTGGGATCAGGCGGGGTTAGCCTGGCTGGATATGCCGGCGATTGCTCCGCCCAAGCTCCTCCTAACTAGCCAAGGAAAGTGTCCTTGGACTACTAGTTTGCAAGCTCCGTCTCCTGAAGGAAGCTTAGGAGAAGGCGGGACATATCGGGACATATTCCTTAGCAGCATCCAATGTCCCCTTCCTTGGAAAGACGATGTGGTACAGAGTTCTGTGTGGGGCTTCAAGCTTTCGAATCGCTTAAAGCATTGCAGTCCGTTCGACATCATGCTCTGGGCAACACATTACGTAGTGGTGTACATCCCCTAGTAATTGCACATGACGAACACAGAGGCGATCGCACGAGGCCCACCTTGAATAGCCATGCTGTGGTCTTCGCTAAGCCCGTTCGGACGCGGTACAGCAATGTTCCCTCCGATATAACTGGCCGTTACGTTTGCAGTTTGTGTGTTCAACTTGAAAAAAGTTTGTGTTTTCTCTATTCTTATTGAAGCAAGCACTGAAGAGTGAAGCAGTGCAGCTTTAGTTGGAGCGTAGATGAGATGATCACGTGGAAGTAGCTTGTTCTTCACAGACATTCACATGCTTTGTTGACCGTGGTCACCTTCTCGAAGAGGATAATTTGCCACGTGTAGTTCCGGTCAAGAAACAGTTAAAGACGTTTTCTATAATCATGCACCCCCTTAGACGGTGATGCATTGAAAGCCGACATTTCTCCTATAGCCGGTTTAGAACTTGACTGTGAATTAATTATGACAGTATATAAAGGCTGTCTTTAGTGTGCTGTTCCACGGCACTATAGGTGCACCACTATATCGACGTCCATCGGTGTATCTTACAAAATACAGGGAAGCTTGCCCTTACGCGCAAGACTTCAATGGCGAAGCGGTTGCAGGTGATCATTGACGGACACAAAGTTGAGTTTTACTATTGGGGTGGTGTCGCGGCTGACGTCGTCGGCCCGACATTTCATTGACGCTATGTCGAGCAAGCCCAGAGTGAGTTCGTCATTTCGGTAGATGTTTTCGTACACCACTCTGCAAGCACCACTCATCGTCTCTAGCAGATGCTTTACGTACCGAGCCTCTCGAAGCGCGGCCCCTTCCTCGGCCACGCGAAATATCCGCGACCGGCCCATGCAGAGTCAGTGATCACTTACAACAGAACCGACGTTCAAGTCGCGGCTCTTCTCCGGTACAGAGCGCATGCGCACGACGTAACGAGGATGAACGAACTAGGGGTGTACGCTATGACCTGTCTTTCTCGTTCCCAGCAAATGTGGCCATGACACGGAGAACGCGGGAGGTTTTTTTTTGGCGAGTGTTTGCCAATCTCCCTAAGTGTGGCTTGATTGAAAAAGTGCGCTCGAGGCACGCGGCGAGCGATGGAGTTTCTTTTTGGCCAATATTGACCAATCTCCCAAAGTTGGTATGCTTGACACATAGAGTTGCATACTAATATATACTAGAGGAAATCAGGCGCACTGTCTAGGGGAGCCGCGCTTCAGCGAGCGTGCCTTGTGGGTGGGAGGGAGCTCTGCGCATGTACCTGGCCATAAATAAAGTCTCTAGCTCTCTCTCTCTCTTCATGTACCCGGCAGGTACGTTCCACTTCTCCTTGCATGGCTCATGAGCAGTCTGAAACGTTGGCTATGGCTGCAAAACAAGCAACAATATTACAGTAGATGGTATATAAAATATTGTTTTATTATAAACTGAACCTGCAAAATGAAAGTAGTTTTTAGAAGCTTATGTACAATAACAAAAAAAAAAGTTACTTTTTATTGATTTTTGCTTCGAGACGAAAAAGAAGACGTACGGCTAGCCAAGCCAAGAAGGCAGGGAACGTCGCTAGCAGCAATGGCGCCGCCCCGGCGACCGCGACTGCAGCGACAGATTTCCCTCTAGTACATATTGGTATGAAACTCTAGGGCTTGACATGACGACGTGCGCTGGGAACATGTGACGAAAGCTGAGTTCTTTTATTTGCGAGAGCATGCCGTTGGCATAAAAATAACCTATTTACAAGCAGAGGTGGCAGCCGTGTCCCGATGGAATGCGAGAACGGAGCGGTGGTGTGGGTCCAGAGCCACCCGCTGGATGTCGGGGGTCTTCCCGGATGCGTATTTTCAAGCGCTTCGCTACACAGAGCACCCACGTGACATGTCTGTTCGCGCGATGCAGAACGGTAATTCAACGTGGTCATTGGCTGTGCCCCAACCTAAAGCGACCTAAAACATAACAAATCTCTATTATTAAGAAAAACAACGCGCCGATTGAGTTAGAAAGAAAAGTAATTATAGAAAAAAATTAGGCAGTAAAAAAACAGATAGACCAGCTGGGGCACGAACCCAAGCCGTCGGCGCCAGTATGTAGTACTCTGCATACGAGACTACAGAGCCCGAACGCTGGGCTCGTTTTAGCAGGCGCTCATAAAAATAGCGCACGCAATGACATCACACATGTCACGTGGGTGCTCTGTGCAGAGAAGCGTTTGGAAACACGCTTTCAGTATGGAGGCCTGTGCCTGTCAGGTGTAACCTGACTGAGTTTCCGTGAAGGACATGCCCGCATTAGATCATCCGCATCAGCTTGTTCGAAAGGAGCTGGGCAGAAGTTGCAGGTGTCATCGAACGGGGCCTGGTAACGTGGTGGCCACGGCCAGGCCACAGCAGATGAAATCCGCTACTCCAACGCGAAGCCTGCGCAGCAAAACCTCTTCCCCATCGAGCAAGTCTACTGGAGTGGTTGTTTCCACATGGTGGGATGAGGGCACGTGTTGCGCGACGCAGATCGTCCTTCCATTGGAGAAAGTTTCCTATTGGAACGGTTGTTAACATTGCACGAGACTGGGGAATATACGCAGGGTGACAAGCCCTATCCGCTGTATTGTGAGCGGGGAGCGTATTCCGCCGAAGTCACAACAGCCGGAGAGGGCAGGGATATGTGTCTAGTATGTGGTGGATGTCCCTAGAAATAGTACAATTGTTGGATACTCCGCTATCGCCGCCGTGGAGTCCGTATAAAGACGCAGGATGGAACCGACGGGGGCGCGCTGTAGGGCCCGGCGTTACTGCCTGTAGCCCATCTCGGAGGACAGTGAGCTACTCCAGTAGAGATTGCAGGTGTTGATGGTTCGGTTGAGGCACCTATGCGAGGCGTCACGGTGCACGAAACACTGCATCAAAGTAGATAAAATGCCATTCTTGGGCCCCAGCATCCACTAAGGCCTCTACCACCTCGTACTGGTATCAGGCGTCAGTAGTGATCCTCTCGCACATCCTTTTCCTGTAGATCGAGTGTGAAAGTCGAGTCAGTGGTCGATTGTCCGTAACCTGGCGATACAGCCATGGCGGCCTGGTTATAGGGGTATCTGGTAAGCAGTTGGGTACAGTCAATTTAATTAGGTAAGGCCGCTGCTTCCGCAACAAAATACGTTGTGCAAGCGCGCTGTAGCGATGTTGTTCGACCAGTCCTTAAAGGAGTCCATGAAGAGACAATACAACTTCGTTTCAATTTGAAAGAACTAGGATTCAGTATCTCACTCAGCTCCATTACAGCCACAAAAGATTGTTTTTTAACGAAAAAAAGCAAGGAGTATTTAAAACGTTCAAATCTTGCGCCACAGTGACATGTTATAAGCAATAATGACGTCATACGGGCCAACAATAAAACAATTTTCAGTGCGTTAACTGCACGTCAGCATTCAAGTGATGTGGTCAAATGGAACTAGAGGCCCCATTACAGAAGTCCAGTCATGGTGTGGTCGCGACAGGTCAGTTAGGGCGGCCGCCAATTGCACAAACAAGGTTCCGTGACGTCATAGAAAAGTTGCGGGAAATAGGCTAGGGGGTCATGACTGCTTCAGACGTTTTATTTAATATGTCCGTTATTTGTTCGAAGATTGCTGATGATATTGGTATCATTGTTATCGGGACTAAGTAGTCTGTCTAATAAACCAACTTGTATTTTGTCTTCATGGTCCTTTAAAGAGTGTTCAGCTGAGCCTCAGCTTGAAGTGATGGTACCCGGGGTCATTCTAGGGAGGCAGGTGATGGTGCGCATGGCGGCTCTGTTAATAGCCTCAAGTCGGGCCCACTCTGTCTGAGTCATGTACTGGAATTTGGCCTGATAAAGAAGTTCAGGCTGCAGTACTGACCTGACTAGGGAACGAGCCATCTTGGAGCAGGAGCCATTAGACTTCTGCGAGAAGCATCGAATCAACTGAAGCGCCTGGCGATGCTTTTTGTCAGGGCAGATCAAAGCCACATGGCAGCCGACCCAGACACAGAAATTTGCCAACCTAGCACGCGAAGAGATGCGGCAGTGCATACGGGAAGTTAAGTTTCTTTTTGCCAATACAGGCGAATCTTCTTAAGTGGATATGCTGCTTCGGCAGAAGCTGCGCTCGAGGCACGAGGCGAACCCTCGTGGTTTTTTCTGGATAATATAGACCTTATGCTAAGTGCGCCATCTACCGGAAGAAAACGAAACGAGCACACGACTGCTTTGTTGGGGGATGATGGTCGCGGGATTGCTTGGTACGGAGTGTGTGAGGGGCTTTCTCGGCTTGTAAATCCTTGTTTTTCAGATTTAAGCAGAGCAAAATGAGCGACGAGTGATCTGTGGAATCTTTTTCTGTTGCCCACATTTGCGGCCGACTTCAAAATGCTGCAATTATGCATCGAAAACGCAGTCAGGAAGGCACCGGCATGGAAGCTGTTGGAGGCTGTCGCGTTTGTTCTCCCTTTTATGGCTTTGAGAACGCAAGCATTGAAAGTACATCCGATGTTGGTTCGCATCATGCGGGTTTCTCGGAGGTCATTCTCTGCAACGCTTCGAAACTTGCGTGCTGTCCTGTGGTTGAAATGGGGGATGGGGTGGGGGCACTTCGCGATATAGCTTATACGCTAAGGATACTCTGGGACGCAAAGGAAACCTGCAAAAGAAAAAAAAACACTTAAGCAAAACAAATTGCATACCTTGTCATTTTTAACAGACGAGGACTAATTGTGCGCGCGGACGTGTGTGGCGTGTAACGCCGTTAAACCTTGCCAATAAAATTACCAATAAATTACCGAGCGCGTGCCTCGCGGGAACCGCCGATCGTCCCCAGCACACGCGAAGGCTTGAGCAAAAAAAAAAAAAAACTGCGAAAAAACTTACAAGAGCGAGACAATTCGAGCGCTCGTGAGCGCGTGCCTCGCGCAACTTTTAACAGTGCAGACTATGATAGGAATCTTCGGGCTCCTCTGGCAAACCTTTGTAATTGATGGTGGCTCAGCCAGCATTGTTTTCTAACTATCCATGGCCTCGATACAATCGTCCTCATTGTGCTGTATGCCCCAATCTTGCTTTCACCGCTCAACATGTCTTCCGGAAGTTCTCGATGTTACCTGAAGTCGTACCTGCTCTATTTCCCTCAATAACGTATTCCCCCATAACGCGAAACTGCTATCCACACGGATACTAATGGTTTGCTGGATGAGCATCTGGGGAACTTGCGCTGACATTTGGTAGTGGCAACGGATGCATTGCAAGGTGCGGACAGGACGGGCGTGGGAATTTTCAGCCCACAACTTAATTGGTCATTTTCTTATCGTTTACCTGATTTTACTCCTATATTCGTAGCCGAGTGTTTTGCAATAGTTATGGCCTTAAAAAAATTACCTCCACAATATTTAAATGTTGCTATTATTTCTAATTCCCTGTCGGTTTTACCGCGCTAACATCTCCAAAAAATTCACTACTTCTCCGTACCTTCAACCGCCTTGTGCCTCCATTTACGCGACATCTGGCTCATCTGGGTCCCAGGGCACAAGGGCCTATGGAAAAATGAAACGGCTGACTCTTTGGCCGGTTCAGCTTTAGATGGCCCTACGGTGGACCTCAGCCCTACCCCATTCTCCTGGCGCGAGCAAGGTTCCGCAGATATCTACGGCTAGGGATGATACAGGAAGGTACGATCACAGGTTGGACGACTATGCCCATCTTGCTCACACTTAGAATGCGAGATTTTGCGAGTCCCGCCAGTGTGAGGTCACTTTAACCAGCATCAGATGCAGAATACCGCAGCTTAATTTTTATTTGCATCGCGCTGGTCTCCCCTCCTCCGGTCTTTGTGCTGCTTGCGGTGAAATTGAAACAATTGAATACTTTTTCCTGTACTGCCGCGGTTTTTCTTTCATTCGAAAACGGTATCTAGCCGCACCAATTCAATGGATTGGCCTTCCTCTGTCGATGCCGGTGCTTCTTTCGTTCGGGGCCACATCCCTGTGGTTTTGTCATAGAGGGATTATTGCGGCCATTCACGCATACATATGAGAGACCAGACGCATGTCCTGCTAACCCGGTCAAAATTTGTTAGCATTTTCTCCGAAAAATGACATCATTCACTGATTTTTCTTTAGATCTATTATATAATTCGGTAACCGTTTCCCCAATTTCCTATAGGCTGATTGTATAGTGCCATGAGGTGGGCGTTCTAGCCCCAAAAAGCCACCCCGTTTCTTGGCCAATCCCCCACGTGGGTATGTCCCACTAGAAGAGGAACAACAACAATAACAACAACAACAACGACCGCTGAGCGCCCTTTGCTTGCGCCGTGGACAACAAAACTGGGTGCACACTACCACTTGGAAAATTCCGCTCGCAAAATTTTATCTTGGGAAAATAGGCTATGGTCGAACAGCAGGTGACGAACTGTAAATGACCGATACACAGAATTACTACGCACGTTACTTGCGCTACTCAAGGCGCTGCGCATGCTGAGTGGACAATCTTGAGGATGCTCCGTGTCCTCTCTTCTTGTACTCTATCAAGCACTTTTCTCGGCCTTTTACGCTACAGCCTGCCGGCCCTGGATCAACTGTCTTCTACAAATTTGAAGGTCCATAGATTCAGTGCGGGCGAGAGCTCTACGCGTGTGCCTGGGTCTTCCCAATGCACGTCGACAATTGGAACACTTCGGGAAGCTCCGTGCCTCTCTGCGTCTGTGCTTGAACATCAAGAGTGCTTTCGAACGTCACTACGCCACGTCACTCGGTGCCATGCGCATCATCTGGCAGCCATCACTGCATCGCATGTAAAAGACTTCGTTCCAGCAAATTTCCAACGACCTGTGAAGCCAGCATTGCCACTGTGGATACTTGCCACTATGGATATAATAACGACAATTCCCGGAATAAGCAAAAAGTCGTCCATGCCCGCACCTGCACCTCAAGTTTTTCACACTTGAGTATCTATTTACCCGCGTACGCAAGCCACACCCACGTTTTATGCGGATGCTCAGTGACCGAAGAATCATCTGCCCATTAGCGTGTGGATTCCGTCGGTCCCAGTGCACAATCAGGAAAAATTGAGCCATAAAACATCATCCCCCGCTAATGAGCTAGCGGCTGTAAAGGCTGCCCTTCATTTCATTGGTACACATCAAGGTCGACGATGGGTGATCTCACGGGGTGCTTTGCAAGCTCTAAGAAGGCTGTCCAACCACTGCAGTCAGCTTGTGTGTGACATCAGTGAAATACACACAGCGGTAGTGCGCGCGGGTCATCACATCGTGCTTCAATGGCTTCCTGGTCATTCGGGGAATAGAAGGAAATATAATATCTGATGCAGCCGCCAGGGCTGGCCACTCTCTGCGTAACGCAACACAGCTTCCTTTCTCTCGAGAGGATGGTTGTGCCCTTATCTATCGAACTGGTTGGAGACAGCAAATGTTGAAGTGGCAGCACCCTCGCAGCGGATATCCACCTCTACATGGAATTGACCATTTCTGTAAATTCCGTGTTCCACCCGACCTAAGCAAAGCGTCTGAAGGTGTACTGCATCGTTTGCGTCTCAACGTTGCTTACACCCGAAGCTTCAAGTTCAATATAGGGTGGGAGGATTCACCACTGTGCCCCAGGTGCGCTGTGCGCAAAACTACCGAGCACTTGTTGTGTATATGCCCGCGATTTTCCGCTGCGCGAGTTACAGCGGCGAGCTGCCTGTCTCGTGTTCGACGTGGAGCAAGCCTTCAGTTGTGTCACTTCCTTGGACCCTGGGACAACAACAATGACTCATATTTAGGGACAAAAATTCTTCTGCGTTTCTTGCGAGGTCGTGGACTAGACAAAACTTTGTAATTCTTCCATTGTGCGCATGGCTACGCCTGTACGCGTTTGCGTCGTCATGTACGCTTTGACTCCTTTTTCTTGTTAGGCGCTCTGCGCTTCCTGGGCTCCATTCGCTGAATTGTTTTTCTTTTACTTAACTTTATTTAAATTTTTTTCTTTGCACTTCATTGCGTGTCATTTTTATTTAACATTTGTTTTCTCTCTATTGCTGCTTTCCCGATCTCTCACATTCACTTCACTGCATTGTAATCATCCCCATCTGGCGTAGCAAGCACTGCCGCTAGCAGAGCTGACCTCTCCAGCCCACATTGAACAGTTCTCTCTCTCTCTCTCTCTCTCTCTCTCTCTCAAGGCGCTACGTGGAGGTTGCCACTCTCGCCGATCCCTTATATCGTGTAATGTTTGGCAAACGAAAGTAATGCGTAGTACTTCCATAAAAGCCTACCGAACGTCCCAGAATGAAAAGAAAACGGGGGCGCGCAAAGCACGCACGGTAGACTCAAAACTCTAGCCGCACGATAAAGTACGAGCTGACCGATGCAGTGCGCCTTAACTACCAGCAGGGAGGAGTGCTACGCGGCAAATACAGGGCTAGAAAATAGCTTACTTTGGGACCTTTTTAGTCCTGCACATATTATTCCTTTTACGACTATGCATACGATCTAGCTATAATATTAAAGCGCGAAGGGAAGTCGACACCCGCAAGCGACTTCACGCAGGGCTCCAGTCATGCTTCTGTTGAGAAACAAAAAAAGATGTGTACGCTATTTCCGTGGTCGTCCTCGTATCATCTGTGTGCACAGCAAGTTACACGGCAGTATTTGGGTATCTTGGACATCGATAAATCCCGACGTGCGCGTCGCTAACCCCGGGCTATCGTGTACACAACGGTATCCGGATATACGGGAATACCCCAGCATGGCGGAAGCACACGCGGTTTCCCGCAAGAGGGCGCCAGTTTTGCATAAGTTCTATTGGCGATCGCCCTAACAGGGTATGCTTACCTTGCCGAACGTGCGCTGGAGGCAGGCGGGCACCAGTGCTCGGCATTTTCTTGGTGTTTTTAAAATCGGCCAACACCAGACATGACGATTTGCTTAACAGCAATCGCTGATCAAAAGTGCCGCCTCTGGCACTGCGTTGCTCCAGCTGACATAACGTAAGGTGACCTAAACTAAACTTACATAAAACATCCAACGAACCAAAGCAGTCATTTAAACCAGCAACAACTAGCCTAGAAATGAAAATTACAACTCAATTTAAAGGTGAAAAAAGTGGCGCAGCTTGCACCAGGTTGGCGCAAGCTTGAATCATACCGACGAAATTCTTTCTATGTAAGTATTGGACACACCACAACGCATAGATTTAGGTTTGAAATTGTTTATGTAGGCGTTCTGTCGTCGCTTTCCACTGTGGTAGCAGCAGTCATCATCATATCCATCTATATCGTCGTCTTCCTCATTACTGGCGGGCCGGAATCGTTTTGTACGCAGGCATTCACATTACTCCCAAAGTGGGACGCGTCAGCACGCGCTCGAACCGGTGGCAACAGGCTTTGCAAAATGGTCATCTGTAGCGCGAGCCAAACGTTTATAGATACTTTTTAAGTTTCGCAACTCCCCGCCGCGGCCAGGAGAGAAGCCAGCTGTCGCTATTCCCGCTACCGAATCGCTGCAGTTGCGCATTGGCTAGAAGGTTCAGATATGCGTCTGTCCTTCGGTACAGGGTGGCGACTTATACGTTTGCGCCGCCATTTTGTTCCTTCGCTTGCCGACGCAGCAAGTCATTATATAAAAACCACGCTATAATTATCCGCGAAAGGCGGTTTACTGCAAAGTTTGAATCATCTTATCTGTTTCGAGTGGCTTGGGTTTGTGCAAACCAAAAGAACAGCGCGGTTGAGCCCTTTAGACCCAATAGCGTCGGCACGAGACCGTTCAAAGGGTGTCTCCGCGCTGCATGGGAGCACTGGTATCGAGTAGTTCTAGGACATGTTCTAGGATAAGGCTAGGAGAGCGAGCGTCGTCTGCTAGCAGGGGCGTTCCGCTCGGAATGTCCGGTTCTTACCACCCCTGGATGCCTACTGCAATGAATAACTCTTCTCGAAACTGCTCGGCATTTTGTTGCGGAGATTCAGCTCGCGATCTATTTAAAGCTGGCGTGTTATGCAAAAAGTAACGTACGGCTTCTGAGTTCAGAGACGTTGCCCAGTTTCTGAGCCTTAGTAGCTGGCTGACCGCTTCGAGTTCAGAGACTGCGCAACTCGGAAACGTCGATTGCTAATTTTTATTCTGCGATGCTAAATTCTCCACTCTCATTCTGTTTATTTTGAAGAAATATTGGACATGGGACTGCCCATTACCATCTAATCGTATTTTAAAAAAAATCTTAGTTTGCTTTTACAAACCGCATAAACATATAACATTTTCAAGTCTCATTTACTATATGACAGCCGCTGCAGCCAGTGCTTTTGTCTACCTATGTCACTGCCAAATATTGTGAAGTATCTAGGTTTAACTTTTGAAGAGACACCATATTGGGATACACACATTCGAGAAGTACACACAAAACACATGTCAGCTTCAATGGGAGGTTTTTCGCTAAAATACGTCTTTTCAACTCCTCGCGGCAGGCGGCCTGCTCCCGCGTGTGGTAGTTTGATGGTGGAAAAAGTGCCGGTTTACAGCGGAGGCCACGAGCCACCGTAAATAGGCGCATTTACAACGATTGTACTTCCCCACAAACGCAGTATCTGAGTCACAGACGACTAGTACGTGAATAGCTGTGAATAGTATGTTTGTCCTAATGGGAGTATTAAAAACTCATACGCCCCCCCCCCCTTCTCCTCATCCTCCCCCTTCCCCCTTCCTCCTCTACGCCTTCTTACAAAATGGCTGCCATTTGGTGTCGTTTGTCGTGTGAGCTGTGATGTCCCCGATAATTTATTGTCGGTATGAACTTGCGGCCGCATGAATGGACGAGAAAAGCTTCCGGACAACCGAAGCTCATTGCGAACATTGTGAAACCAGCATAGACTAACGTGCGAGGCAGTGCACCGTTGGTCCAAGTCACAGACATTTGAGCCAACGGAGTACGCCAGCGAGTCGGCGTGAGGGCTAAATGCAGTGATCGCCAACCGAGATTGGCTCGTTAAAAACAACGCGGTGGTGCCTCTGCGAGGTGGTTGAAGGTAAGATTTTCGTTTTTTTTTATTGTAACCAACATTTTCGGAGACTTGTGCACCTTGTAGTGTCAAATAAACCCAGTGTGTTTCCCGCGTCGCTGCACGGGCGATTCTCCGCCACTGGAGGTGAGCGTTGTGCGTGAGAGAGGGTGCCATGCCCGGAACGTCATTGGGGAGGCCGAACCGTGTGAAAGCAATGCGTATTTGCGGGGGTCTCGAGCAGAATGAAAAGTGTACGCACTGTGAACGGCTATAGGTGTTTTTGTTAGGCTGTGTCTGTGGCTTATTGGCAGGCGGGAAAGTTGGCCACTCAAACGTCCCAGGGCGTGCCCGCCGCACCTGCTACGAGGGGCGAGACTGCCGCGTACAGTCGGCGATTCATAGTTTTCCCTGGAAAGGGTCGAAGGTCGGTGGCACGTGGCAACCGTTGTGGTCCCAGGTTCTAGTGCCCGGCCACGGCTCCCAGAAAGACAACCAGTCACGGAAAACCACACCTTTAGTCGGGTCCGAGCCCGTCTTCACACGTCCGATTCAGGCACGCAATGCCCCAGTCCCTGTTGTTGTTGTTGTTGTTCCTCTGCTAGTGGCACATACCCAGGCAGGGGATTGGCCAAGAAACGGGGTGGCTTTTTAGTCCCTGGTCTCGTTCCCCGTGCACACGCTGCGAGTGCCCCGAACAGCCTCTTTTTCGTCCTTTTCTACGCCCAGTTGCCACACCCTTTCCAGTAGGTGTTGCCCGTGGGAGCCCTCCGTGCGCTAGGCGCGGGTAATGATAAGCGGCAAAAGCCATTCGAGGGAGCATTCTTTAGAGTCGACGGACAACTGCTTATTTTATTGTTTTTTCTTGGGGGGGGGGGGGGCGCTGGCGTCACACCAACCAAAATTTTTTCTTAATTTTGGGTGAGGGTAGAAGAGAAGTACGGGTGATAAAACTTGAAGTTCGCTCCAGAACACTACAACGCGAGGAAGAGGCAAAAACAGCACTTTGAAAAGGTGTGTCGCCACAAGATTCGCGCTCCCTTTCGAACAGAACTTCGTTTGACCAACTAGTGAGCGCAGGTGTCTCGGAGCGGAAGTCAATTTTGCGTAGCTTTCAATAAACATGCAGACATAACGGAAAGTTGGATACTAAGAGGGACAGTGCGGCGTGATTACAATGCCGTTTCTTTAATTTTTTTCCAGCTCGGATGTCCATATGCAGTCGGTATTGTTGCCGTAGATTAAACGCAGTTTTGTTATCCCGGTAATGCATGTGCTACTCCGGCTTCCTGGGGAATGTGCCAGGAGGCGCGGCAACGTCAATGTTTGGGAGGCAAGTGCACGCAAACAGCACATCGACGACATGCTGACGTCATTATTTGCGAATGGCTTACACATTGTTTCGTTGAAGAGGGTTGCAGTAGATAAAGTTGCTACCAAGATACCTTGTATTCTCGATGTAGGTGTTTTGTTGATTCAGTGTTTATTTTGTGTTAGTAACGTATGCACACGCATATCGTATTTATGTAATTGCTATGTAATAAATTGACTGTGTGCAGAAAACAAACTTCACGTTTTGCCATTCAACGTTTGAAGTGGAAAAAGACTGGAAATTACGCAATGCACAACAAAAAATAAAAATTCGGCCTGTGCGCCTATTAAGAACTCCCAAATACAGTAATATATTCATCTACAGCGCTTACATCAAACGCCCAAAACCATAGAAAAATACCTAGAACGTAGGTCAACACTGCTCCCAACGCGTTCCCTGAAAACTTTCAGTTGGAGAAAATAATATACTCCCAGTGGACTCCCTAAAAACACCCATATTAGTGGAAATAAAATGAAACTCTATATGCTACTGAATAAACTGCGGAAATAGTAGGAGTAAGGCGATACTCCCATTGGAAGGAATTTTGAAAACTCCGAATTGGTACTGAGTTATGCCACAAGCCATTTACTCCCATTCCGGCTTACTTGTGTTCTGTGTATAGCGAATCGCTAACGGGTGGTTTTCAGTTACCTGTATTTCTGACCATTTACATCTGACAACTTATTAAGAAAAATGGTCTACGAATGATTGGTGACTGCCGCGTAAAGTACCAATAAAATATATGCGGCCAATCCTCCCATTACCGACTCAACATAATAAACCGCATAGGAAAAAGATTATTTCGCAAAATTTCATATGGAGAGCAGATTTACGGGCAGTGCAACGATTATTTCACCCATCAACTTCAAATGCCGCTTGCCGATAAATGGTTAATCTGCTATGCTCTTCGGAAGCATTATTCTTCACCTAAATTTAAAGGAGCCATGAAGAGAAAACAAAAGTTTGTTTTATTCGAAAGATTAGGTGTTTCATAGTACCCCAAGCGCTTTCCCGGAAGCAAATGATGCTTTATTCACTAAGAAATAAGGCAATTTAAGCCAAAATTTTAAATCTCCCGCTAAAATTGCACATTTCGTGACGTGAACAATGGCGTCATACGAGCCGCTCCATGAAACAGATACTTAGTACGTCGACTCGATATAGCACCCACACGCGGGAGTCAGACAGGAACCGGAACTCGTGCCGAAAACGAGACGGCGGCCATTTTGAAAATACTAGTAAAACCTAGTGCACCCGCAGCCATAGTCATGAAATCGCCTGATCCGGAGAACAAAACTCCCGCCGAGGAGCTCGGGCTTGCATTTAACAACCTCACACCACTTGAACGCTCAATGCTTCTAGTGCACGAGCGGCAGGAGTTGTGGTATACGCGGTTGACGGGAAAGCGACCATTCCGCGATAGCCACAACAGACGAACGCCCTGCCGTCGGCACCGCTGCCTCGTCAGCCCCGCCGCGACGTACGAATACAGATTGGTACGTATGTGCCGTATTTTTATTACGGTTAATAATAGTTCAATTTCAGTAGCAGTATCACTTATGCCAGTTGGCCGGTGTGGAAAGCCGTATGGAAAGCCGTTCGCGCGAGCTCTCTGCTCCGACCAGAAAGATACGAGCGTCAATGCGCGGTGTTTACGGTATTTTTTAAATGCGAATGCATTTCTTAGCCGCAGGTTGTCTTGCGTCGTTGAGCGGCGTGCGCCTAGCAACCGGAGCAGGTGCGGAGTAGCGGAGGGCAAGGGGAGAGGAGGAGCGCGCTCGGCGTGTGAGGGCGCTCGCATCGCGGAGCTCGGGCGGAGTAGCGGAGAGTGAGTGGAGAGGAGGAGCGCGCTCGGCGTGTGAGGGCGCTCGCATCGCGGAGCTCGGGGCGGAGAGAGCTCGCGCGCGGGCTGGCGCGGGTCTCTCTCTCCTCTCCGCGTACCCCTCTCCGCTCGCTGCGCATATAAATGCAGGGAGCGCGCGCCTCTCTCCGTGACTGCTTGCCGACTGGCGCCTTGATAGCGATGGAAGTCGGTGAAGTCGAATCCCTCGCGGCAACGATACCGCAAAGAAGAATTCGGTGCACCCAATGCATTCGCATTTCCGCACGATCCCCTTCGGGGAGGTGGGGGCTAGAAATAGCTTACTTAGGGAACTTTTTTTGCAAGCTCCGCGCGCTTTGACGGCGATTTGACGAAGTCGGCGACGAGCGCCAGCATGTCCCAGGAGTGAGCTAACGTAAGGGTCCCTGCCGTAATCACTTCGTCGGAAATGAAGCGAGCACACTCGTACTTCCTTGAGCTCCCTTTCTCCTCCGTTTGCAAAGATCACAAAACGTAGCCACTTGCTTTGCCGAGGTTCGTCGTTGGGCAGCACATGAAATGAGATCTCTTCACCGGCGGGGATGTCGCACTCCCTCGACGATTTGCCCGTACTACATGGGCATTTCAAAACGCAGCAACGAAATTTCATTGTAAGGTACTCGAACAAACTGAAGTTTTCAGTGGTTGTAAACTAGAAACGAGCTCGTAACGACAGCAGCAAGCCAACACCATTCGAAACTTCTGCGAGGACTGGCACTATCAGCACTATCTCGTCGCTTCTTGATGTTCCTTACTCCCCTCGTTTCTATTTTTACCTTTGCTGGTTGGCGATATGACGGCCAACCTCCTGTCAAGAGATTAAGATACCAAGCAAGGTCGCGGCTGTACGTGGTAGAACGGTTCTTTGGCCCCTAAGAGCCTCGAACCCGAAAATTCGTCTGCGCGACGGCGAGATGTCGAGCTCGGCTGGCGGTAATTCCGTACGCATTGGCGCACACGCTTGCGTGTTCGTTCGGAACTTCAACCGTTTACTCCACCGTTCTTTGTCATAAAAAGAATGGGCAGTATATTTCACGGGCATATAGCTCACTATGCAAACTGTAAGCCCTGCCTAACATGCGTTTGCTTTTGCCGACCTCCGCCAATCGCAGAGCATTCTCGACTGACATCATAGGTTCTGTTGCGGAAAATGAGCTGGTGGGTCGCATGGTCATTTCCTTTTTTCCTAATTATGTAGCTTATTTGAGCGAAGTTTGCGTTATAAGTGGTGTCGTTATGGTTCTAACGAGGCAATCTTTCGAATGAACCAAACTTGTGTTTTCTCTTCATGGCTCCTTTAAATTTGAAAACATAAAACAAAAACACCTGCGCTGTATTTAAAATGCGTAATTAACTGTGGTTTGACTAATTATGGGAACTGAACAGACTCCTACGAAGCCCCTTTTCTTGACAAAAAGTCAGAGTAGTCGCTCCTCCTTACAGTTTCAAAAACTGAAACAGTTCCACGAGTTATGGCTTCCCCTAAATCCTGGATAAGTTAGACAGCCGCACATTTGACGCGCTCGTGCCCATATCGTACCAGTTTTATAGGAAGTATTGTGTCTGAATTGTATATATCCTTCCCTTATATTTTGTTAGCATTAATAATTTTGACAGATGAGCTGTTTAAGTATTTAAGTACTTACCCGATTCTAACGCGCACTTTTTTTCCGGAAAAATAGGTCGAAAAATTGTATGCGCGTTAGAATCGGATACAAAATCGAAACTGCCGAAACAGCGGAAATTTTCTCCCACCCATCGCCATCGCCATCTCAAGATGGCGCCAAAGCTTTTAGCAACAATTTTTCGGACGCAGGAAGCGTGGGGCCTAGGCTCTTCTATCGCCGTTCACACAAATCTTCAAATCGTTCCACTTGCGCGCTTGATAACAGCAATGGCAGCAGCGGCTCTCTCGCGTTCAAAACAAACGGTCGGCTTAAGAAGCTCGCGGGATGGGCGTGCGAGGCGTGGGCCACGATCCCATCGACCATGGTTGAACGTTCGTTCCGAAGTGTGGCATCGCGAACACGCTTGACGGCACCGAGGACGAGATGTTGTGGTCAGCGGAGAGCGACGAGGAGTGAGATGAGTGAGATTACTTCGGGAAATAAATCGCCCGTTTCTCTCGCATTCGTTTTTCTTGCCCACAAATTTCCGTGCGCGTTACAATCGGAGGTGCAAGTTTTTTCGTTTTTTTTTTGCCAGAAAAATCGGGTGCGCGTTAGAACCGGGGGCGCGTTAGAATCGGGTAATTACGGTAGTTCTGCCATCGAGCATTACCAGAAAGCTCAGCCCAGCCGAGCGCACGTGAAAGTGCGCATCGTGGGGAGCACCCGGCGTCGCCAATGCTTTCGCACGTAAGGTGCTCGGAGGAGCATAATGAGAAAAAATACCGAACGCACGTGAGCATGCGCCTTGTGAGGAGGAGCCCGCGTCGGCCTGCTCCACTTTCGACAACACTCTGCCCAGAGTTCGCGGCGTGATCTCTCGCGTGCTCTTCTACTGGCCGGTTCACGTGCGTTTCGTGGCTCCTTTATTTTGTCTTAGTTTTGTGAAGGAGCTGTATAAGATTAATTTTAGGGGCGAAGCTGCTAAAGCCATGGGTCTGTCCATCCCTTGTGTCTCGTGGTACGTGACCGCCGCATGCTTTCGGAGATGTCGCAAAGTGGGCCGCGTTGCACGCGCAAGAACCGGCTGCAACCGGCAGCGCAAACTCGGCACCGGGAGCGCGAGCTTGTCTGTGTTCGCCAACGGAGGCGCGAGCGCACGTGCACTGCGAGGGGGAGATCACGCAAGAGATCACGCCACGAACGCAGGCAGTCGTTCTCGGAGATCGAACGAGACGCAAGGACCTTTGCTCGTTTCCTCTCGTCTTGTTCGGGCACAAGTTCGCCCTAAATAAAAGTTCTTTCTTTACCGTTGTGTCCCATCCTAGGTGACAAATTGTGCCTCGATGGCGCGGGGTCTTTCACCAGGTTTCGGCCTGGGAGCATTGACTCCAAAAATAAAAGTTGATTTGTACAAACTACGCACACAGTCTTACGTCTTTCTTAATGATGTAATGGGCGAACTTTCACGGGAGAGTTACGGTTACCGATGATCTCCCCCTCTCGAGCTTCGCCCCACTTATCATCATTCATTCCGTGGATATGGCGTGATTTTTTTATTTTGTTATTTGACATATATTTTAAAGCAAAGCTTTCTAGCTCTACCAGCTAACGGTTCTTTTGTGGCCTGCGGGACAACAAACTGCCAACGCGGCGAAGGCGGTGGCGGGGAGGGGGGCCAGGGGGGACGGAGGGTTTCACTCGCGGAGCACACTGTAGATGGCGCGTCGAATTTACCTAGCGTTCCCGGCGGGGTGGTGCCTGCTCGCCGGCGGGCGCGTTGGCAGTTGGGATTTCTCGTCTGCTTTAGCTACGGTTCTTTCGGGCCTGTTTTTGGGCAGCTTCGCTCCCATTACGCGCCCTCTTCGCACGGCTTGATTAACGCGTTCGACAGCACCTCTTCGGTAACCACCACCCGACGGAAGTAAGCGGTCATGCGGCAAAGATACGTTAAGGATCAGTTGGAAAGGCGGGAGAACGAAATGTAGAGACCACATACATACATCTGAACGTTAGAGAAACGCTACCTGTTGCGCACTGCTTGCCACGAGTGGGACTCCGTTTTCTAAATTGATGAATAGCAAATCGGTTGTGTTTAAGAGGTATTACAAATGGCGGAAGGAGCGACTGGTCCTGATAAACAGCGATTATAAAAGTTCCCTAAGCTTTCTCGCAATTCTCAAACTTACTAAACCAACCAGTTTAAACATGTATTAATGGAATCACTAAGCTAACATGCCGACTTGTTTCAGTCTGTACGCTTGTGTCGCGCGGTGGTGTAGCCCCGAGATAGCATATCCGGTGGCTAGGTTCCGCCGCCTGACCCTTCGAAAGACGCTCCCCTCCGTTTTTTTTCTGCCGACAGCGGAGCTCGTGCCGCCGACGCAAGGCCGGGCTACGGCGGTGGCGTCCACTGCTACATCCCGGCCATGGCCGACGCTGCTGCGTTCGGGACACCGCCCCCGCGAATTCCAAGTATTGGCGGGAAGAATAGCTTGTTTCACTTTTTTGTCGAGCCATGTGTTTTAATTCAATTGACGTCGCATGGGCAATTGTTGTGGGGGTCGGTTACAGCTTTTCTTCCAACCACATTCACAGCCTGGAATGTAGGCAACTTTTAAATGCGAATGCATTTATTAGCCGGGGGTTGTCTTGCTCCGTTGGCCGGCGTGCGCCTGCATTCCTCCAGCGCGAGCGCACGTGAGCGCGCGCCTCGTAGTTCTGCCTTCGTCGTCGTCGTCGTCGTAAATGCGAATGCATTTCTTAGTCGGGGGTTGTCGTGCTCCGTCGGCGTGCGCCCGCAGGTGTTATCTCTCCGCCGAGCCGGTGGTGTGGACGTGTTCGTCAAGCGCTACTTGCCCTTCAGCGAAGAACTGCGACAACGACAGGCGTCACTCCTCGTCCTCGATCGCAGTGTCTGCCCGAGTGCTACTGCTGTGGCTGATGACGCCGTCAACGAGTACTACTTTGCTCGAAGCGGCAAGGACGGCGAGTACTGCGGTGTTAGTCTCGTGTCTAACGTGTATGGGAACTTGATATCGCACGCCGTTGCCACGTCTCCCGTTCGAGACACGTCTCCGTACAAGGACTTGTACACCCTTGCCTACACCGGAGACGGAGTCTTTGTGGTGACCGTGTACCTCGCGCCCAACCTCGCTCGAGACGCCGTCGCCGCGCAGCTGGACGCGGCTATGGAAAGTGTGCGCGTGCGCTCCAAACCCTCTGACCCCATAGTCTTGGTTGGCGACTTCAACGTTGACGTGCGCAAGAAGAGTGGCTGAGTGGCTGGTCGAGTACATGCAGACCAGGCACTCTATGCATTGTCTCTCTGCCGGCTTCGACACGTGCCCCACTACCATTCATGGGAGTTGCATTGATCTGGTCTTTACGCGAAACTGTGACGCGCGTATGCTTCTCAAAGTACCCTTTGACCGTGCACTTTAGCGATCACTAAGGCAGTGATTGTGGTCCGTCAGATACAACGATAACACAAACAGGTGCTGATGAATAAATGATTACGTTCACACTCTCGTCATTAATTACGCCATTACTCGCAACACACTCATCGGTGCACCCAATGCATTCGCATTTCTGCACGATTCCCTTCGGGGAGGTGCGGGGGAATTTTTTTATTGTTTTTTTTTGTTAAACAGCCTATTCTGTTGTAATAATAGTGTTTTAATAAATGACATTATCTCCTCCTTCTTATCTTTGTACATTTTGTGAAGCAAATTAGCATGTGCATGTGCACGAAGCATCTCCCCAGTCTTCTCACAAGCATCCCCTCTTAAGTGAGCTGGAATATTATATGTACATTTACTGTAACTAAAGGTTATTATTAATTAATATTATCCCCTCGTGTAGCCGAATGGGAAACAGTTTTTCATTACGCCAAGCCGCGCACATAAAAGAAAACACAATGTATGGACGGAGTCACGAAATGCTTCCGTACACGCCGCACTGTTGAAGAGAACCACAAACCGATTGCACTGAAACGCCAAAGATCTCGAAAAGGGGTGAAGACACACGCAATCGAAAAACAGATACTTGTATAGCAGACACCAGCGAACGGTCAACTGGAGCAGAGCCCGCAACGTTGAGCTAAGTCGCCGCGCCGACCGACGGACACCGCGAACCATGCCGCCAACGCTGCCGGGAGAGGAGGTGGAGTATGTGACCGACACCGCGCAACCCGCGACCGCAGCGCCCTCTCACCGCCCGGGAAAAATAACGCTGCCGCCGACCTCCTTTGAAGGCGCAGTTGCGAAACTGAAGGCGCATCTAGAAACAATGGCGTGAGCTGTCTTGCGCTTCCCCTTTAAGGCGCGGATGCGCGTGAACAGTTTTCTTTGTACTTTTTTTCAAGTGCCACCCGCAAGCCTTGACGACGCCGAGCACCCCTCGTGAGGCGCGTTATCACGAGCGCGCTAAATGGCATCAGGAATTGCGAGTCATGGTTTTATGATGACTCGGCACTAATTAAGCCCTGAAACAACAGCTGTGCAGTTAAAAAATAACCTAGGCAAAACGGGTCTCGACACACCGGCCTTGGCATCAAGAGTCTGGTACGGTACCCCCACACACAACGGCAAACGCGTGGGGCGGTGATGGCCAAGCCCTAAATTTTTTATTCTCCGCGGGCGGAATTTCTCGCCAAGCCCTCAGCGCAGAGCTGGAGCGCCATCGGAAATGGCGTTCTAGACACCTCAGTGAATAGAACTCGTCATAACGGTAGTCATCTTAGCGACAAACTGCATGTGGTTCGCTTCGCGATTTTGTCGATAGCCGTAGTTGCAGCCGTTTTCTGTAGCCATAATCCAGGCGCAGATGACCGCGCCTAGCTGTTCACCACACAACGGGGAGGAAACAGCTTGCAAACACCAAGCTTACACCGATCCTCGTGAAGTCCGCTCTACCTCTAAAACCGAAATGCGTTGCTGGGTACAGCTTTTTCAAGGGCGATGAAATCCTTCTTACCGTAAAACATGAAGTTTTTTCCCCCGTGCGCTGAATGTGTGGAGCAGAGTTTAAAGGGACACTGAAGTGAATTTGTCAAGCTCGCGTTTTTGCTTGCACTGCGTAGACTGGCTCAAATTAGCACACTTTTCATCGTTTATCCGGTTGACAAATCGGTAATTATTTTACAAAGCACGAAAGAAGAAAAACTACCATGCGCGGTTTGCGGCGGCCGCACCACTAAAGCTGTGACGTTAGGAGGAGCGGGCACCGTGATTGGACGATGCCCAAGGTGAGCAACCAAACAAGTTTCGGTTCGGTTTCGTTCTGTAAAACACAACTGGTGGCGTTGTTGGATGCGCATTCTCACTCAGTAATCATCGTACCGCGCTTCTGCCATGTTGTCAGCTGTGAAAATGCATAAAGATAAGCCTCCCAGGACGGCGTGGAATCGTAGCATTCACTAGCCGAGGCCTACGCAGTGCATGGATGCCCTCCGCGTACCCGCAGACGCCCAAATGTCATGCGCTTTCCACCCATATTTGGAGCTTGCCTCAGCATCGCACCAAGCCAAGGGTCTGTATTCTGGCCTGTGCCCAAAGCAGTCAGTGCTTATGGCAACAGCACGCCAACGAGAACTCGCTAGCGCGCCAGTGCCAAACTAGTTCGTAGAGCCCACAATGCATCGTAACCGCGGGGACTCGAACTCGTGACTCAAAACAGTCAGGACAACACACGTAGCAGAACACTAGTCAGCCGATCGTGGTAATATAAGGTATATATTGTACAACACGTTTACACTTCTATTTAGTTTTGGCATTTCAAGCAGCTTAGGTGACTGTTATATTGCGCTCGTGCAGTAAGCGTACCCCGAGTTTCCACAATAGCTCACGTCTAGCAATTGCATTTCGTAGACGGAAAAGCGTTCGCAGATGCGTCGTGCTGCTGACCGCTGTGGTAGCGCAATGCTTCCCGCACCCTTCGCTGTACGCAGTTGATTTTATTTCTTAGTACAATTGACTTCGCTGACTCTTCTCCCGCCTTCAAGAGGCGGCGTACCAGTCAGCGAAGCGTACTTTGAGACATTTTCTCATGCACAAATATTTTTCTTTGAGGTGTGGGTACAAGGCGTGCAGTATCAAATCGGCTTTCGGAATAGAGGGCGTCCACCAAAGTGTCCCTTTAACGGTCCAGGGAATTTGGTTGGGCGCCACCACATGATGCTACGCTCGCATGCGATTCTGGTCTACATCGCTATGTCGTCCGCAAAAATCTCCCACTATATCCTACCCATAGATAGCATCTCTGTAAAAAAACACGATTTCAACATCGCCCACAGTAGTCAGCGCTCCTTACAAGAAGGTTTTAAGGTCAGTCGCCGATTAGTTGTCGAGACGTGCTGGTCATGTTATATTCGCAAAATCGTTCAGCAATTTTCCCAAAATACGGTGCCGAGCTACTTTGAGACATTGCCTCATGCACAAATATTTTTCTTTGAGGTGTGGGTACAAGGTGTAATCAAATCGGCTTTCGGAAAAGAGGGCGTCACCAAAATAAGCGAGACTTCCGGGTGTCCCTATTCGCACGTCACGTAGGAACAATTGTTATTTCTGGTTCGCACGTCGCGTGAGAACACTTCTTAGTTCTATTTCGCACGCCGCGTGGCAACAAAAATACAAAGTCACAAAAAAGGCTCTAGAACTGTGCTGCTGTTATGTTTTAAAACCATCGCCACGGGCGCACGCTCCCTCTTTGCAGTGACGTACGAATGCGGTCTACATCACACAATCTTATTGGTTACCACCTGGATATTCGGAAGAAACAAGTTTAAAACACCCGAGGGCGGTACTAGGCAGACGAGGAAATCGCGGGTATCCGTATTCACACGTCACGGGGGAACAATTGTTATTTTTATTTCGCACGCCGCGTTAGTTCGCACGCCGCGTGGAAACAATATTTATTTTTAGTTCGCACGCTGCGTGCCAACAAAAAATAAAAATTGTTAGCACGTCTTCAATCCTGCGACCGCTTCGCGTGCTTCGGGACCTGCGAGGCTTGCGCTATCCCTTTCGAATCACTCTGCTATCTGCTGCCATACGCAAAGCTGAGCAATGTCAAACTACCCGCATAGCTGTTGGATAATCTGTTGTAGTAAGTAGCTCAGTAGCCGCGATAAACGCGCGGGGCCGCACGTCGAGTTATTCTTCGTTGAATGCTTGTATTGTGTTTCAGGAAAATAAGTGTTGAAGCTGATTATCTCCCCCGTTTACTTTTTTTTGTAATTCCGGTAGGCATGCTGATGTTGCTCCACCAATGTAGTTTTTCTGCGCTCTATCATATGTGACCGATGAGCAGTTCTCGAAGAACCATCGTGTTCAGCAGTTACGTGTTGCTCATTGATATATGCATATTTCCATAAACAAATCGCTTGATACTTCATTTGAGTACAGCAGGCACGTGCAAGATACTGTGGTAACCAGAAGCAGTGGTATGTATTGATTTTACATTCTCTGGGTTGTTGTTTGTTGGTTACCATATGTCTTTTAGAAGGACTAAATGCTTGCCGAAATTGCTGCAGCACAGCATGAACTTCTCCACATTTTAAAGCCACAGTTAGGTAAGTATAAATATAAGAAACTTTGGAATGTGAAAGATGGATCAAAAGTTTGTGCTTTTGGTATAAGTTTGCTAAATGCACAGATGTATTGTGTTGATAAGAAATATTTTTAGTAATAGGGGTTGAAATTCGACAGGTTATTTTCGCCGAGGATATACCGCTGTCGTCTCCTTGCGTTCAATATGATAGAACCAACTGAAGCTAACGTATTTATGTACCTTATGCGCATGGCCATTAGATTTGTCGGTATCTCAGAGGGATAGGAGAACTTTTAAACCAGCCAGAAAGGGGAACCGCTCCTGCACCACATTTTAGTGTAACTAGTAATAATGACAGGGACAATAGATGGTATATTGTCTTCAGCAGGAGACAGCTGACAGGTTTGCGACGTGCGTTTTCCTTTTTCGTTTTTGTTGATAGGTTTGAAGTTGAGGGGGGGGGGCATCCCCTTGCAGCTAATCACAGGTACACGATTAAGTTTGGTTTCTCTAGTGCTCGTATACCTGATTTGCATGTATTGCTAGTGCCTGGTGCAGAATTTTGATGCAATACTGCACTGCAGCGCATATTTTCTTGTGCTACGTGCACATTTGTGATGAGATGGTGACGCAGAAAGTGCTGCAGGAAATCCAGTGTAGTTATGTGCCGCTCACACAACCTTCCATGAGTCTTTAAGGCGACACCATGGAAAAGCAGTGGCATAGGGTACAAGCAGCCAGATCTCATTGCGGTAAGCTACACAACATCACACCTGAAATCACCGGTTGACCCAACTACCATGTGCTTACCAAACCAGTCAAGATTTAACCCTTGCTCACGCTTTATGTTCATGATGATTTTTCCTTGGCGATGTTGGCCAGCTGCACTGCACTGCCACTACCTTGCCAACTAGGGACAACTGAATGGCCCAAATTCTTCCAAGCCTTGCGTTGTCCTTCACCACAATGGGCGCACCCAAATCTTGGAAAGCGTCACCTTTCTATCGTTACATGCTTTTGGGCATATAGACCAATTACCTTTAAACTCCCCATTCCCGCATTTTCACCTCGTGATTTAACCTCCACAATGTTTCCAGAAAAACATGCAATTCTCAGAATTTTTCGTAATCATAATGTTTTGCAGTATGATTTGGGAAGATGTGTTTTAAATTGGAATTACCTAAAAAATGTGGAGAAAAAGCTGCTACGAAGGGCAGCTCTGCCTCAGTCCTGCCAGACACCAAACAAAAAGGGAGCAGTAAGTTTCCATTACTCATGCATAGTCACTCACAACCATTATCCAATCCATCCCCATGAATACTGTAGCTCTTGTTATTTTCTGAAGCCAATGTGCTGTCACAGAGGTCAGACTCACTCTCACTTACAAATTCGAGGTGTTAAGCAAGCGTTGCTGCCCGAAGTATTGCAAAAAACTGCTTTTTTCTAGACCGTGTCGCCACCATTATTCGTCATGTGTGACACCATTTTTATGTTATCTTTGCCAAACAGGTTTTTTCCAAAGTTCTGCAGACCCCTTGGAGTAAATACAGGTACTAGAACTGATTGCGTACAATAAAATTACCTTTGGTGGCGAAAAGCACAGCATTGGCCTCAACGAGTGAGGCTCGTGATTAACTTTATTGGTACGAGGTCCATTGATAAGTACAGCGCTGGCTGGAGAAGCCATAAATAAAGGAGTTTGTTGCCATGACTTCTTTAAGAGTTATACCTTATAACTGCTTCTAGTGACAGCTGCAAGACAGCTACAACGAAAGGTAGGTCACATGTTCTACCTCACAGTGAGCAAATTGCAGGAGGCCCAGTTCATGTTGGTTAACACGTATCGCCTCAGAGAATTCATCCAGTGTGTCGTCAGTTTCTGAAGCTGAGACTTCGCGTTTAATGAGAACTTTATTAACCACTGCACATTACACCACTCAGGAAGCCAGCCCTACGTTCCACACAGCACCATGTCGCCTACTCGGACCAGGTCTGGTGAGCTGGTGGAGCTGGTGAAGGGGTACAGCTGTTCCAAGACCTGGTTCACAGTGCCACGTCACCAATGGACCAGAGGCTACTGCAGCTGAAGGCAGCAGTGTGGATAGTAGGAAAAAGTGCTCCAAGTCTCGTTGCTGAATGGATGGCCGGCCGGCACACCGTGCTGCCTCCACATGCCATCCCAAGTGGTTTGCAGGCAGGGATGAGGTGGATTACGCATTGGCTAGGAGGTTTACCTACACGTCGAAAGATCTGGGGTACCTCCCAAGTTGTCCAGGGGCCTGAAAGCAACTGGAACCCACTGAAAGTGATCTGAGTGACCTGAGTCATTTTGGACTGCTTTGGAGCAGCAATAAGTCTGTTGTGGAGAGAAAAAAGCACGAATGTTGTAGCAGCCAAAAGAATATTGCGAAGCAATAAAAATGAGCTTTAAAGCCACAAAAGTTAAAAGCACCCCAAAAGCAAACCACCAATTTATTTTAAATCAAAATTGAACATAACATTAGAGCATATACTCACTCCATATTCGATTTTTATAACAATAGTCATGGGCCTGATATAAGCAGCTCAATGCTTCTACGTATACGCGGTACATATTAGCTATCGCGTAATAGACTACGTATAAGCCGCTTATAATAAATTACACACTTATTTTTCGTGTATTTCGTTTTAAAACTTTATTCGTTTACTAACAACTACATAAAACGATATACGAAGAGCCTTTCGTCTGAAGATGTCGAGTCGTAGTATGCATTGGCATTGTGAGTTCGTTCGGACCTGTGGTGAATGTACAGTATGTGTTTAGCTCGCTATGCAAACTGTAAGCCCTGCCTAACATGCGTTTGAATTTTGACATCACAGATGAGCCGCATGGTCATTTCAATTATGTAGCTCCGTTATGGTTCTCTTTCGAATGCGTATGATAACATTAGCCCAGGGCATGAAGTCACGGCGTAGCTACACATTAGCACCTGGCTGTACGAGGTATTTCGATGTGAAGAATCAACAGGCTGTCAGGTTGCGATGCCGGAAGCGTACCGAGCCAAGCAGTGGTGCACAGCCCAGACATTTCTCTAAAAACCATGGCTGTAATTTTTAAGTTATGTAGCCTTAATCTGCACGTCTTCCTTGGTTAGGGAATCCTGTGGAGGAGCCAGAGAATGAGGGTGCATTGTTTTGTCTGTCGCTTTAAAGGGGCCCTGAAAGGCGTTTTGAGCACACTAAATGAAAGTAGCGCAATCGTTAGATTGGGTCGTCAAGGTCCATCTGGGCCAAGTATTACTCTTTTACGCGTAACGGAAAGCTCACACTTTTGTTGCAAAGTTGGTCGCTTTTTTCTCAACCCTTTCCTTCGTGTTTTTGGACACCGCCATCTTCACATGTCTACATCATCGATTCCAGATGATTCGTCATGAGCTAGACATTCCTGCTATTGGGCGGCTTTTTCACGCACTTCCGGCAAAGAGATGAGTCGTCTGCTCAGCGTCGGCTCGCCGGCTGATTGCCAGCGAGGGTCGGAGTGCTTGGACATTTTACGACAAACGAAACAAGTGTAAACAAACGATTAACCGTTCGTATTGAATGCAACACGGCCATAAACGACATGGATATTCTCTTACCTGAGTACGTTCCGTAAAGCAAGCGTTGAAGCCCCGTGGCACTTCTTTCGGTGCAATCGCAGAGAACGCCCTGAAGCCGAATGCCCGGGTTTGACGGATACATTTTATTCCACTTCAAAAACAATCCAGAGATGCGTTTCGAACGAAACCAACGTCACAACATGCGTTGCAAGTCTGAACCCGATTGACAGCGATATGTTGCCTCCTCCTGCCCGTCGTAATTAGGCACTCACCTCGCGCGCGGTTTACGGGGACGAACATCAAGTCACTTAAACCTTGGCGCGCAAGCCGAGATGGCTTTTAGCCACGCACACTGCACATACCCCATGCGAGGTTGAGTCGTACGTCGCCGAGAAAGATAATCCAGACATGGGAAGCACTATCCACCCGCAGAAAGCACAACGTCGCCTTTCATCGCGGAAACAAAGGCGTCCACAACACTCACACCATCGCCTCCTGTAATGCCAAACGCATCTCACACTTCCCAATGGGAGTGAGTGGTACGCCTGCAGTGCCCACATGTCGCGAGGTGGGGCCCCGAGCTGAACCGGGATCAAGCAACCGTAACTGAATTCTGGGGAGGTTTGTGCCTTGTTGCCAAGGCAACCGATGATTTGAGATTGTCAAAGAAATAGGCTCGCTCCAGCACTAGAAAGCTCAGAGCCGCGCCGGAGCATGTTTTGCCAACGTTGCCCTCTCCACCACGCGTCGCCCCTAAGCTAACTGGTCCCATGATTGAAGCGTTTTGTGCACCGGTTCTGTATCGGTTTAAAATGTCTTTTCACATGCCGCCAGCAGGAATTACTACCACCGCAAAATAAGACCCGGCACCAGTGGGGCCACATCTGATACGGCGCTTTTTGGATAAACAGTGCGCGGTGCATGAAAGGGACGGAGCGCACGATCCACCCCGAGCGGCTGCGAGTTCGCCGACGATAAAAGTCACGTGCTGCCCTGCAGCAACGCACACCGCGAAAGGGCAAGGCCAGGCCGCCGCCAAATGCGGCCAGATTTTTCTTTCGCTTTTCCAGCCTTGAGCTGGAGGTGCGGGTTCATGGTGTCAACAAAGCTTGCCCGTAGCAGAGCGGCAGTATGCGGAGCGCCATAGCGGAAGTACGTCACCGCTGAAGCGCGCAGCATCGTGGGAGGGAAGGCTCACGCGCCGTCAACAGCGAAAGGAGGAGAAAACGCGGTGCGACGATTATGCGCGGTTTTTGATTTACGATTTCTCAGCTAATACTCATCGCTTTAACAAAACTCTTGCGGGAGGAGATTGCTAATACATTGTCTTATTTGGTTACATGTACATCCATGCATCGGCGGAAGGTATTTCAGGACCCCTTTAAGGTCGAGTAGACATGCACAGTAGCACGTCGCACTGTGTGATTTCTGCAGTCTTCCGCTATTCTGCTGCACTTCCAACCAAGGAACACATGTATTTGAGCACGAATACCGCATAACTTCAATATGATGACCATCAATTTAGAGAATCTGGTGTCAATTCAGGCACACTTAGAGGCAGATAGCTGGTAAACATAAATGCACCAATTTAGAAATTTCTCCCATTAGCGCCTCAAAGACCAGAAGGGCCTGAACTCTGCCAACTGCAGCATACAGTCAATCAGACTAAGATTGCCACCAGTGCATACCCATGGCTTCTTCTTCATTACCACTTTCTTTCATTGTTTTCATAACCGTTTACAACACCCTCTCCGTATGTCTACTCATTGCCCCTAGAAATATAGAGCTGCCCTTTATCTTTAAAGTCCCAGGTACAGCGAAGATAACCACGCTACAATGAGAACCTGAAGCCTGTTCTGAGCATCTGTGCAGTCCCTCCAGTTATTTATAATGCGCACCGCACTTTTTCAGCATGCAAGGTTGAGAGGAAGGAATGCCCCAAGGACAAAATACACCTCTGCTGAAACACATCACCTCAAAGATGTTTTTAATACACTCAGTAGCTTCTTGTGAATGAATAAATTGAGGGCACCGAATTATCTCTGTTTTTCATAAAACCGGCCACAAAGAAGGCCCCTCGTGCTTTCGCTGAAGCAAACGTCCACAGGGACAGTGTGCATATAAAGAAACTTCAACCATTTCGAAGAACAGCGGCCTAAAAAATTATATATAGATGTCTTACACGAGAAAATGAAAATCTGAAAAGGGGCAGAAACAATTCGAGCGCAGATTCGCAAAATTTTCATTAAAACAACTTAAAGGAGCCATGAAGAAAAAATACAAGTTGGGGTTATTAGAAAGACTGCTTAGTCCCGATAACAATGATACGAATATCATCGCAATCTTCACACAAATAACGGATATATTAAAGAAAACGTGTGAAGCAGTCGCGACCCCCTAGCCAATTTCCCGAAACTTTTCTATGACGTCACGGAACCTTGATTGCGCGATTGGCGGCCGCCTAACTGACCTGTCGTGATGACACATGACTGGACGTCTGTAATGGGGCCTCTAGTTTCATTTGACCGCATCACTTGAATGCTAACGGGCAGTTAACGCACTGAAAATTATGTTTTATTGTTGGCCGTATGACGTCATGCTTGCTCATAACACGTCACTGTGGCGCAAAATTTGAAATTTTTTAGATACTTCTTGCTTTTTTTTCGTTAAAAAACACTTTTTGGGGCTGTAATGGAGCTGAGTGAGATACTGAATCCTAGTTCTTTTAAATTAAACGAAGTTGTATTTTCTCTTCATGGCTCCTTTAAGCTGTCCAAGCAACGGGGTCATAAACAATATTATTTCACCTAAAATGTGCATGCATGCAGGGCAACGTTGAGTATCTCCGTAGGTGGCAGGGGGGGGGGGAATTACACACTCTCTCTAAAGGTACGTCACACATACCCACAAAATGTCTTATTGATCCGTTGGTGGTTGGCGCCAAATTGCTTAACTTAGATAGATACGCAAAATTTCCTAAAGGGTTCGGGTTATACCTTCCGCCGATGCACGGATGTACATGTAACCAAATAAAGCAATGTATTGGCAATCTCCTCCCGCAAGAAGTTTGTTAAAGCGATGAGTATTAGCTGGGAAATCGTAAATCAAAAACCGCGCATTATCGTCGTGCCGCGTTTCCTCCTCCTTTCAAATTATTCTGCACTGTTGACGGCGCGCGAGCCTTCTCTCCCATGATGCTGCGCTCCTGAGCGGTGACGTACTTCCGCTATTGCGCTGCTCAGACTGCCGTCTGCTACGGGCAAGCTTTGTTGACACCATGAATCCCGCACTGCGCTCAAGACTGGAAAAGCGAACGAAAAATCTGGCTGCATGTGTGCGGCGGCCTGTACTTGCTCTTTCGCGGTGTATGTTGCTGCAGTTGCTATCGGCAGTATGTGACTTTATATCGGCGGCGAACTCGCAGCCGCGCGGGGAGGATCTTGCGCTCGTTCCCTTTGAGATGCACCGCGCACTGTTTATCCAACAAGCGCCGTATCACATGGGACCCTGCTGGTGTCGGGTCTTGTTTTGCGGCGGTGGTAATTCCTGCCGGCCGCATGTAACAAAAACATATTAAACCGATACAGAACCCGTGCACAAAACGCTTCAATCATATGAACAGTTCAGCTTAGGGCGACCCGTGGTGGAGAGCAGCAAAGTTGACAAAATATGCTCCGCCGCGCTCTGAGCTTTCTAGCGCTGGAGCGAGCGCCATTTTTTTGACAATCTCAAACATCGGTTGCCTTGGCAACAAGTCACAAACCTCTCTAGAAGTCAGTTATGGTTGCGCGATCCCGGTTCAGCTCGGCGCCCCACCTCGCGACATGTGGGCACTGCAGGCGTACCACTCACTTCCATTGGGAAGTGCGAGATGCGTTTGGCATTACAGGAGGCGATGGTGTGTGTGTTGTGGACGCCTTTGTTCCGCGATGAAATGCAACGTTGGGCTTCTGCGGGTGGATAGTGCTTCCCATGGTGTGGATTATCTTTCTCGAGCGACGTGCGACTCAACCTCGCATGGAGTATGTGCAGATGTGCAGCAGACCATCTGGGAATCGATGACGTAGACATGTGAGGATGGCGGCGTACAAAAACACGAAGGGAAGGGTGAGAAAAAAGCGTTAACTTTGAAACAAAAGTGTGAGCTTTCCGCTGCGCGTAAAAAAGTAATACTTGGCGCAGATGACGTTGACGCCCAATCTAACGATTGCGCTAGTTCATTTAGTGTGCTCATAACGCCTTTCAGGGCCCCTTTAAGGGTACTGCGGAGCACTAAGTTGAATTTGGATGGATTCGAATCTTAACATGTTTTCCTTTTTGTGTGTGCGTGCCCGTGGATAGCGTTTTGTATTAGCTATATTTAATGCTCGCTTTACAATTCACATAGGGAGAGCAGTACGCCTTGCTTTTTACACAACTAGCCAAACCGCTATAGCTCACTGAAGCCAAGGCTGAAGTAGCCATCGCTAAAGTTACGGCCAAACATGTTTTAATATTACCGCATTATTAAAGTGGCTCAGGCTAGTCAGTGAATGGAAGTGGTTTGGCCAGTTGGGTAAACTCAAGGCAGGTAGCTCTTGCTCTGTATTGGGTAATGGGCGTAGGGCAGAAGCTTGGAGTTCCACCCGCATTAACCTATAGCTAGTCCAATCGTCAGTAACAACAGTAAATAATAATTAATCGGGACTCTGGCTAGTCAGTGAGGAGACGCATTTTGGCAGTTTTAGTGAATATCAAGAAAGACTGTTGGCATGGTATAGCGACTTGGAGTTCCGTTTGGGATGTACGTCCAACCATCTGTACACTTTAATGTCATTATAACGAACTCTGATATAGCGAATTATCGGACATAACGAACTAATTACGAGCTTTGGTTGGTCACGCGCCATTTCAGTGCACGAAACTGGAACTTCAACAGTTGCACGCAATATCACCTGTGATGAAGGAAAAGCTCCCGACGCCCAAAACTGCAGAAATAGAAAAAGGCCCTTTCATTAGTTGTTACTGCGGAAACATTTATCCTGTTCAGTGCTATGATAAGCCACCGTACGGAGATGACATCCTCCTTCAAATAAATCAGAACGCATGCCTGTTTTGTCAAATGAACTTTGTCCTTTTGTAATTTCCCGTTCTCATGTTTAGGCGCATTTAGTTTGAAATGCCCCAAAGAAACAGGTAAGGATTAATTTATTTACAGTAGGTTTGGAGCCTAGAATAATGCATTTTTGTTGCTAGTATTTTCCAACCAGCCGGATTCCCAATTCGTTAGAGCCGAGTTTTACCTCTAACATTACAATACCTATCGGGTACAACAAATTAATTTGCTGCCCCAAAACTACTCTGTAATAGGGAGGTTCTGCTGTAATTAGTAATATTGAATAATAAATGGCAGTGATTATAGCCTGTCAGTGCAACGAAAGTGCTTTGCCGGTTGAGTAAAAGCGAGGAAGACCACTCCCACAATGAAGTGCGTTTCCCCTAGCGAGAACTTTGCTGACAGCTGGCGTTCTGTCTCGACAGAACTGTACGGAAAGCATAAAACAGTACGAGATGGTGCCGTGGCATTAGGGAAATTATGACCAGGCTGCTGTGTCAAGTGTCTTACAACTCCTGGATAAGCTCGCCTAGGTGGCACTCAGTGGTTGATAATCCAAGAGGTCTGAGTGCAGCCCAGTGCTCCGACATACATTGAAAAAAAATGTTGCCAATACGTCCGACCTACCTTCAGATACAGCAAAAATTAAAGGAGGGTGTATATAGGACGCTAATCAGTACGAACAGCATTTCATGCTGTACTCATGCTCATATTTGCGGATACGCCCGCAGGTACGTGCTGTTTTGACAAAAGAGGGGAAGGGCTGCTTGTCTAGGGTCCCATCCCGCAGTGCTACAAAAAACAAAAAACGTCTGTGGTTACGCAATAATCTACAGTTTTATTAGTGCCCCGCTAAAGAAAAGATTACTCCCACCTCCCCTCGCGCCAACCCCTGTGTAGATCCGACGCATAGGGGGTTCCGTTGTTGTTTCAGTTAGGTTGATTCTCCCATAGCGTGAAACGTGCCGTGAACCCCCTGCCGCGGCTATGACGCAACGTGGCGCGGCTATGAAGCAACACAATCCAACACAATCAAATTTAATCCAATCCAATCCACCACTCCAAGCCAAGCCAAGCCAATCCAATCCAATGACCCTCGCGAGAGACTGTTCGCTATCGGAGAGGAGAGGGGGTGAGCGGCGGAGAGCGCAGCTCGCGCGGCGAGGAGAATGGGGGAGGGGTGTGGACGGACAACAACAACGCCGTATGGAGGGACAAGGCGAGTGAATGAGATGCAGTCGCATCTAAACTATACAGGGTGTTGCACTATACAGCTTGCATGCTGCAACGCCCTGCAACATACACGAAAGGGTTGCAGCACAGATGAAACAAAAATGTTTTCAACTAAACCACTCCCAGTATCTAGCAAAGTTTGCACTAACGTCACATTTCAGTAAAATATGCTGTTGGGCTAGATGGTGTGTATCTTATAATAAAAAAACACGACACAAAAGCAATACCATTTCAGAACACAACAATCATGAAGCGATCACATCTCAGATTAGTTAGGAAGCAGGCCAGGCAACAGGACACCTTAATTGGTTACTTCTTGGCGCTGAAAAGGCACTTTTGAATGTGCAACGAGGATAATGAAGGCCAGACATCAGTAAGCTAGAACGCTCGGAACTGGCCATTTTAAGTTTTTTTACTACCTTTTTTTTCTTTTTACTGTCTCACTTACACATACCCAATTCCTCCTAAAACGACTTTTGAGGAGGCGTTGACATAACGTGCATAGGCAGCCGATTTGCCCATCGCGTCAGGCTGGCACATGCGCGGAGAAAACGACGCACTCTTGGCACGTAACACGAGCGTATAATTGAGAAGACGCAAACCTTCGCGGGACAATTAACAATGGTACCGTTCGCCGTCGTCACCAATTAATCCGCCAAAATGTGACAGATTTCAGAGCACGGCTTGAATGTATTACAAGGGGCGCTGCAATACAGTCACAAAGGCGCCTATACAATTAACTAATACTCACACGTTGACGGTCAACTACAAATATTACTTCTTTCCCTCCCTGTAGCAGCCCGAACACGAGGCCTCCGACACTCCTAGAGTTGTCTGCTGTACGGCTGGACGTGTATTCTTCCTCTCCCTTTCAGTTGCGTGCGAACTAGAAATAAAAATTGTTCGCACGCGGCGTGCTAACTACAAAAAAAAATTGTCCCCACGCGGCGTGCGAATCAAACATAACAGTTGTTCCCACGTGAGGTGCGAATATGGACACCCGAGAATTTCTCGTCTGCCTAGTAGCGCCCTCGGGTGTTTTAAACTTGTTCCTTCCGAATATCCAGGCGGTAACCAATAAGATTACGCGACGTAGGACGCGGGCCTACGTCACAGCGCAGAGGGAGGGTGCGCCCGTGGCGGTGGTTTTAAATCATAAGTGTTGCACAATACCAGAGCCTATTTTTGTGATTTTTGTCTCTGTCGTCGTACGCGAAATCTCTCCGAAAAGAAAAGAAAAACTTAGAATCACGGAGGAGTTAGAATTTTTTAAATTCAACGACACTGTAGATCAATTTCACGGCCAATTTCACGCGAGTGGGCACGCACGTGCAAAAAAACGAGAAGAGAAAGAAGACGTCGAAGCAGGTACCTGCTGCTGCGTGTGCTCGTTCTTCGTGCGCTACGTTGGATGTGACTCGGTGTTCGACCTGCTCACTCTACCGGACCTCCCCGTCGTCTCATCAGCTCCTTGGTGAGTCCCATACTTATGTCAATACGTGAAGCGCTTGCTGTGCGCGAAGTGTAGGGCCCGTTCATTGCATCTCGCTTTGACGTATAGCAGTTTTTATCACGGAAGTCTCTAGAGTGGCGTTCGGCGCCGCTCCAGCCCAGCGCTGGAGAGTGGCACAGCACAAAGCGTCTGTCGCTGTGGCTTTGAGGTTCCGTCTAAGCTTCCTAATGCCAAGGACAACTGTTGATGCCGGCAATATACTCTCATCCTTTATTATAATTTTGGTAGTGTCTGTTACTACGGCAACCGTGATAATTACCATCAGACATTTTTCACGCCACTCGCCTCTCAATGGCTAAGAACGCTACCCGGACATTCCAGGGGGAAAATAATCCCTAAAAAGCCGTGTTGCAGCTGCCCCTGTACCCGCCGTGGTGGTTCAGTGGCTAAGGCGTTGCGCTGCTGAGCACGAGGTCGCGGGTTGAATTCCCGGCCGCGGCGGCCGCTTTTCTGATGGACGCGAAAAGCAAAAAAATTGGGCCCATCTCCCCACGAGGGGGGACTCGAGTAAATGCGTCGCGTAGGGGGTGGGTGTATTGCGTTAACGTTAGTGTTTGGGGGGTGGTGGTGTGGTGGTAGTGAATGTGTTAACTATTATTGCTTATTACTAATTAATTATTATTATTTCTTTCATATATTAATTATTACTTTCGTGATTTTGCGACTCGAGTCCACCCTCGTGGAGAGATGGGTTTTTCTTTTTTTTTTGTGACGCAAGAAGTGAAGGCAAGGAGTAGGTTGTTGTAAGTCGTTATTTATTTATTTGTTGCTGTTGTCGTTGTATTGGACGCTGAGAACGACGGCTTCGTGGTCGCTAAAGTGTACTGTTAAGGGGTCTTTAAGCAGTGGTCGTGCGTTGCAGCAACTGGTGAAGACGAGATCAATGCAACTGCTGCCGTATATCACCAGCTTCTTGACGTAGTCTGAATGAGTCAAGGATATAAGGCGCGTTCGTACCCTTTGATTCTGTGTCGCTTTTGTGGCGCAGTGGGAAGAGCACCATGTACCTCGCGTTCCGCCCACAGGGTCGTGGGATCGAAACCAGGCGCCGATAACTATTTTTTTATATAGTGTAGGGGGAGGGGTGCGGACCTGTTGTTGAGAGCGAGGAAGGTAGCGTGATGCGGGAGAGGAGGAGTGGGGGAGAGGGCGCACCTGCGCGCTGAGCTGTTGCGGACGGACGGCGGACGCTACATGTGAGGTAAAGAAATGCTCTGCATTTAAAACGCCCGTGTGTGTGAGATTTTGGCGCACGTTAAAGATCCCGAGGTGGTCAGAATTAATCCGCAGCCCTCCACTAGGGTGCGGCTCATCACCTGCGCTGCGTCGGCGCGTTAAATCATACAATCAATCAATCAATAGAGCTGCCCATTTAGCGCTTTGGTATAGTGATTGGTTTTAATGGAGAAGGCTCACACACTTCGAGTCCGACATTGCGATGTTCGTTTTTTTTTGTAGCGTGAGCTACACTGGCTGAGGTTGAGCAGTTTCGCGTGGCTCCTGGAGAGCCGTGCTTCGCAAGCGGGGCACGTGGTGGCCCGGTGCACTTTATGATCATGCGAGGGGGGCCGGGTGTGGACCGGGTGTGGAACCGATGTCTCGTCCTCGTGCTGCGCAAGCGTGGCACGTGGCGGCCCATGGCGGTGACCGGGTGTGGAGTCCGTCCTCGTGCTGCGCAGTTGGCGGCCCAGTATGATCATAAGAGGGGTGGCCGGGTATGGAACCGATGGTAGTGCCTCGTGCTGCGCAAGCGCGGCACGTGGCGACCCGGTCCACTTTATGATCATGCGAGGAGTGGCCGGGTGTGGAACCGATGTCTCGTGCCTCGTGCTGCGCAAGCGTGGCCCGTGGCGGCCCAGTCCACTATATGATCATGAGAGGGGTGCCGGGTGTGGAAACCGATGTGTAGTGCCTCGTGCTGCGCAAGCGCGGCACGTGGCGGCCCGGTCCACTTTATGACCATACGAGGGGTGGCCGGGGGTGGAAGCGATGGCTCGTGGGTCGCAGCAACACCTGTGTGTGCCTGTGGAACCAGCTTTGCTCTGAGGGGATTCAATGGTGACGCTGCGCCGGAGCCGCTTGATAAATATACGTGTCACATAATGCGAATACCGTGTGTGTGTCAGTGAAGCAGTAAGCATGATAATCAAGCTAATCCTAGACAATCATAATAGCTAAGAATAACCAGCTGAATCTTAACTCACGCTACGTATATCCTGGCATTGCCGAGCTAAGCCACTGCTATTTTTTTAGCCTTTGGAACTTTTCGCTCATCGTGATTTTGTTGACGTTCTTTTTACTGTGATTTGTGCTGTATCTTGAGGTCGACGCGCAAGTCTTCTAGAATGAGTTGAATTACGTTTAATTCAGGTTATTTTCGGTGTCGTTGGGCAGGGTTAGATTAGGTTTGTTGCAGTTGCGCTGGATTGGGGTAGGGTATGATGCGTTCGGTTAGGTCAGGTTGCGTTAGGTTCTGTGAGGTTGTTAGGTCACGTTGGGACGTAATATTATTCAGCGAATTTTAGGTCAGTCAGCTTTTATGGAAACTGCCATGAGAAGTTCGCGAATGTCATTCTCATGGCTGCCGTAATAGTGGACGCAGCCTGATACTTTAAACTTTTATTGTAATTCTGCACAGCTTAGGTTAATTTTTGGTGTTTTAATTGATGTCTGTTTGCTACGTTACATTCAAGTTATGTTGTGTTAGGTTAGCTTACGTAAGCTTTAGAAGAAAGATGTGCTTTACGCGGTATTTTCTTACGAAACCCATGCGGGCATCCATGTAATGGACCTCTTATTGTACCGCCGGACGGCACTTTAGAAATTAGCTTTTATCAAATGGCAGTGAAAGAGCATTTTAGTAGCACCACTTGTCTGTTTGTGTACTCAGCGAAATGGGGAACGGTACAACAACGAAGCAGTTCTGATACTTGTGATAACGCACTGAACACATTTCGGTCTCGTTTTTTTTTCTTTTATATGGGGTGTGATTACCCGCGAGTAGATGTATTTTGCAGGGGATGAAACTACGCGCCACGAAATGCGGCTACAGTGTGGGAGTTTCCGCGACTGTTTGACGACACGCTTGCTTGAAACTAATATTCTCCAACAGAGTTACTTCGTTTTAGGTGGTTGTATAAGCTGCTTTTCAGACATATTGTAAAGCATGTAGCGTTTTAGGGGCGCAGCACCTTAGGACCTGGCCCTGTCCGGTGCTGGGCGTCTGTGTACAGTGTTTCGCACGCGCGAGGAGCATTGGAGTGGATTGGATTATATTGGATTGGATTGGAGTGAAATGGATTGGATTTTATTGGATTTGGATTGCATTAGATTGCAATTGAATGGATTGCATGGGATTAAATTTAATTGTATCGGGATGGACAGCATTTGAATTCTGTATAGTGTACACACGCGTTGTTACTCATTTACACGTATGAGTCGGCAATGCCAAGGTTGATTTACGGAAAGAATGGTCCCCAGTGCTTCGCCCACTCGCCATAATTCCCTTCGTGGAGACGCGTGATTTTTTATTTACAGAGCACTTTAGGCGCTCACCTTGTCGTCCTAGCTCGCTCGCTCGACCCAAGTATATAGAGAACCAAGGCGGCGCCCGAGGTTAACACTGTTGTTCGCAGCGTACCCCGGAGGCTTCGAAAGCCAAGCGGTATATAGAGTCATAAGCGTTCGAAACTCGTGAAACGCTGGCGCTTGTCACATATCTTCCCATTGTTTAGCGCAAAGAAAACTATAGGGACATTTGCGGAAAAAATATACGTAATTAATCGGCAGCGCCCGCGTTCCTTTAGTTGAGGACGCCCGCTGGGTTTGTTTTTACGATAGTAAACGCAAAATGTGGCAGTGCAACGCCGGTACGTGCGGGGAGAAAAGCGCAAAGAGAACAGAAGACCCGTTGGCGCAGTTTCAGGCAGGCGGCGCGGGAGCACTGCGAAGGCGGGAAATGTGAATTGCATGGGGTGGTAGCAGGAAGCCGATAAAGGCGGTGCAGCCCATTTAGGCGAATCACTGCTCTGCACTTCCGACAGCTTTCACACTGAGTGAAATGGTTTTATTTTTTCTTGCGCCGGTGTATACTGCAATGTCTTACTCGACTCGCTGTTTCCGGTAGTACGTTATAGAATGGCTTTGCCGGAGTATCCAGGTAACCCGACCGGAGTATCCAGGTAACGATCGCCCGACTTTCGGGGTAAAGCTATTTTGGGCCTGTGCTTACTAATCCTAGGGTTTCTTTCGCGTTGGGCCGTTAGGCTGCTGTCGCAGTATTTCGACCCCTAACTACGAGTAATACAGTACCTACTGAGGACGCGATGCTTTAGGAGATACTGAACGCTGTGCTCTTTTGGGTTTGTAGTTTAACAGCGATGATGTGATGAACAGCTGTTGGCATACTTTAAGCAGCGCTTTCGTGGTTCGCGTTTAATACATATTGCGTCGAAAATCAAAATGCGGACATGTTGCGCGAGTGATCAGCGAGTGGCAGCTGCACCCATGAATTCACAGCGTCTTAAAGCTTCAGGCCCATTCAAAGGATGGACGTCAAATGGTTAGAGACTGCATATCTGGATAAATTGTTGAAAATGGGGTTTTGGATACCAGTAGGAACCCACATTATTGTGAGTTTTCTTTTCGAAAGACTGGACACTTTTTGTGGCGTATGCGTTTCAAGCCACCATAAATGTCCAACTTCTAAGCACGAAGCGGGCAATTGTGAAAAGGTTGAAATCGTATGGGGAACTTTTGCAAGTTTGCGTCTTCTTCGCCCCCTCACGCGTTCGGAATCCCACTACTCAGTACTCGCCCAAAATAACGAAACGTTTTACCAACACAGGCTAACAACGTGGTTTATTTCCTCTTGACTTGACGGGTAAGTTTGCACGCATCAGCCCCTTATAAAAACGGTGTTGTGATTCTCAACTGTAGTGTGTATTTAGTGAAGAATCACCTTATTCACAGCCTGGCAGGGTTGTAGTCAGGTGGGAGGACGGGTTCTATGCTAGCAAACCCCCCAAAATGTTTTGAATGCCGCGTCCCTTCCTCGCTTGTACGCATGGCGTAACGCATAGCCTAAACCAAAGCGTAGCCTTTGTCGTCTAGAGGACATCAACGGAAGCAAACCTTTTGTCATTCGCGCTATAATCTTGGTCATGCTAAAAGCAAGGCTGAACAGTGGCATTGCGGTGAAGGAGTATACTGACGGAAAGGAACGTTGCCACCCGCCGCGGTGGCTCAGTGGCTAAGGCGCTGCTGAGTACTAGTTCGCGGGTTCGATTCCCGGCAGTGGCGGCGGCTTTTCTGATGGAGGAGGAAAACTAAAACGCCCCTGTGTACGAGGTTTAGGCGCACGTTTAGATCCCCAGGTGGTCAACATTTATCCGGAGCCCTCCACTACGGCGCGCGCCTCATCGCCTGCGCTGCGTCGGCGCATTAAACCCTACTATTAATTAAAGGGCCGTTGCCAGAGATTTGTTGAGGTGCGGCGGGGTAGTGGAGGGAGAGTTTTGCGTTAAGGGGAGGGAGATGTTTTGCCGAAAAGAACACCAGCTCTAGCTAACGCGTTGCGTGTAAAAACATTTCGCAACATTTCGAAGTTTCGTGCATTTCAAAACGCTTTTCGTTCCGAAAGGAAATTTTAGAAGTTTCAGAAACTTCGTTTGTCGATCGAGTTTCGGAACTCGATCACAGTTTCGAAACTCGAGTTTCGGAACTCGAAAGTTTCGAGAGACTTCTAAACTTTCGAAGTGTTCCCGCCCCGCCTCCTCCCCGTAGCTACACTCCGTCTGAATAGGGATCTTTCGGGAACGTTGTGAGGTCCCCGTACACAATTTCGGTCGTCCTTGCACCGTAGATGAGTTGCGCGTTTCGTTTGTTTTAACAGCGGAGCAGTTCTGTCAACCGTCTCGGCCGGTATGGTGTCACGCTATATGAAGTAGGTTTCTCTTCCGAGCGATAATCGGATCCCTGTACAGAAAAAAAATCTTTAAAACAAAAATATGAACCCTGGCATTCATATTTGCATGTAAGATGACCTATGTGGTCCCCAGAACAAGGTATTCCCACCAATGCCTTTGTATCTAGAGGTGAAGCCGTCTTTAAGGGGATCGGTGTAGGCTTGGTATTTGTAATTCCTACTTGCCCACTGAAGCACGGCCGTGTAGAGTGCCGTCGACTGTTACGAGGGTTCAGCAGTGCCGGCCTCCCGTATACAATACATGTACAGTTTTAGAAGCCATAGCGCGCCTAGTATTTGGCCTACCCTCATGGGGTTAGTAGCAGCTTCCTCTGCTGTCGAGAATGGGGGGAATGTTGACTACATATTTTTCATTTGGGATCCTAATTTTTTAGAAACGAGTAAAAAATATGAACAAAAACACAAGTTTTCGGGGTGCCTGTGTTTCTACACGCCGCGCTGAAAAACAAAATAACCCAATATCCTAACTTTATCCTGCACATTCCCTCCCGTTGGCTGTTCTGATTGCATACATGCCGGAAGAATTCTTCTGAGGCCCATACTTTAAGCGCTAGGCTTTTGAAAGTTCCGCAGCCTGACAACGCCCGCAATCGAAATTCCCTTCCTTGTTGGTGGCTCCGTCTTTTGTAATCACGGGGAAACAATATTAGGCTCTACCACTAACCGCGTACGCGCGGTGGACTAGCTATGTTAATGTGCCGATCACCAAACTTTTGGGCTCTTGTGGAGTGCGCATAGGAGTGAAAAAAAAAATTAGCAGTGGCTTAGCTCGCCTAAGCCAGGATATACGTACGTGAGCTAAGGTCATCTGGTTGTTGTTAGGTTTCCTGGGTGTCTAGGATTAACTGAAGATCATGCTTACTGCTGCTAAAACGATTTCCAATCCAATCCAATATAACACAATCCAATTTAATCCAATCTAATTCAATCGAATCTAATCCAGCCGAATCCCACCCCGTCGCGGCGGCGGCGGCTCCGGAGCGCTAGCTGTGCGCCTTGAGACGTCACTTCTTTTCGCGCATGCGCAGCACGGCTCTCCAGGAGCCTCGCGAGACTGCTCAACCTCGGCCAGTGTAGCTTACGCTACAAAGAGATTTCCGTCACTCATGCGGATGCCACCACCGCTTTGATAGTATGCATTGCAAAGTATGCCTTGCAGCGTCATCTCTGGCGAGTAGGGTTCCTCGCTTTACAGCATGCGGGGAATAAGTTTCTACCGATGGCGTAGGTCGAAGCGGTGCATATTTCTCTTTGCACTGAATGATGGCTTGCTTCCGTAGTAATGCTGTTTAGTTGTTTCTTATTCAACTCTGAGCCATAGCGAAAACTAAGCGCTTGTCCGGAGTGGTGCGACCCCAAATATTGCCGCTCTGTGGCGTGCCGTTCATTGCATGGTGGCGTGATGGTGGAAAATCTAAAGCAGTACTGACACAAAATTTCAAAGCTGAGATAACTATGTAAAATGCTTCCTTTTATCAGGAGATATATCCCAGAAAGTTTCAACAGCAACTATTCGGCGTAATAAATTTTAAATCCATTTGAAGTTTCGTCCGCACGAGAAAGCCCAGAGCGGGCCGAAATAACATCATCTGCTACACTCCCCAAACTGCCGACGTCGGCAGTGCCGCGACGAAGCCTACTACTAATACTATGTGGTTCGGTGAAAAGGAAAGGAAGTGCACTAGGGATATTATTCAGCCCAACTGGGGGCTCACCTGCATACAACCAGGAGAAAACTTTAGAGAGAAAAAAGGGGGTGATAAAGAGATGGGTGGCCGACGCGCTACACTCGGTTACAACTCAAGAACGGCACCACTTCATATGTAGTGTATCATTCCGCCAAAGCGCCGGACCCGTGACGTCAGTGCGCGCGCGTTTTGAAAGGGGTTTGCTATGAATGCGTGATATCGTCTGCCTTGTCTCACGCAGTTTATTTGTCGTCACTGGAGTCGTTTATAAGCATATTAAGTCCAAAAAATCACGGGAACGGCTCACACCATGCTCAAAATATTCCCAGTAACGCCCTACTTGCGCCGTGCGGAGAAACATCCGGCTACGGTGATAAGGCACAGCGGCAACTTCCAGTGCCGTTCTTAAGTTATCACCGAGTATATTTGTTGTTGGCGCGCGCTGCTCCGGCACGTGTACACGTCATGGTTTTGGGACTGACATCATCCTGCCCGGGCGCGTGGGGGCGCTGAAGACCTCCAGTCTGGACGCGGGCGTCCAGAGCCCCAGCGGTACGGCAAGAATGGTGACGTAAAGTTATACCGCCTCTAATGGCGGCCGCTCGGCGTTCGCTTTGTCGAAACCGAAACTGACAGGGATGAACGACGCCATAATTGAACATTTTCGCTCAGTCTAAGGTGTCATTCAATGATTAGTGGGCGGGTAAGCATGCCTAGCAGAGGAAAAAACGTGACGTGAATAATTTGTGCCTGTACTCTTTTAAGAATTATTTTTTTTCTTGGAGGTTGGGTTGGGTGAAGTGTATGGAGGGGATAGTTTCGGACTTAAGTCGCTAAATAGTATCATGCGGTTTCCTGAAGTAAGGATACCACTGGCCTTCTTTTCCTCTTTGATCACTAAAACGTTATACCTCCTTCACCCCTCCTTCTCTGTCTCTCTCCGTCGCCTAACACAAGCAATACGGTCAAACCCGTGTATAGCGAACTGCAATATGCACCGCGATTAGTTCGATATATCCAATAGTTCGATATAGCCGAACCCGCTTATAACGAGCTTATTGTTACGAGTTCGCAATCCGCATGAGCCATCAGACATCCGCGTATGCAGAAACGAACACAGTACATTAGCCATTACCATACCAAAATAATTAATTTATCGCAAGTATAGCAAAGCTACTTTCCGCCTTAACTGCCGACGTTGCAAAAAAAGCGGCGATTCTCGTTTTCACTTTCGCTTTGGCGGCTTCAACTCGCATAGCATTCTCTACAAGAAACATTGTTTGCACCAGTTCGAGTCCGCGTCCTCAAAAATCTAAGAAGCATTGGCGGAGCACATCAACGGCCGAAAGCGCTTCATTATAAGCGTCGGAGGGATTTCACTCGCGGCATAATCGGGAACGCTGGCGAGCCCTTCCCAAAGTTCACCGATGCTGCTGTCTTGGTCCGGACTCACTGACAAGGCGGGTTCCGTCACGAGTCCCACGCGTCGGAAACAGTTACGGGTATTGGGCGTCACGTCACTCCGTGCGAGGCACAATGTCTCAGTCGCGGCCACGGAGCTCCGTGGTCGCGGCTCTGGCTTCGTGGTCACGGCCAATCCACATCTTAATTGCCGCTCCGAGATCATGCATTTTGCCGGCCATTCTAGGTCCCCTGAGTTCGATATATCGGATGTGAACTTCGTTATAAGGATGATGTTTCCCATGCATTTCCGTAACTGAAATATTTGTTCGGTATATACCATAATTCGCTCTATCCGGGTTCGTTATAGCCGGGTTTGACTGTAGACATTTCAAGAGCCCCCGTTTGCTCAGATCACAGCGACAGTTTTTTCTTCAGCTTCGGCTTCAACATCCGTGCGAACGAGACTGATCTTGCACAGTCACTAGCGTCGGCACACGCGTACCTAAGAGAAGTAATGCGCAAACGCGCCGACTCGTGAGCTAATGTGAAGCAGGAGTACCACAACATTGTATTGTTCACTTTGCGTAGCAATCTACCTAAACGTCGGGGTGCCTTCCTAGCATTTGTAAAATGTAACGTTATTACTTGAATCATTTTCAGGCGGAAATCGCTAAAAGTGGCAGACAGAGGTAACTGTGCAAAAGCATAGAATGTTACCCCAATTGAAATTAAGGATATTGCCGTGAACCAAGCATTGGGTTCGTTCATTTATGGTTTCTTTTTACTTCCCGGGTGCGCCCGGCTGTGTTATCGCCCAAGCGGGTGCGCCCAAGCGAACGGCGTGTTCCATTCCGTATTTTTATGACGCACGGGTTATTTCATTCGGATAAGGAGAGTGTTTTGCCCTAACGTCCCTGGCCTGGAATATTCTTCTTCGATCTACATTGTTCTGGATGTAAATAGACGGTTCGACAAACGCCCGCGCCGAAAGATAAAAGAATGCAGAGCCAACGCCGCGGTAGTCCGAATCACCGATGCTCGCTAACGCACGTCGCTTTGTTGACTGCTGCTTCGCCGCCTGTGCACTTTTTGAGTTGTTAGGGGAGCACAAGTTCGCTCCAATAAACTTGTTGTTTAGATGCGACGGTGAGAGGAGCATCTCTTGCCGGCGGCCTTGTCCTGCGTCTGTCGTCGTCGGCGTCAGCGTCCGCGTCCGCACAGCTGCGTCTCTCTTCCGCTCACCCCTATGCTCTCGCCGTGATAGCGCGCCCTCTCTCCCAAAATCTGTGCCGCGCGCAGTGCGGCGCGCTCTCACTCCGCCGGTGGGCGGCGCTGCGCGCGGCGCAAGCGCGCATGGAGGAAGAAAATGTTAGGAGGGAGCATGACGTCAGGCGGTACAGCTTTGGCAAGCCAACCTCCTCTGACGTCGCATTCTCCTCTCCTCGGGTTCCTCCCGCGCAATGCATTATGGAAGATGCACCACTCTCAGGCTCGCGGTAGCATTTAGTGGCTACGGCTGGCTGCCGCAAGAGGAGGAGGCGAGTGGCGTTGTCAAAGGCGCCGTACGCGATTTCGCGCCAGAGTTGCGCTCCCACCCCCGTATCTCTTGTATCGTGGAAGTACTGTCGCTGTTTAAAGCGACACGATGCGTAGATTCCATGCTCACGGAGCACCTTCACGATCTGCGAGCCGAATTGGACGCTTACCGCTGGATCCACGACCGGCTTTGCTCGAACGCGCCGCTGTAAACATTCGCAAGCACGGAGCGGCCTACGGGTGCGTGGTGTTTGCCAGGTGTGCTTTGACGATTGCGTTTCCAATTTTGCTGGGAGTTATCGTGCCACCTTCCCTTTACATCATAGCGCCGTAACGAGTGTCCCATAAGCTGAGAGGTTGTGCGAGAAACTTTGGTTTCGCTTGCGTGTGCATTTGCATACATTCGCCTTATCGGTGCTCCGGCATGGTGGCACGTTGTACATGCCACAATTGTCGTGACGATGTCTGTTTTGCGTTGCTGTCTCCTTCAGTGCATTAGAAAAGAAAAGGTGCAGAACCACTGACGTTGGGTGCGGGCGCGGGAAGAACAAATCATTTTCCGCCTCGCGTCGCAGGCAGAACGCGGGCTGGTTGTCCGAGTACTGCTCAATCCGCGTGATAGGTATATGGGTAACGAACGCTAAATTACGCATGGAAGGTGAAAATATAAAATTACCGGAATAAAGGAAGTGAGGTGTGCTTGTGAAATAAACTGTGAGGCACGGATGTCGTACTCTGACATCTCCGCTTTTGCACTGCGGCGGAACACGACACTTCGACTGCGGCGCACTTCGACGGATTCCAGAGCTCAATAATAAAGATGTTTTCTGTCTCTCCCGTCCGAACAATTTGCCTGCACGATCAGCCCGCTGCGCGTTTAGGGTTGCAGGCAGCGCTGCGCGCAACGCCCGGACGCGTATTCCCAAACCATATCCCGTAGGGGCCTAGGCCGACCACACCCCTTAAGCAGGGGCGCAGCCAAGGAGGTTAAAAAATTGCAATTTTTGAACCTCCTTGGACGCAGCACCGTGACGTCTCTACGTATAGTGCGTGACTTCATGCGAGGTGGATTTTTTCTTTTTTTTCCCCTCCCCTCGTTTCGGCTGCTTTGCGGGTGGCCGATGGTTTCGCTCCGCGGGCAACGTGTGTTGTACTATTTATATTTTATTCCTGCTATTTCTTGTTTATACATTTGTATACTTTTTTGCGTGTGTGTGGCTTACAGTTGAGGCACGAGCTGTGACACAATGCTGGCGAATTAAAAGCCCAGACACTACAGAAATATATATATGAGGTAGCAAAAATGCGTCGCAGGAAAAAGACACAAACTGCTCATCTGTACGCATCAGTGGATCTTTAAAAGTGACAATTTTTTGCCGCTATTTGGACTCCGAGATCACGTAAAAATAGGGCCCCAAGGAGATAACTTTTTTGCTTAGTTTTATCTGTGCTGCGACTAGCGTGACTTCAAGCTCGCGGGCAACTACTCGTATTAGTCCCAGCGAAAAGAATATACGTATCTGAGTGAGTGTAACACTGCATTAAATGAGAGGCCATGGGGCCCTGGGGGAGCAAGGATGAGGAGAAAAGGGGAAGGTCACACCTCGCACAATGAACACAGTTGCAGTCTTGGGGTCCTAATCGCAAAATGAACACATTAAAGTCAGTCAGTGGCAGCAAAACGCACAGTTCACACTTAAATGTACAGTTCGCACTGAAAAAAGTGCACGCTGCAGACAGTTCACATTGTATACCGAACGGGAAAGTCGGCCAGGCTGCTACACCAATTTGTAGAGTCTGCTTTCAAGGGCGTACTCGGTAATTGCTTCTAGTGCGGTGGGATCGTCACGGACCCGACTAACATGTTCCTGTTGGTGGCGATTACGGTCGAATAATGGACAGAGCCAAATTAAGTGGTAACGATTTGGTGTGCCTTCCCGATTACAGGAGGGGGGGGGGCATCAGCGCCATTCGGATCCTGCTGGAGCTGTCTATTTATAAATAACGTATCTTATGCAGCAAAATCTCTGTGTGCATGAAGCACAAATTGTTAAAATTACTAATCGACATTGGCAACAGCGTGAGTGGTAGCACGCATGATTACTGATACCAACTCGGCCTGGTGGCTTCAGCGAAGAGACTGTGGTCAATAGCCCTGTACAGAAGACATATATCAAACTCCTCGAGTACTTCAGTTGCTGTACAATCCAACTATTACTTAGCCCTTGGTTGGTATATATTTTCGATATGGTTTCCCTAAATTGTTATGACCAGCAGTGCAAATTATGCAGAATTCATGACCGAGTGTAAAACGTGTACGTTTGAGCTGGTGTCTTTCTTATCAATGTATCACCCTTGCAAGAACGATTCACACCTTCCATTGCTGTTAACAAAATGTCAAGTTTTCCTTAGTGGCACTGTTCCTGATAAAGAATAATGCAATGAAGTTAATGTTAACGAAATTCAATGTAATAGTGCTTATGAAAGCGCCAAAATGTAGCAGCTCATGCAGCTGTAATATTTCTCAAGAGTAGGACAGTTTGTAAATGTAGTCATGGGTAATTGGCTGCCTTTCTTGTAATCCTTACCTGCAGCACCGAATCGTGTTTTGAGGTGTGTATATAGTGAAAGAGCACCCAACTCAATTGTATACCCTTCTGTGTGCTGTAGAATGAGCTTTCAATGAGGGTGTTTGCTTTCCGGACCGTGTATAATTTCCACATGCGCGTGAAAGCGTCCATCCGCGCGCGCGCACTTCGAGCACCGAGTCGAGCGCTTATTTAGAACACGATCGGAGGTCAGCGTCAACTTGCAGGTGCGCAAGAAGGCGCGGAAAGATCAGGGGCTCAGGTACAGAAGGTTAGCTTCTACCACATGTGCGTCAGCTTCCCCAGCGCCGCAGGTTAGCCCCGCCCACGGAGCGAAACCATCGACCGCCTGCCGAGCAGTTGAAACGAGGGGAGGGGGAAAAAAGGAAAACAATCCACCTCGCATGAAGTGGCGCACATATAGGTAGAGACGTCACGGTGCTGCGTCCAAGGAGGTTAAAAAATTCAATTTTTTAACCCTTAGGGCTGCGCCCCTGCTTAGGGGGTGTGGTCGCCTGGGCCCCTACGGGATATGGTTTGGGAATACGCCGCCCGACGGGGACTCGTCGCCGATACGAGATCGAAAATACCCCTGTAACACCAGCCGTGGACCAATCCGTTTCAACCGTTCGCCGTCGCCCTACCCATGCCAGTCGCATAACCGCCGTAGCAATGCTGACTTCGCACGTGGAATGTACCGCAGCCACGTTGGGGAAAATAAAAGCAGCAACTTCTGGAGGTGAAGTTGCTCTGAGGCGAAAAACCGGAAACCCTCCAACGACGCAAGGATGCGCCGAAGACCGTGATTCACGACATGCCCTCATCCTGACGCCCCGACCTAACCCTGACGAGACTCCCGAACACGACGACAGCTGCACGGCGCGACATGTACCCAACATGATAGAGACGGCCACTGAGAAGACGACGACAACGAGGATGCACAGTGGCCGACCGTAAACACGCACAAGCCAAGATGCGACGCCCCGATGCACCCTGAAATCGAGAAGCGCGTCCGAAGTCAGGTGTCCATCGACGGCTTTGACGTAGTCTCCCTCATCGACACGGGAGCCGACTACTCAGTAATGAGCGGCGCATTCACGTCTATACTGAAGAAAGTTACGACAAGATGGGACGGTCCGCATATACACGCGGCAGGAGGCCATTTCTTAACGCCAAGTGGAACGTGCACATCACGCGTCACCATAAGCGGCACCACGTACCCTGCTGCGTTCGTCATTTTACCTAACTGCTATTACGACGTCATTCTAGGAATGGACTTTTTAACGGCCAACGGCGCAATAATTGATCTGCAGGAAAAGTTCAAAACGTTTTCTTCCGATCACTTCACGACGCCGCCACCGGACCTCGATCACCGTGCTGCTGTAAGGATCGCCGACGATCACGTCACACTGCCACCCCGCGCAAGCTTGACGACCGCTGTGTACTGTGAGGATGCTGCTCCTGACGTCAAAGGTATCATGGAGAGTGACCAAACCTTGCTTCTCAACCGTGGTGTCTCCGTCGCAATAGGCATTGCGCTCTCTAAGCAATGTAAATCCCTCGTTTTGGTCACCAATTTCACTGAGGAGTACCAGCATCTAAACAAAGGCGCTGCAATTGCGTTCCTCGAAAAAACGCAAGAAGCAAGGCAAGTGATCGCGGTCACAAACTTTGAATGCGCACGCGCAGATGCTTCCAAGCTACCGCAACCTTTCGACGTGAACCCGGCGCTGTCACAAGAAAATCGGGACAGACGACTGGATTTGCTGCGTCGCCACAGCTGGTGTTTTTGGTCAAACTCAAAATTACGTCAGACACCCCCAGCGAAGCCCCGAATTATAACCGAAGATGGAGCCCGACGTACCCGACGGTCACCGTACCGCGTCTCTTCACACGAGCGGGAAGCCATCCGGGCTCAAGTCGACGACATGCCCCGTGACGATATTATACAGCCATGTAAGAGCCCCTGGGCTGCAACAGTCGTACTCATGAAGAAGACGGTGCATTAAGGTTCTGCGTTGACTACCGGCGACTGACCAGAATCACCAAAAAGGACGTGTACCCCCTGCCACGAATCAACCACGCCCTCGACCACCTCTTACATGTGAAGTACTTCTCATCGATGGATGTGGAGACCGGCTACTGGCAAATTGAAGTGGAGGAGAGAGACCGAGAGAAGACTGCATTTGTAACCCTGGACGGCCTATACGAGTTCAAGGTGATGCCTTTGGGGATGTGCATGGCGCCAGCAACGCTTCAAAGAGTCATCGACACTGTGATAGCTGGCCTGAAGTGGCATACTTGCCTTGTATACCTCGATGACGTTGTGGTATTCGCCTGAACATTCGAGGAACACCTCGCAAGGTTGGAGTCTGTACTCGAGGCCATTCGTACGTTGGGGTTAACCCTGAAACCTGAAGAGTGCCATGTCGCGTACGAGGAAATCAAGTTCTTGGGCCACATCGTCAACGCCGCGGGAGTCCTACCTGACCCAGCAAAAACCTAAGCCACTGCGAACTTCCCAAGGCCGACAGAAAAGAAGGGCGTGCGAAGATTTCTCGGACTGTGCGCACACTACCGGCGCTTCGTCGCAAACTTCGCACGCATTGCAGAGCTACTCATGCGCTTGACGAAAGATAGCACCCCTTTCTCCTGGGAAAACCACCACGGAATAGCATTCTGCGAGCTGTAAAAACACCTGCAAAGCCCGCCCGTGCACGGTCATTTCGACGAAAACGCCGAAACGGTAATGCACACGGACGCCAGTGATATAGGCTTGGGTGCTGTCCTCGTCCAAAAGCAAAGCGGTTGTTAAAAGGTAATCGCCTATGCCAGCCGTGGTCTGTCGAAGGAGGGGACAAACTTCTCTGCCTCTGAGAAAGAGTGCCCCTGGCTATTATATGGGCGATTTCAAAATTTTGTCCATACGGGAATGGAAGATTCCTCAAGGTTGTGACAGACCACCATGCGCTCTGTTGGGTCGCCAATTTGAAGGACCCCTCTGCCCGTTTTGGGCGTTGGAGCTTGCGCCTGCGGGAATTCGACGTTACAATAGGCCATAAATCCGGCAAGACACAATCGGACGCCGACTGTCTGTCCCGTGCCCCCCGTCGATCCACCACCTCAACACTCCTATGCCGACAGCGCGTTCTTCGGAGTCGTGATGAGAGCGATCTAGCCGCCCAACAGCGTGCCGACCCCGAGTTACGCGTCATGGTCGACTACCTCCAGGGACGCAACGTCGCTGTGCCTAGGGTTTTCAAACGTAACTTAACCAGCGTTCAGCCTGAAAAGCTCCGTTCTCGTGAAGAATTTCAGCCCCGGAACGAGAACGAATTATCTTCTTGTACTCCCCGCAGGCCTTCGTGACGAAATTTTGGAAGCGTGCACGACGACCCGTCTTCCGGACATCTCAACATCCCGCAAAATTGGTAAAATCAAGACGAGGTACTACTGGCCACGCCTTACATCTGACGTCACCCACTACGGCAGGAGCTGTCCTGACTGCCAGCGATGAAAAACG